>PYHX02000494.1:67505528-67546848 GCA_004302925.2 Cochliomyia hominivorax
TTATTATAATTTTCTTTGTTTCTTTTTCTATTTTTAAATTTCACTTTATCTCATCATCTCAATTTTTTTGTTTTTATATTTTTTATTCGTATTTTTTCTATTTAATTATAAAAAAGTGTAACACACGTTTTTATTATTTCTATCTTTTTTTCTTTGTTGGATTTTAATTAATTTCTGTGGTATTTAGGCAACCAAATATTTTCGTTTCATTAACTAAATTTTTCTTTTCCTCCTCCGTTTATGATACCGTAATGTTTAATGGTTCAACAGCAACTGTTCGTTGGTCGCATGTTGTTTCTACTTCTTTTCGAAAGTTCCGTTTAGTTTATGCTACACTCAATGTTAAGTTTTTAAATCTTTTTTTTGTTAAATGTTAAACTTAAAGCTTATGTTATTAACCATAAATATCTTTATGTTTAGCATGTTAGTATATGCAAATGTTATTAACATTTTATTACAAAAGATTTCACAGTGCATTCCACCAGAACAAGTCTTTCATTAGATTTTTTTATAAAGAATTTATTTTTATAGAAAATTGTATCTTTTATACGATTTTCTATAGAAATTGTATCTTTTATACGATTTTCTATAGAAAATTGTATCTTTTATACGATTTTCTATAGAAAACTTTATCCTTTATACGATTTTCTATAGAAAATTTTATCCTTTTATACGATTTTCTATAGAAATTTTATCTTTTATACGATTTTCTATAGAAAATTTTATCCTTTATACGATTTTCTATAGAAAATTTTATCCTTTATACGATTTTCTATAGAAAATTTTATCCTTTATACGATTTTTCTATAGAAATTTTATCCTTTATACGATTTTCTATAGAAAATTTTATCCTTTATACGATTTTCTATAGAAAATTTTATCCTTTATACGATTTTCTATAGAAAATTTTATCCTTTATACGATTTTCTATAGAAAATTTATCCTTTATACGATTTTCTATAGAAATTTTATCCTTTATACGATTTTCTATAGAAAATTTTATTCTTTATACGATTTTCTATAGAAAATTTTAATCCCTTTATACGATTTTCTATAGAAAATTTTATCCTTTATACGATTTTCTATAGAAAATTTATCCTTTATACGATTTTCTATAGAAATTTTATCCTTATACGATTTTCTATAGAAAATTTTATCCTTTATAACATGTTCCATTTAAAATTTAATTTAATTCTTAATAATAATCATTTGATTGAAATTATAATTATTTACAAAAATATATATTTTTATAGTTTTAATCGCTAGTGATGAAATTTTAAACCTTTTCGGAAACCCTTATTAGCGTTTTATAGTGCTTTGTGTCACTTTGCTCGAACATATAATTTATATCCGTTTTTGATGACTTTTAAACATCTTTTTGATGATCTTCAATTCGATCTTTACAAGAGCCCAATATCTCTCAACTGGCCTTATCTTCGGGCAGTTTGAAGAATTTGCCTCTTTTGGTACAAACACCACATTGTTGTTCTTGTTCCGCACGGCTATTCTCATGGATAGAAGTAACTTTTTTGCAACATGTCTCCATTGTTAATGTAAATTGTGGTAATTATAGATCCCGTTTAAATAAATGATTGACTGCACGTGTCACCACTGCATATTGCTTGCCATACTAAATACTTTTTCTGAATTTTTTGAACTAAACATTTCCTTAATATTACCTCGAGCATTAGCAACATAAAATTTTTGATCAGGAAGTTGAGAAAAATCTGCCATAATATATGTTGCGATAACTTGACTTTAATTTCCGTAATCTATATGCGTTCCTGTCAGGAACTTTTTGGGCCCTGTATGTTTTTAAACTGGCATTTGCTTTAATTTTTCGTACGATTTTCTGAAGAAAATTGTATATTTTATTTTATACGATTATCTTTTATATAAATTTCTCAAAAATTGACATTTTTATATAGTAAATTTGTAAACATTTACCAGTAATTCTTAGAAAGCAGTAAGTGTTTAATATTAAGAGAGTTCAAGAATCTAATTTCAATCATAAACAAGTTATATTTATACTGATAGATTTAAAAAATACCGCAGTACTTGATCCATATTAAGAAATAATTACTTGATAAATAAATTAATTAACTCTTGTTATCATTTATTTTCAGGTCTTTAAAACTACATCACCGGATTAAGTGAACTAATGCTCAACTGGAAGTGTGTATAAATTATTTTGAATTAAAAACTTTGTAAAGTGAAAACAAATTACATATAAAATATGTATTTTAATTTGAGCATTTAAGTTTAAATCATTGTTGTAATATTATTGCATCATTAACTAAATATTGTTTACAATTAATTTCATATTTTTCTATATAAAATGTTTAGAAAATAATAAAACAATAAATGAATTCATTAAAAAATCCTTTGAAAATCAGTTACTGCTGTAAAAAGTTAAATTAACAGCGTAATTTAATTAACATTTAATAAAAATGATAAAACAAAGCAAAGCATACTTTTGGGCTTAATATTGTAGAAAGTGGAAACATCCTGTGTCTGATATACAGAACAGGGTGATATCAATACTTTGTACAGCCTAAAAGTATACTCATTAAATTTTTTTCGAAGTCCACCTGCTGCATTTCTGAGCTTTCTGGGCTCTTGGTAGAAATTAAAATTTTTATAAATTTAGCAAAATTTCAAGATAAGCACAGACAACAACCACTTAGGAAATGAATGTAATTAATTAATTAACACGATATAGAGATGAAATATGAAGAAAATAAAGTAAATTTAGGTATTTTAATAGAATATTACATATTTTGAAATATAGAATGATATAAAATAATATTATTTAGAGAATTTTCAATAAATTACTTACCACTGCTTTCTTTTTTAAATAAATAGAATAAAGGATTTTGATTTCAAATAATTTCTTGTTTTTTTATATTTATAAATTATGATAATTTTACATTAATTTTGGGGTTTTTTATTATTATTTTTTTATATTAATATAATTTTTATATTTTTAGCAATAATTGCCTTGTCATTTTGTTTCAATTTTCACAATTCTTTTCATAAGTGTACATTTATATATTTTGTTTTGATTTTTTTTCAATAGAAGTTTTTTTCTCGTGCAAAAAATATAATTTGTTTTTCAGATTAATTATGAAATACTTTTATTTTTTAGATTTTTTATAGTTAATCATAGAGAGATGAATTAATTAATCATGGAAAAAGTGAATATAAAAACTACTGTCACACAGTGAGTCTAAATCGATTTTTTTTGGAAATAATACTGTAACTTTTGAACTGTTAGAGATATTCTAATAACAGATCATTAAGCAGTGTTTCTGAGTTAATTTTTTTTTAATTCGGCAAAAACCCATTTATGAATTGAGAAAAAAGAATTTTGTGTTTAAATAGATTTTTAATTTTTTGTAATGTTCTCAAATTACAAAGCTAAAATCATCATGGTTAAAGATTTTGGGCATTTCCGTATGGGAAAATTTTACTTTTTAATTCCGTCAATCATTGATTATTTAATATACATCATATTGAATTAACAAATTAATATCGTTATTCTTTTCAATTTTATTAAAGTTTATTGTGAATTTAATAAAAAAAAAAAAAAAAAAAAAAAAAAACAGAAGAAATTCCAAATTTTAAGTTATTTATGAATTTTTTACATCAAATGTAGTCGTTTTCATAAATAACAAATATATGTATTAAAAGTTTATACCTCGTGAGAAAAAACCACCATGAACTAGACTTTCTCAAGTAAAATTTAACTATTTGTCATACATTTCTGCGAAATGTCTTTAACGGTTCAAAATTACAGAATTATTTCCACAAAAAATTTATTTGGACAGAATGTGTGTCATGACTTATTTTATAATAATGGCTTTAGGCTTTATTTTTTATCGATTTTTATAAAAATGGCTTAGTTTTTTGTTTTTTTTTTTTTTTCTTAGAAAAACAATAAAAATATTTTATAATTAATTAGGTTTAGAAAAAAATGATGTTTAAACTTAAAATTTATCTTAAAGTATAAAATTGGTTTTAAAAACTAAACAATATTCAATAGACACATAGAATTTAGTTTTACTTATTTATAAAAAAGGATATATCTATATATATTTTTGTTATTAATATATATAATTAAATGCAGTTTTTGTTTTTGATTTTATATAAAAAATTTTCTATTTTTTTTAATTTTACACTTAAGTAGTTATATTTATGTATGTTACAATGTGGGAGGGGAGGGATTATATTATTTTAAATATTAAGTAGTTTTTGTTTAGGCATTTTAAGTTAAAAAATTAACAAAAAATTCATATAAAAATTAACTTTTTTAGTTCTTATATTAAAGGATTTTTTGAGGGAAATATAAATCATTGGGTTCTTTTTAATTATAAAACACAAACGTAAATTTGAAAATTAAAAAAAAAAAAACAAAAATTTGAGGTATATTTTTTTAAGAAAACTCTTATTTCAATTGTTAAGGAAAATTATAAAAAAAAACAATTTATTAAATAAAGAATAAAAAATTTAAGGAGAACAAAATTTTAATATCAGAATGTCTCAACTGTAAAAAAATCAAGTGCTTAAAAATGTTTTTCGAGATTTTAAATTTATCATTAAAAACTTGTTCACTTCTTGAAATTATATAAGATTTTAAAATACAAATTAGGATTAAAAACATCTTTAAAAAGTTGGAATGTTATAGTCGGTCAAACCCGACTATGTAATACCCTACACCACAATATTGATTATAAATTTGTACTTATGTAAAAGTGTTGAACGACCCGCGTTTAATTTTATTTTCTGATTTATTTTGATTATAGTAAAACTAACATTTATGTGAAATTTGTGCGTTTTAAATTGAATTTTTGTGAGGGGTTAAATGGAAAAAATTCTTGACTGACTCTCGTATAATTCTGTGCATCGTTTTTTTGTTTATCTATATCATTATTTGACAAATTATCATTATGCATTGAACTAAAACTCGCATAATTTGGCACATCGGTTTAGAATATGATAAAACTTATTTCTCTCAACTTTAGTAAAAATCGCTTTGTATTTAAGACTTTATGAGTTTAAAATCTCATTCTAGGCGGACATTTCTATGGGAGGCACCTGAAATATTGAACCGAACATGGCCAGTTTCAGTAGGCTTCGTCCTTGGACTAAAATAATAATATATACCAATTTTCATTAGGAGATTTTTAAAAAATTGCTACCTATAGGGTGTTCACAACGTTTATATGGTCAGCCAGCTACACGGACAGTCAGGCGGACGGACATAGTTAAATTGACTTAATGAGTTATTCTGAATTGGACGGTATACTAAAATGTGGGTGTAACGAAATTGTTTCTGTATGTAACAAAAACATCAGCAAACGCATAAAAACTCAACCACCTACGGTGGTGTAGGGTATAAATTCAATAAAAAGAGTTTTCTTCATAAAATTTTGAAAATGTTTGCTGTTTATTAAAAATTCATAGAAATTTTCAAACTTAAAATCTCCTTAAAATTTAATTTAATTTTTAAGATACCCTACACATTAAAGTTTTGAAAAGAAGTTTAAAAAAAGAATGAAAAAAAATGTTTAAAATAGTTTTATAAAATCAAAACATTTTTTTTGAAATACACAATTTAATATATTTCAGAACGAATATAAAAAATATAAAATTCTTATTAAGTTTTGAAAGATTTCTTCGAGAAAATGTTGTTTCGTTTTCTTTTTAAAAACATGGCACATTTTAGTTGGGGGGTTTTTTTCTTTTAAATGTTCTTTAAAAATTTTTAACTTTAATCACGAAAAACGATTAAAGAAAATATTTAAAAAGAACCTCGTATTTTAGATAAAGAAATTAAATAGGAAGGAGATATTAAAAAATACAAATGATGGGAGTTTTTATTTAAGAACGTTAGATAAAGGAAATTAACGAAAATGTCTCTAAATAGAAAATTTCATGAATCTAATTTCTTAAGTAAATATTATTTTGGAAAAAAATCTTAAATTAATTTCTCAAGAAGAGAGAGAGAGGGACTTTGAAAATAATCCCAAAAATGGAGAATATGTCGAAAAAGAGAACGTTCCATTTATTATGAATTTTCTATAAATTGGGAATTCAATAAATGAATAGTTTTTTAAGAATTTCTAAAGGCTATAATTTACTCTATAGCAGCGTCTAAAGTTTGCTCTCTAATCTCAACTAAAGTCTAGACTATAGAGCAAAACTACACTATATACTATAGTCGTCACTATAGGTACTCTATAGTTACTCTATACTCGAGACTATAAATTAAACTATACTTCTCGATTGTATTATCGAATACAGTTTACTTTACAGTCTCGATTATTGTTTACTCAATACTCTCGACTATATTTTATACTATAGAGCGACAATAGTTTTACTCTTTAGTGTCGACTATAGTTTGGCTCAACAATGTTGATTAAAGTTAACGGTTTTAGTTTTCTCTATAGATTCGACTCTAATTTTCTCTATGGTCTCAAGTATTGTGTTTTATGTAGTTCTCTCTATTGTCTCAACTATAGTTTACTCTGCAATCTTGACTATGAATATTTAACAAATTCTATTTCAAATTATGGTCATAATTAATTTTAATTTGTTTAAAGGAAATGAAAATTTTTATTTGAAATTAAAAATATTTTCTCATTTTGTTTCAGAAATCCCAAAAATTTTATAACTTTGTTTGTTTATATTTCTATCAGATTTTGTTAGGTTTAGATGTGTGTAGAATTGTTTATATTTTAATATATTAATTGTTTTAATATAAAGTTAAAAAGTAGTATTTTTGTATTGAGTTTAAAGTTAGTTTTTTTTTCAATATGAATTAAACAGACAAATCAAAAATGCAGATAAAAGGAAAGGAAAATTTCTATTATAAATTTTAAAAGGGGAATTTACTAAAAATTTTGAATAAAAAGGTTTTCATTGAACCAATTGCAAACATTTTGAAAAGAATCTTATTTAAGAAATTGATTCGTATATATCAGTTGATATTTATGTTACTTTTATCATGGGACAATTTTATAGTTGTCGTTGTGTTGGTTCTATTATTTTGTAAACATTCTCCTTTAACCCTTTAACTGCATATATGATTTCTCTTGATTTATATTATTTTTTGATATTAATCTAATTAAAGTTATAAATACTAGAGAAAAGTGGTTTGTTTTATAATTAAAGTTTGTTTGTTTTGCATTGTTTTTTTGTTTGTTTGTTATTTTTTCTTAAGATTTTTTTTAATATTAATTATAAAATATTTTTGTTAATTATTACACAATAACTATTTACAACATTTGTTTTTTGTTTTATTCAATTAAGATCAGTTTCGTTCTTAAGATTTATTTTTTGTTTCATTTTCAATTAACAGAAATTATATGGAAACAAGTAAGAATGTTATAGTCGATCAAGCCTGACTATGTGATACTCTACGCCACAATGTGGGTTTTAAATGCTACTTAAGAAAAATGATAAACGATCCGCGTATAATTTGATTTTCTGATTTATTGTTATATGGAAATAATGGACCGAATCCCATATAATATTGCATATCGATTTTTTATGCCCTTCAAAAATGTGTACGCTTCAAAGTATTATTATATGGAAGGGGTCTTGGACCTATGAGAAGCAATGGATAAGATAAGACATATATCTATTAAATTTTTAGGAAAACCACTTTATATTAAGAACTTTTACAAGTTTTAAAATCTCGTTCCGGGAGGCACCTGCAATGGCTTCGTCCTTGGGCCAAAATTATAATATATACCAATTTTCACTAAAATATCTCAAAAACTGCAACCTGTAGAGTGTTCACAACGTTTACATGGAGAGCTAGCCGGACGGACAGATAGACAGACGGACGGACATTGTTAAAACGACTCAGAAAGTAATTCTAAGTCAAACGGTATAATTAACGCTATTTTCTCTGTATGTTACAACATCAGCTTAAACACATAAAACCTCAACCACCTACGATGGTGTAGAGTATAACAATTATGTGAATAAATCACATTCACTTAGAATTATTTCAAAATTATTATTTTTTAAAAAGTGATATTTTATAAAAAAAAAATATGGCAAAGAAATGTATTACAAAATTATTAATTATACATTCAAATTTTTTAGAAAATATAATAAATATTAAAAATAATATTTTATTATATTTTTAAATAAATAAAAAGGGAACAGCAAAATTTCATTTCATAGCAAAAACGTTATGAAATGTAAAACCAAGAAAAGGAAACATTTAAAACTGGAGGAAAAAAAAAACAAAAAACAACAACAAACATTTATAAAATAATTTTAAAATAAAATTGAATTCTTAAGAAAATTTTAAGACACAATTTTAAGTAAAAACATTTAAGGAAACATTATAAAATATTGAATTCTAAAACAAAAAAAACTTTTTAAAAACTTTAAATCTTAAAATCTTTTCTAAACATTATTCGAGTTAGCATATCTTGCTAACTTGATAAACATGTCTAAAAGTCCTTAAAGATTTTTATGTATAACACAATAATACATTTTAGCTTTAAAGCTTTTTCAAATGCGAGAAATTTTTAAATTTTTAAATTCGCTGCTTTTAAATTTTTATTTAAAATTTTGTTGTTAATGTATTATTACCTTCTGTTGTTGTTGTTTTATTAAAATCTTTTATTTGTTGTTTTCCCCTCTATTATTCGTTATATTTTTCATCAGCTTTCGTTGTTTTTTATTATTACTACTAATACTATTATTAGTATTAGTACTTGTATTGCTGTTGCGTCTTAGTTCTTTAGCTTTAATCGTTAGTATCGTTGTTGTTGGCGTTATGGCAGCTATAATTTTATTCGTTAAAAATAATGGTAATTTAATGGTTTTCTGCTAATGTTAACATTCAAATTCATTTGCCGTTATTGCACTCAAATCCTTCATAAGACCCTCTAAATTGGCCATTTCTTGATTGAGTTCTTCGGTAGAAGTACTTGGTGCCAGTCTTTGTATTTCATCAGTACTGTGAGCCACAGAGGGACCACCTTGTAGGCGATTTGGTGTGGCAGCTGAGAATGATGGTTTTTTGTAGGGTGATTGATTTTGTGGACGTATTGTAACGGCAGGTGCTGTAAATATAAAAAAAATGGAATTTTAAAATTTTATTTCAAATTGTTATTCAGGTTAAAAACTTACTATGTTTGTTAATGGGAGTTTGACCACCAGTGGGTGGTGGTCCTGGCACACTGAAACTTTTAAGAGGATGACCTCGTTTAGTACTTTCAATTGTTGAGACGCCACCATTACTAGCAGCTACTGAACCGCCGCCACCACCTGCTACCGAACCAGGTGTTGCTGTTGTGCCAGCGTAAGCGGTATTGCTAAAAGGATAAAATAAGTATGGATGATATTAATTTGCTACAAGTTTTATTTTCGGAAATGTCTTTAACATTTTAACAAAATTTCTCATTGTTAGTAAGGTAAGCTGAAATGCAGTAGGTGACCTCACAATCCGCTCATACTGCGGCACGGGTATGCGCTGGTACATACGCTTATATTTTCAGAGATATTCAAATCGAAATAGATTTTAACACATTTTTGAAAAAAATCAACATCAAGAGGTTGTCAACTTTTAGTGTCACCAGCTATGTTCCTGAACAGATAGAGAGACATGTACTCCTCCAAATCAAGTTAAAAACACATAAGCTCGTACCATGTGAAATTTTATTAAGGTATTCTTGACGCTTCAAAATCTACTGAATTATTTGAACAAAATAAATTTAGCGGTAGTTTTCTTTTGATCAAGTTACCTTTGTAAAACATGTCAGTTATTTCAATTAATGTTAAACAAATGAATTTATTGTTAATAAAATTAGGAGAGTGACCAGTAAAATTGTGTGATAAAATTCTTAATTTTTTAACAAAATACAACTTGCTACTACAACAAAAGTTGTCTAAACATTCAAAGGTCTGATGTCAAAATGTTTCCAATGTTTTTAAACCGAACCGGGAAAACTTGTACGTTAATAGAAAATCTGGTTCAGTTAGAATTAAGGGTCCACATGATGATTCTAAAGCTCGAAAATAGAAAACTACAAGAGCTCCCAACACACCCGCTATGAAAGTAGCGAGGTTAACCCAGTGCTCGGGCTATTTGGTTGGAAAAGTTAAAGCTAATGCAGGTTTAAACACATATAAGGCTAAAAAGGTCCTGACAGTAATGCTGCTAAATATTTATAGGTCAACAACAGAGCAGGGAAATTGAAGTAAAGATATAAAATTGCAACTTCCTGGTCAAAAATTTTATGTTGCTTGATGCTTGAGAGAATTTTACAAAATTTTTGAATCCAAAAGCAGCTAAAATTTTCCAAAAAGTTCTTGGAATGGTAAGTGGCATGCAGTTGCGGAAAAAGAACCCAAACATTTGTTACAACGGGCATGGTAAATATGGAAAATTACATCAAGGAAAGTTTACAAAAAAGGCTCTTTCCATTTATAAAACTACATAATATATCCAATAATTGTTGGCCTAACTGGTTATCCTGTAACTATGGTAAACAAGCTTTTAAGTGGTACAAGAATAATAATGTGGATTTTTAATGAAAAGAAGCAAATCCTCCAAACTCTTGTTCAAATAGAATTAAAAAGCACGAAAAGGTGTCTAATAGTGAGTAGATCTTAAACGGAAATGAACTTCTTGTTCTATCAAATTGACTGAAAGCAATATAAGAACGTTAATAGATGAGTTTCCGATAAAGATTCGAAATTAAAAGTAATAAAAACTATGAAAATATTTTTTTTCGAAAATTATTAAAATAATTTCAAACAAATAAAATAATTAAAACAGTAAGTTTAGTGGCTTCGTTTTAATTAACATATATGTATGTTAATAATTTTTCAGCTTCACTCTTTTAGAAGGCATTTTTTAAATCCACACTAAATTAAAAATATTCTCCGAGACCATAAAATAAGTGTAAATATTCAATATTTTATTTGTAAACAGATTCTTTTTAATTAAAATTTATTTCAAAACTGATTAACTTTATCACCAAATTATTAAACAAAAAATAATAACTCTTAATTCTGAATTCCCAAAAGCTGATTATTATTATTGTTATTTAATAAACTATCTCCGATTATCTCTGGAACGGGGATTGTAATTTCTGTTAAACTTTTACGCCTTTTATAACGTCTCCCCTTTTTTCTTGTCCAAAGTGTTCGTCTGCGTCTTCTACCTTTAAGACGTTTCAATTTTTTATATTCCATGGCCATATTACGATATGGTTGTTTAGCTTCTTCACTCATAGATTTCCATAATAAACCAGCAGTTTTTGTTATTTTAACCATGTCCCTTTGACCCAAACTACGATTATGATATTCAGCTTCATTGTTTTGTATTTTCAAACGTAATTCAGCAAGAAAATTGAAAAATGGATTTTGTGTTGCTAATAATTTTGTATTACGTTGCAATTCACGATGCAAGGTACTAGGACTAAAAGTTACACGAGTTTTACGTCTGGTAGGTTTCACCAAATTGGTGAACATTTCATAAATTCTATCCCAAAGGCAAAACATTATTGAATTTGAATTTTTTTTTTATAAAAAGAATTTACAAACGATGAAAAAATTATACACAAAAATTTTTCTTAAACAATTCAATAAAATCAATTAAAATTTTTTGAAATTTAAATAAATTTGAAATTTGTCCTTTGACAAAGAGAATAATTAAAATGTCATAGAGTTAAATAGAGTTGAATTTTTAGTTATTTTTTTGTAGAGTTTCAACTTTATTTTTTTAATTTCAATTTCCTTTAAAGAAATATTTCACTTACCAGAAATTTGCATCATAGCCACCATATGGATGTTCAGGAGTTTGTGCTAATGAATTATTTTGTGGCTGTGAAAGATTTTGTTGTGATAGGCCGGTATCCACATTCATGTGAGATCGATTTGCCGATATGTTGTATTGCGTTCGTGGATATTGTGGTCTTTCCATGGTCGAATTCAAAGAAGTTGCTAAAAGAAGAAATGAAAACAATTTATTAAAAAAAATGTAAATATGTGTTGTAGTGCTGAGCCTTCCAAGCCTTATTGACTTCTTAAAAATAAATAAATCTTTCACTTTGTATCGGATGAATGGATTATCATGAAATTGAACTAAATGATTGCATAGGAGTTAGCATTATAACAATGGGAGATGGGACACAGTAGGGGCTTTATGGGCGAAGTTATAAGGGTGCAATGGGTATCTCGGAGTTAAAAGGGTGCAAATAGAAACCTTATCCATTAACCTCATGCAGAACTTTTGTTTCTTATTCAAGATTTTTAAAAAACGTTATCATGTGTCATTATCTCTTATAGTTTTTGAGTTATCTCCATTTGAATTGTACAAGGCAATGAGTCAATGAGATTTACAAAGATTACATGATCATATAAAATCAAATAATGCTTGAGCTTGTTTTAATAGAAAACGTGTGTTAAGAACTTTTGGATCTCACTCCTTATATGTATGTTAAAAAGGAGTGTCCCAATTAATGAGGCCCAATGGGGTTCCAACTCAAAGTTACTTATTATTACGTTAAATTTCGTGCATATACATCCAATCGATCATAAGTTACAGATTTATTTCTGCCCGAAGTTTTAAAGCTTCAATATGGAATTTTTAATGCTCTTCAAATACTAAATACTGTAATATTTTTTTTATATTTCTCCTCTTTTAAAATTTGCATTCAATACTCACTCATATAACCAGGCACATAGGATCTTTTATCCAATGAATTGGTGATGTGATTAGGCACCGGAGTTTCAACATCATAATCGTGACCCACCGAACGTGGTAAAGTTAAGGCACCACTACTGGAAGCACCATCACTACAACCTGCTTTTTTAAAATAAGAAAATAAACATTAATTTTATCCCAATAATAGACTGTCTAAATTACACTCACCTGGTGTTGAACCATGCATATTCTTATCAATATTTTTCAATTCCATTTGATCGTGGTGTATCCATAGATCTGGTGGTTTTGGCACACCCACATTATTCTTTTGATAGCTGTTCGAAGATGGGAGACTAAATAATGAGAACATTGTTTGTTTTTGATAGAGTTGGACAACAACAACTACTAAATGAATAGCTAATTTTCACACTTACCTTTTCTTAGTATGCTCCGGTGTTGATTGGGGTTTACGACGACACATGATAACAATTACGGCCACAACTATAAATAGCACCAAAGCGAAACCAAATATCACCATATATAAAATCATTTCATTATTTATGCCCTTATTAACGGCAGTAGGTTTCTGTTCTATAACTGCGGCACCAGTTGTATAGGCCACCAGGGCTGAAAATGGTGCAGTATTGGCTCCCCCACCAGAGGCGGTGCCTATTTTTTGTGTTCTTGCTTGTACTTTGAAGTAATAGGTTGTATGTGGTTTGAGATTGGGTAAAATAAAAGAGGTTTCATCACCACTAAACGTTTGAATATTCCAATCGCGATCACGTTTTGTGGTGTCAGTAGTATAATAAATATTATATCCCGATATGGGATAAACAGTATGTTTGGGTGGCATCCAATGTAATATAACATTTTGAGGATTTTGTTCATCTGGTTGTACGTTCAGTTCACGGGGTGGTGTTATGGGTATATTTTGATAAGTAGTATTTAAAACAGCCATAGACCAGGCCGATTCACGTCTACCTTTTACCACTTTCACTGAAAATTCATATTGGGTATTTGGTCTTAGATCCGTAATCATGGTATTAAGATCTGTGGTATTATGATAACGATAACGGGAGGAGGGTGAAATGCCATAGCGCACTATATAATGCCGATTATCGGTAACATGTTGATTTTTACTTAGTGTTGTATCTATCCAATAAACCACTATTGAAGAGCTGGACATGGTTATGGCTCTAAGACCAACTGGCACTTCTAGAGGTGTGGGTATATCTATAGGATCTTCATCTCTTGTTTTGATATTATCATATATAGGAGGACCATCTCCCTTCATGTTGCGAGCTCTTAGAGAGACCACATATTCAGTGTTGGGCTCTAAATCTTTCAATATAAAATATCTCTCAGACTCTTTAACTTCGGCAATATTTTCATCGGGTATGCCGCGACCCCAACCTAAAACATAACTTCTGATTTTTATTTCATGTTGTTGAGGAGGACCCCAGTGTAAAGCAATGGTATCAGCTCCCGGATGTATACCCATCCATACTGGTTTACCTGGCACTTGTGTCTCATCTAAATCATTTTCCAAAGTCATAACACGATACCATTCGGTAAACGGTCCCGAACCATTCACGGTCATGGCCGCTATTTTCACTTGATATTCTGAATTACGATCTAAACCGTTCAATTCATAATAACGTATATTGGCCGGGGTACTCTTAACCTGCGGAGCATCTTTAAATTTACGATATCTTATTTTATAGCCCGTAATTTGACCATTACGCTCTTCTTCTGAAGGTGGTTCCCAGTGTATGGTTATAGAAGTGGAGCTTGTAACCTCTAAAGTTACATTATTTGGGGGTTCCGAAGGTGTAGAGGAAAATGTCTTTACTTTAATTTCATTGGAAGGATCACCCATGCCATTTTTATTAAACGGCACCACAGTTATGGTATATTCAGTGAAGGGTCTTAATTCGGTAAGGACGGCATCTAAAACGGTACTATCATAATATAGCTCGGCTCCAGTATCTCCTTCGGCATAATATAAGCGATATTTTAATATTTCACCATTTGTTATTATGGGCTCTTCCCATTTCACATAGATTTCCTTATGGTTTCTAGCATAACCTTCTACGTTACGTGGTGGCCCGGCGATATTTTCTTCCGGTTGTGTTACAACTTCTAAAGGTTCAGAAGTTTCTCCAGGTCCAAAATTGGTATTAGCGACCACACGGAATTGATATGTTCGCCCGGGTATAAGATTTTGTATATTAACTTGTTGATCATCATGAGATTTGGTAACGATTTTTAATTCTCTGTGGAAGGAAGAGAAGAGAGTAAAGTTTAATTATGGCATTAATTTCCATGACAATACGAATAAGAATCTTTCCCAAAATTTATAAAATTTCGCAAATTATATTGATACCGAAATCTGGAAAGGACTTGACTTGACAAGTTAATGAACTAAAAAGTAAGCACGACACTTTTGTTTTCAGAAGAGGAAACAGTTCACCAGTTTCCCTTAATGGTGTTAAAATCCCTCAGCGTGATTATATTACATTCCTCGGTATCCATTTGGATAGGCGACGTATATGGCGCCGGCATATAGAATCCAAGAGTTATCATGTGAACTCTTGGATTCTCTTGCTTACGTGGGTAAATTGACCATCAGTCTAAATTAATCTTGACAATAAAGTCATTCTGTATAAAACCGTTATAAAACCATTATGGAAATGTGGTATTCAATTATGGGGAACGGCTTGCACACCAAATTTTGATATAATACAGAGGGTACAATTTGAAATTTTACGTATTTGACTTAGTAAAGGAAGAATTGAAAAAACTATGTGAGAGGTAAACAACAAGGATAAGGATTCATCCTAATCCGCCTGCCAGACGTCTTACATATGTGCAGACAGGTTCAAGACTATGCCGGCACAATTTACCGCCATGTTAATATAAGTGACATGGGCGATAGAAAAGGGGAGATTTTCCTAAATAATAAAATTAAAATTTAAGTTTTAAAGATTTCGAAAAGAGAGACAGATAAAAATAATAAAAAAATTGAATAAAGTATAATTTTAAACTTTCCAAATATTCATTTTCGAATACTTTACAATTGTAATGCTGTCTAGCAGGTCCATTTTTACTGCTTTAAAATTTTAATAAAATAGTTACTGTCAGATTATTTCTATATTTAAGTTATTTTTTCTTATTTGTTATAATCTTTTTGAAAATATATTCTTTTTTGCCTTAAGCATTAAATGTCTTTTGTGACAAAAGACATTTTGCTATTTTGGTTCACAGCATCTATTACATATTCTTTTCACTGCACAGTGGTTCCAAAACTATTATTTGTTAACAATTCAATATCCTTTGAACAGTTACATATATTTTCATAAAATTTAAAATGATTACAGCTGAGATGTTTTGGAGTTGATTTGAAGGATTACATGCCCTTCCCAGGTAATCAGGGGTTAGTGGATGACCTTTCAAAGTTGCCCCTTCTTGGGTATTGCAGTTTTTTTAAGGTTTATGGAAAATAGTTCAAAACAGCTCAATTATAAATATGTGGAATTTCTTATGATTCCCCAAAGAAGGAATCGTTGCAGAATTTTGGAACCACTGTACACTGTCTAACATTAAGCTATTTAAACAACAAAAATAAAAAGTATCCATCCATGGATATTATTAAAAAAAGGGCGCGTGCAATTGTTCAAATAATACAAAAGTAAAATGGCGTAGAACAAATAGAAGAATTTAAATATTATAAATCATGGTCTGTGTTCTTTTTTATATTCCCAAAAGGAAGTAGTAACAAGGATAACATTTTGAAGCCATATAAAAAAAGAAGATTTCAAAATTATTTTGATTTTTTTATTTGTAATTTCTTTTTGTCCACGAATGCTCGACAGAGGAACAAATAAATAAGTAAATATAACAAATAAAAGTACTTAAGAATGATTTTCACCACCACCACCACCACACCACCATCCTCTGACAAATGGAGACAATGGAAGAATGAATGAATATAACTAGTTTTAATATTAAATGAAGAAAAAAACACTCGATGTAAAATGAACATAATAGAAAAGGAATAAAGAATAGTGATTTAGGAGGATGGATTTAAGACGAATTTGTAATACTTTTAAGGAGAGTTTTCGAATTTAAAGAAATATTTAATTCTCAAATTTGTAAATTCCTTTCAGGAAAGTTTTCGAATTTAAAGAAATATTAAATTCCTTATAAGAGATTTTAACTTATGGAGAACAAGTCTGTTAACGATTGAAACCTCAAATCTGATAATCAAGAAACGAATTATCGAAAACAATTTTTAATAAGAACAGAAAAAGGTCACTCATGTTCCACAGTCGTAAGTCCATATAGAGATTAATATGTGTAATTTTTCAATAACTACTTTCGTAATTGCAAGAACATGAAAAGGAAAGGAAAGGGAAGACGATATTTTGCTTTTTCTGTGAAACGTTGCCAAGAAGTGTAGATACCAGACAATTTAAGCGATTTATCAAGGATAAGACTGAGATATCTCAAATCAACAGAATGGATCTTTGTCAAGACAACTAATGACAGTGGACTCTTTTTTTGGGAATTGAGTAGGTGTCTTAAAACCCCTAATGGTTTGATCAAGGCAACTTATTACCCACACTCTTGAAGTCATATAGGAATTAATATGTCTAATCACAGGCTAATGGGTGTTAATCTAACGCGCTGCTACAATTGTTTGTCAATGACTATTGTAGCAGCTGCAAGTTAATGAAAAAGGGAAATAATGAGAATGTCCAGCTCTCGGAAGTAAATGAAAATATTTTCGAGGAGTGAGTTATCAGGTGTAGATCTGAGTTATTTCAAAACATTAGGATGGATCTATGTCAATTAAACTAATGAGAGTAAGAAACAAGTAGTAGTACTCTTTTTTTGGAAATTGAATGGTTTGTCCAAACGGTGACTCTTAAAAGTTCGTCTACCATTGTAGCCAAATTATATAGAACACCAGAATTGAAATTAGTGTGGTAATGGCTCCCCCACCAAGGTTTACCACGATTTGTGGTGTGCGGTATAATATATAAGATCTGCCATAAAATTTCCCAACTTTGGGTTAGAAAAATTCGGAAATACAGATCATTTAACGTTTTCTGAATAATCAATAATTAAAAAAAATAAAATAAATAAAGTCCTCTTTGCAAAAGGACATTAATAATGAAAACTACATAAATCTGTTATGCCATATAAATAAAATTGGCAATAAAATATAAAATCATCTCTTTCACATTCATTCATTGTGAAGGTTATTGGCAATGAATCAAAGAAATTTGTTTTACAAAGAAGGAACAAAGAAACGGAAATATAGCAGGAAAATTATTAGTCATCATAAACATAATTTAAACTAAGATAAGATAAGATAAGACACATACATATATTAAATATAAAATAAAACATTAAAATATTTAAATTATCTTTACTCACCTTTCGCTATTATTCATTTTGTAATACACCGTATAGGAGACCACTTCTACAGGATTTTTTATAGGTTCCATCCAGCTTAAGGTAACAAAACGGGGTTTAATAATTTGTGCCACTAGATCTCGTGGTGGTCCTGGCAAACGATTTATTAGACCTGAACCCAATAGGCCAGCAGAGCCGACAACAGCATGTGAACCGCCAGTTTCGCCTAAATCTAAAGCTTTAGATGAATGGGAGAAAGTTTGTTGTTGTTGTGGTAAATTGGCATTTGAATTAGTTATGGCTGAAGAAGAGGGATTAAGTTTTTTCCTATTCGTCCAGTGATTTAATATCTTATTTGGATCGTCACCATGTTTATAGGCTTTAATATATTCCTCATTTGCAGAGGGATCATCATAATCATCATTATCGTCTTCGTCATCATCATCATTGTCACCTTCGTCACCTATATCATGTTTTGTATAAGTCTTGTCATATTCATGTATACTTGTTGGTAATTCTCTTGATATATCTATATCATCTGGTCCATCATCATCATCATCATCATAATGACGATCGTTTAAAGGTTGTTCAGCTGCTAATTTGGATAATTTTTTATTACCCTTTTGGGATAATAAACTATCTAAGGCACTTTTTGATATAATACGAGTAGTCTCCATAGAATCACCCGATTTGAAGCGCACTTCACCCGAATTGAATTTATTTTTACGTTTTTTCATATTCGGAGGTAAATGATCTAAGTACAGAGATTTTGTAGTTTGTGATTGAGATTTACGAGAGTTTTTCAATTTGCCTTAGGATAGAGGAGCCAGGAATGTGGATATGTATGAATATGTATGTTTTAAATGAAAGTGTAGGGGTAGAGGATATGAAATAAATAGGAAGGGATTTCAAAGGGCAAAATAGAATGAGAAGAGAACGGGAAATAAAGATAAATAATAATAAAAAATAAAAGAAAAAAAGAAAATAAATAAAAAAATAGAAATTAATATTTGAAATGTTTAAACTTAATTTATATTTAAAACTAAAATTATAATAATAATTATAACTAAAAAATAATAATTATAACTAATTTATAATACAGTTTTATAAAATAAAATTAAAAATACAAAAACTATAATTTTGAAAGTTTTATACAACAAATTATATAATTTTAAAGTTTATTAGTTTGAATTTTATTATAAAAACATCGAAAGCTTTATAATACAAATATTAACAAATTTAAAGCTTAACTAAAAAATAAATAATAATAAAGACGATTTATAAGAAATAAAAGCTTTAAAAAATTTGCATTCAAAACAAAATTCTTCAAAATAATCAAATCTTCAGCTATAAAGCTTAGTAAACAATAGAGCTTTTTGTAAATATTAAAGCTTTGGAAGAGTACAAACTTTTGGTTACAGAAAACAAAGTAAAACAAGTAAGAATGTATAGTCGAACAAGCCCGACTATCTAAAACCCTACACCACATCGTCGCTTAAAAATGGTGGTTATGAAAAATTAATGAACGACCCTCGTATAATTTGATTTTCTGATTTATGTATAAGTGTGTAGTACATAATTGTGTCACTAAGATTTATGTTAAATTTATGCGTTTTAAAATGAATTTTTCTGATGGGGGTTAAATGGGGACTAGAAGAAATTATGAAACGACCTTTTTAATGTTGAAATAAGTTTACATGGGACCTATGAGAAATAATGAAACGATCCTCGCATATTTTGTCACATCGTTTAAGAATATTATAGGACTTACTTGTGCCAAATTTCGTTGTAATCGCTTTGTATTTAAAACTTTATGTTCTTAAAACCCCATTCCGGAAAGAACATTTGTATGGGAAATACCTGAAATATTGCACCGAACATATCAAATTTCATTGCGATATTCCAAAAATCGCGGTGTATACTGTTCACAACGTTTACATGGGCAACCAGCCGGAGAGACAAACAGACAGACGGAGGTTAAATCGACTCGAAATTGATTCCGAGTCGAAAGGTATACTTAAAAGTGGATGTAGCACCATTTTTCTATATGTTACAAACATCAGCACAAACGCATAATATCTCAAACACCTTTGGTGGTGTAGAGTATAATGAAATAAAAAATAATTTTTAAAAGTTGTAAAAAGTTATTTATAAAACTAAAAATAAAAACTTTCGGATTGAAATGAAAACTGGAGGGTCTGAAAACTTAAATTGACTCAGATTCAGACTTGACTATCGATATATAATTTTAATAAAATTGAACAATCTATGTTGAAAGCTAAAATATTACTACGGAAATTTGGGCCATTTCTACATCTGCTCTCAGATGCTTATAACTGAAATTATTAACAAGTTTTTAGCCTCCACAATTGCTAGAATCATGGCCGATATTGTAACTTTAAACTAATGACAGCAACAGGCATTAGCAGTCTTTAAATTTAGCAAGGTCATACAAACTCCACTCCTTATAATATAACCCGACAAAGGTAATATACGATGATAAAAACTTCGATTACCTCGATTGAGTAGGATACAGTTAAGGTTCAGAGGAATCACCTAAGTGATCTTTAATATACTGATTATATTTAACTTAGCATTAGAACCAGCGTGTTAGAAATTATTATCATGAAGACAAAAACTTTAACGCGATTAAGAACCGTCAAGTTACGGAGACTGAAAAGTCATATAATTGTAAGCGGAATGAATAGATTTGTAGCTTAATATGAAGATAAAAAATAAAGGTTAATGTTGGATCTATTATGTTGAAAATTTGAGAATAAAACCTTTAACTCAATTGGGAAGGGTGATGTTGTGTGTCTCCAAACTGATCTTGATTATACAGATCAATCTACTGATAGTGACAGTGTGAGCGTTTAAGTTCGCCCAAATGATCGTGATTATTCATTAAAAATTATCTTATGTATGCAGACTAGGCGGATCAACTGATCTCTTGTATTAATGTGTCTAGCCGAATTTATAAAGCGTAGTGCTGTGTAATACATGAATCATGTTTTAACTTAATTTTATCACAACAACTTTGAAAGTTCGCCCAGACCATCTTGATTATGCAAACTATATTTGTCTACTGACGATATTTTTTTCAGCCTCCTTTCGAACTTCCGAAGAGTAAGTGTAGCAGGAGAATGCATAAATTTAAAACCTTATGTCTTGAAGACAGAAACTTAAGGTATTATTTTAAACTTGCGATGTGTATGTGTAACAGAAAATCCGATATTAATCGATTATCACTTGCAGAAGTCAAAGCAAACATTTGACCTTTTATTGGTAGTCACTTCCTTCCAATATTTCATTGCGCAAATCTCAAACTTGAATGTGAAATTAATTTACGCTTGAAAATATTAAAGCTGCATTAGTATTTCATTAATATTGTTAAAAGCTCTCAGATTTAATATATATTTTATAAATTGAGTTTGAAAACAGAAATCGTTTGTAAAATAAAAAAGCTTTTTTGATTGTTAAAAGCTTAATATTTGAAAAAAGCTTAAATTTGCAAAAAAAAAAAAAAAAAAAAAAAAAACTCAAGTTAAAAAGAAAACTTAAAAATAATTTTAATGAAAAGAGCTTTTGGACATTAAAACTAAAATAATTAAACTATATGGGAAATCATTAAAAGCTTTTGGAGAAATAAATCTTTTTCTTAATATTTTAAAATGTTGATTCAAAATTAAGTAATAAAAAGCTTTTCATATGTGTATGTAAAAAGCTAAACAAAAAATACAGAAAAATAATAACTTTGATAAAACAACTTTAAAGCTTAAAAAATATTTAAAACTAAAAAAGCTTTTTTCTAAAGCTGTAATATTAAAAAGATAATTTTTAATACAATTTAATAAAATTTTTAATACAAAATTTAGTAAATAACATCTTCGATAAAGTCAATTAAAAAGCTTTTTTTCAAAAAGTATAAATAAAAATTTCATAAATTATAAAGCTTAAAATATCTAAAAGAAAGAGAGCTTTTTAAAAGCAACAACTTTTTAGAAAATAGTTTTAATAAATAAAAGTTATTAAAACAAAAGCTTTAATTTTTTTTAATAAATAAAACTTTTTCAAAATAAGAAATAAAAGTTATAAAAAATATAATTTACAAACTTAAAAATATAATTAGAAGGTTATTTTGAGGGTCAGCAAAGCTCTTACATGGAGACATTTTATTATATACAATTATATATATAAAAAGCTTTATATCATTAAAAAGGGGGATCCTAAAATAATATTTTCTCTACATTAAAATTGAAAGCAAGTTTTAAAAGTATTATTTCATCTTAAAGGGGGCGGGGCATAGTAAAGCTTAAAGGGGATATAAAAGCCTTTAAGCTTGGGAATATTTCTGTATTTACAAATAAGTCTTTAAGCTTTTTCTACTTGGTCAGAAAGCGTCCTTTATAAGTATTCATATATATAAATATATATAATCTAAACTAATACATATATTTTTTTATTTATTATATAATTACACTCACCTGGTTGTACAATTCTTAAGCGAGCCGCTGCCTGAACACTTCCGGCAGGATTTGTACCCACACATTGAAACATACCAGCATCAGATTGCAAAAGTCCCAATATACGTAAATTATGACCACCCACTAATTGCATGTAATCATTGGGAGTTATGAAATCACCGTTTTTCAACCATTTTATTATGGGCTTAGGTTTGCCTCTTATAGCACATTCCAATTCCAATTCTTCCTTTTCAAATGCTGTTTTATCTTTAGGACTTTGTATAAATTTAGGAGGTACTTGTACTTGCACAGTCGCCTGGGCATCCAGGGAGTCTACAGTATTCGAGGCACGACATTGATAATTTCCCGAATCTATATCTTCAGCTGAAGATATTTGCAGAGACCCAGTACCGATAATAGAAAATCTTGAATCTAGATCACTGAGATCTAATTCTTCACCATTACGTAACCATTTAATTTGAGGTTTTGGCACACCATTTGCCACACAATCCAAAGTCACCACATCACCCTCTTTAACGGTTTGCGGTGAGGGACCCACTAGAAATGCTGGTGCTGTGGCACTTTCTCCACCGTCGGGTAATTTTTTAATATTTAAATTTGTTTTACTGCTTAAACGTGATATGGAACCTGAAGTAACATTACAATAATAAACACCACGATCACTAAAATTGACTTCATCGATTTCTAAAGCACCATTCGGTAAAATAACCATACGCAATTTATCCAATTGCAAGGGCATATCATCTTTAATCCATTGTACTATATGTTTCATGCCCTGTTGCAGTTGGCCTATCATACAACGAAAATAGGCCGTTTGTCCGGGCAATAGATAAGTTTCAATGAAATCTTGATTTAAATCTGGTAAACGAGCTATAGAAACTATAGCCGAACGACTGACTATGGTACCAATGCCATCGACATAGAGTAGACACTGATAGGAACCGGTTAGACCACGATTTTCCTCTACAGAACTAATGTAGAGGGAACCATTTTTAAGTTGATTACGAAAGGTATCTCCCACAATACCTAAATCTTGTCCATCTGGTCCTCGCCATCTGATATTGGGTGCTACTTTTTGATTTTTACCTATAACAGCTGTGCCAGCACATTGTAGTAGGACTGAATGGCCTTCCGGGACCACAACATCTTGGGGTTCTGTGGTAAAGGTGAGAGCTGAAAGAGAGAGAAAGGAAAAAATTGAAATTTTTGTGAAAAATTTAGTTTTTTTATGAAAAATTTATCTTTTTAATAAAAATTTAATTTTTTTGTGAAAAATTATTTTTTTTTTTTTGGTGAAAATTGAGTTTTTAGTGAAAGATTGAATTTTTAGTGAAAAATTGAATTTTTAGTGAAAATTTGAATTTTTAGTGAAAATTTGAATTTTTGGTGAAAAATTGAATTTTTGGTGAAAAATTGAATTTTTGGTGAAAAATTGAATTTTTAGTGAAAAATTGAATTTTTGGTGAAAAATTGAATTTTTAGTGAAAAATTGAATTTTTGGTGGAAAATTGAATTTTTGGTGAAAAAATGAATTTTTGGTGAAAAATTGAATTTTTGGTGAAAAATTGAATTTTTGGTGAAAAATTGAATTTTTGGTGAAAAATTGAATTTTTTGTGAAAAATTGTATTTTTTGTGAAAAATTGTATTTTTTGTGAAAAATTGTATTTTTTGTAAAAAAATGAATGATTTTTTTTTAATGAATTTTTTTGTGAATTTTTTTCGGTCTCACTGCTGATTACTTAATCAAGAGTTAAAGTCATTCGATTTGCCATATTTACATCGTTTCTTCTCTAAATTAAAATTAAGCTCTTTTTAACTCCAAAATGTTGCTATTAAAATTCTCTTTATAGTTTAAGTCATAAAAATATTATGACTAAATTTCAATACTTAATTTTAATTACATAACAAAAAATCCAAAGACATAAAATTGTTTGCTCTCTCTCTCTCTCTGTCTCTTCTCCCTTGAGAGAAATCTTAATGTCTACCAAAAATATTAACTTTGGTGTAATAAAAATTATATCTACAAGATTTTAAGTTTTATTGGGAAATAAATAGTTTGCAATTTTATGATCTTAAAGTGTGATTTTTCTTTAATTGATTTCGCCATATTGACGACAATTTAGTTAATTTCCTAAAAATGTCATTAAATAATGACATAAGTTAAGAAATTCTATAAAAAAATGAGATAAATTCAGATTGAAACATTAGAAATATTTATAAATTAAGCTGATTTCATTTAATTTTGTCACAATTGTTTTTAATGTTTTAATTATGAAATTT
Source organism: Cochliomyia hominivorax (assembly GCA_004302925.2). NCBI lineage: Eukaryota > Metazoa > Arthropoda > Insecta > Diptera > Calliphoridae > Cochliomyia > Cochliomyia hominivorax. The sequence continues at coordinate 67,530,403 of PYHX02000494.1, forward strand.
AGTGAATGACATCACATTTTATGGTGATGGTGACATGACATGAATATTTAATGTTAAAACATTTGTTATAATATTAAACGAATCCTGTGGTGGTCAAAAACAACAACAATAACAAATAATAATTATGTTTACAAAATATATTATTCCAGAGAAAAAGAGATGGAGAGAAAGAATGATTTGGGGTGATTTTCCGAAGTGGGGATTATATGAGACCTTAAGGAAATTATAGTCCGATCCTCGTAAAATTTGGTACAGTATTTTCTGTTTATATAAATATAGTTTAAAGGCAGCTGTACTTAAATCATCATCCATAGTACAGCTCATTTGTGTCCAAAAAGATGAATTCGTGCTAATATCTGTGTGCCGGTCCAAAATTTAGCTATAGACTCTGATAGATCAGATGCAGTGGCAAAGTAAATGATCCTATCAACGTCCTGGAGTTCAGCTAAATCATGCAAAAACAGTTCTTTAAGATGGAGAATCAGGGAAAATACCAAAAAATGTACAACCAACTAATTTTCTTCGTCATTACCCTAATCACCTAGCCTGTGCACCTATCACACAATGATCAGTGATTTAGAGCGGTTTGCCGACAACCAGACGGAGTGTGAGAAATGCATAGAGGAAAAGAGGAAGTAAGAAATATGTGGTTAGTTTTTGTCTTTAAAAATAAACAAGAGAGTAATAGTCGGTTAAGACCGAAAGATCTTATTATAGTGAATGATCCCACCAACGTCCTGGAGTTCAGTCAAATTTTACAAAAGAGGATTCCAAAAAATAGAGGTATAATAAAGAGCATTACAAATAAAAAGGTTAGAGCACAAAAGCTCATCTCCGAAAGGATCAAAATTCTGGCCAGAGTGACTTCTTTCACACAGAAATGTCGTATGTGGAATAAGCACCCAATAGAGATCTTAACGCCGCCAGATTGACTATCAGTCCAAATTTTTCCTTATTAACACGAGGTTGGATGTTCGACATTCACGAACCAATTTGAATGTAGTATAGACACCCGATATAGATCTTAACGTTGTTAGACTTTGAGTAGAAATTTAACATCTCGTTAAGAGTTGTTCGGTATTCAGGAACTAATTCGCAAAAATGTGGAATAGACGACCGAAAGAGATTTATCGGATGCTAGACTGTCAGTACAAGAAGTTCGAACGTTCCTGACGAATATTCGCCAAGCATTGATATGCATGAAATAGAATAGACAACCAAGAGAGATCTTAATGCTGTCAAACTATCAGTAAAAATTGCCTGGGTTACCAGAGAGTAACTCAGATTACCTCCAGGTCTGAATATCCTGTCATCTTGTTAAGAGATGACTGTCATTAACGAAAGAACTCGGATATGGAATCAGAAAGATTTTAATGCTGCCAGACTTTCAATAAAAATTTAACATTTCGTTAAGAGTTGTTCGGTATTCAGGAACCAATTCGAATAAATGTGGAATAGACGATCGAAAGAGGTTATTCGAACGATCCTTACAAATATCACAATACTATTTTTTGTGACTTTTGCATTTTAAAGTGACTTTTTGGAAGTGGATCCCTAATGGATCTTTTGAAATGTTTTCATACAGTAAAGTTTTATAACTTAAACCACATTTCCGTGAGGACATTTTTATGGGAGCTTCCTGAAAAATTAAACTGACCAATTTAAAAAGGCTTCATCTCTGAGCCGAAATTGTAATTCAAATCATATTTAATCAAGATATTTTTTTGTTAAATGAACTTAGAAAGTTAGTCTGTGTCAATCGGTAAATCATAATGCTGATATTTGTAGCATATTTTTTCACTATGTTACAAACATCAACAAAAACTTAAAATACCCAATACCACTATGTTAGTGTAGGGTATAATCAACACAATTTAAGTGTTAAAACCATAATTAAATGTTAAATTTACGAGAGATATGCAACATTTTCTATTTTATCATCTGCAAATAACATAAAAAACACACAAAAATCACACATTAAAGCATTTTCTTCTTTCATTCTTTGTTGCTTTTGTTGTTGTTGCAAATAAAGTTTAAATTCGTTGCTTTTTAATTTAAATATTTAAAAATGCATTTAATTTAAAAGTGGCATCTAACAGACTGTTGGGACTGACAATAAGACAAAAGAACTTGTGTGTTTGTTATCTGTTGTTGTTGTTGCCAGTGAAATAAAATTTAATTTAATAAGAAAAGAAATGAACAAAAAAACGTTTGAAATTGTGTAGACATTCAGGAAACTAGTTAAGAACATTTTTACACCTCATTAGTAATAGGTGAAACAACAACAACAACTATAACAAATACAACAATAAAAGTGTAAAAAAAGTGTTGGTTAAAGGAGGAAAACAACAACAATATGGAGGATTTTAGTTTTAATTAATGTTTTAATGCCAAGTTTAGTGTTCAAATTAAATTAACATAAAACAGAGGCGTAACAAATAAGAGAAATGAAAGGAGATTTTTAGAATTAACACCATTTTTAGGTTATAATAAAGGTACATTTCCCAATTTAGACTATATTTACCGTTTATGCAAAGATCTATACACTATAAACGACTGCTGCTCTCTCATCCATACGAGTCGAGCAAACTTTTATTCAATGAAATTGTTTTCTACTTCACACACACAATTACAATTTCATAGTAGTGTGTGGGTAATAACATTGATATAAAGTGTAACATTTCCCACGACAATAGGATTTCCGTTACGGAATGATCCGAGTTATACTCGGAAGTTTTTTTTTATATACATAGTGGGCTTGGAAGGGTGTTTTATGTTTTATGAGCTGTTCAAATCGGGTCAGATGAAGGCAGGGAATCTATGTTGAAGATATTTCATTAAAGAGAGAAGTCAAGTAAAATTGACAAAGCGCACGATCATAATCTTATCATAACGTTCGCCAAAGACCTCTGTCAAATTTTTGAAAAATATTGGACATTTTTAGAATTTTTGGCTCACTCGGCTTACAGCCTACAATTTACCACTTCTGAACGCCAATCTATTATATAAGAAATTGATTTGATGTATTGTTTTCAATAGTTGGACCATTGTTTTTACGGAGAAAGTGATGACTATTTAGAAAATTGTGAATGGAATGTTTCTGACCACCAATCTTCACACATACACATTTTGCATCATCTTTCTTATAACCCAAAGGCCCTTTAAAGAGTAGTTTATTTAATAGCTGCGCCACTTTCTGACCACCATTTGTTTCTATCGATACATATCGATCATATTGGAATACATTTCATTTCGGAAAAAAAGTAAATTGACTGAAATTATCTCAAATCCGGAGAAATTCCTTTTGAATGGAATTCATTTCATATGGAAGAAAGTAGTAACAATATGTAAAAACAGTAAATAGAAATTTTGCTTTAAGCGATTTGTGGTTTCTATCATGCCTTTTCCGATAACCATTTGTTTTGTTTTGCTTGATACAACATTTGTACAGAAATAAGGTTTAATTCCGGACAGGACTTCAGAATTTTGATAGATTCATTTTTTACTTTTAGACCGAAGCAGTTCTTTTGGACCGAAAATTAAATGCTACCAGAAAAATGGGAGAAATACTGGTTATTTGGAAAAAAGTCAATGGAAAGTTTTGTTTGAGTTATAGCTCAGATTTGGCCCTTTCCTTTTACCATTTGCTTTAATCGCTACAGAATGTCTTGGCAGGAATCTGCTCCTTAGAACAGGGGAAATGGGAAACAAGTAATAGGCATCAATATAGGCCACTTCCTTAAGTCCAAAATAGTACTACGTGGCGAATTTTATTAAAATATCTTAACAATTTCGACCTGTACTTTGCAACAAGCTTTAGATGGATAATAGTGATTATGAGTCGAACGGTATACTTAAAAGTGGCGGTAGCACTATTTTTTCCTATGGTGGTGAATGGTTTAAAAACGTAGTGGCTAATGATGGATAATTTTTTGAATAATGTATTAAATCATTTTGTTATGAACTCGTTCACCAAAAGTGAACAGAAATAAATGTAGGACTTTAAAGAGATACCCACTATTTCATTCCAAAATTCCAATCCGGAATTTTAGACTTCAAGTGAATAGCAATAGGTTTTCGACAATTTTAGATTTGCCCTTTTTTCCCTTCAAAACGGGAAACACTTTCACATTAAAAGATCTCGGATTTGTGTTACAAGCATTCGCGTTACTAATTCTTTCAGAATTAAGAAAATTGGAAATAGTTGATTTTATAGTGAAATCAGGTCAACATTTTACTTTGGTCTGAATATATCTTTAAATAAGAGATTATTTTTTGTAGAAAATTATAAGGGATATATTTTTCATAGGTTTAACAAATTTTTGACAATTAAAAAAAAATCCTACTCGAGATGACTAACTTTAGAGATAAACTACTCGACCCCAGGACCCCCTAGAAACATGTCCTTCTCCAAATCAATTCCAAAACACTTCAAGTATGTCTATGTGTAATTTCCTTAAAAAATAATTCATAGTTCCAAAGAAATTATGTTTGGAATCTTCCAGGACACAAAAAAAATATCTGAGCCGATATGGAAAAAAAAACTGAAAACACAAGTGTAAATCGTAATTTTATTTTAATTTTTAAATATTCTCACAATATTTATGTCCCCTTCAATGTAGAATTCTTAAAAACCATCCCTCTGTGTTGGAGGACATTTCTATATGTGTTTGTATTTAGTAAATTAAAACTATAATAATGTAACATTATCTTTACATAATAATAAAAAAATATAATGTCTGCTTTTAGGCGTTTAAGGTCATTATCTATGACATCAACAAAACTTAAGTTTTAATACATAAAAAATACATATAATTACATTTTCTTTTTGCTTAAAAAATGTCCATTATTTTTTTCCTTCTTTCTCATTTTTTATTTTATTCTTTTATTTTTTAAGATAAAATAAAAGAAATTCGTTATAAAAGAAAAAATAAAGAAAAATTTTTAAAACTTTTTTAGACATTTGAAACTGAAAGATAACAAATAAGAATGATTATAATCGGCTATGCCGAACCTTCAATACCCTCCCCTGCAAGTGCTTGTGATGTAAATATTATTATATTAAAAAACCGGTTTTCAAGTTATTTGAAAATTCGACTTTTCAAAAAACCGGTTTCGAAATACGGTTTTATGTTAAAACATTATTTAATTTTTATTGACGTGATTATGCCTAAAATAGACGGACATAGCAAAATTGATTCAGAATATGATGTCTAAGAATGCATACAATGCTTTTGCTCGTGTAAAACACGGTCTGAAAAATTTTATATATTTCCTCAGTCATGGTGGAATATACAAAAATCCGGTTAACTGGCTAAAAAAAAAAATCGGAATAATCGAAAAAAAAAACTCGAATAATTTGAAAATCGAAATTATTCGAAAACGGTCGGTTTTCTGAAATGCAAAAAACCGGTTAACCAGTTTCCGGTTTCGGTTTTTGAATACACTAGTAAATATGTTATGATACATACTCATACATACACTCACAGACGTAAACAATATTTTCTTATTACATAACACAAGAACAATTCATATTAATAATCGTTATAACTATATTTTTAGCTATAACTATTTTTCTACTGAACCGATTTTGATAAAATATGGAATGGTAATAAAGTATATATAACTTAATATTATGGCATATAATTTAATTCTATTTTGTTGATTTCTAATTGAAAATCTTAAGAATAATCTTCTCTTAAACTTAGAGTTTACCTCAGATATCGGTGTATATCTTTTAATATACTGATACAACATTTTCGCTTTGTGTTAACTTTAAATTTTCTAAATTTTAGCATAATACTTACATGTTTTTTGGATTAATATTATTTAAAGTGGTTTACCGAGTTACATCTGCATCGGGACTAGGGACATTTGAGAACCGATCTCTTAGAAATTCGAATGGGAAATTGGACTAAGAAAATTTTATTTAAATGAAATTTAGTTAAAATATGTTCATATCTCTAAGTTCTACAAACTTTAAACTCTATTCAGGTAATACATTTGCATTTAAGAGCTACCTGAAATATCGGTTTATACCTTTAAAATATACTGAAACGATGTTGCTGGTTTTAAATGGGACACTTCTCAGGACTATAAAAATTACTCTGACCAAAATTCATTGAAATTTAACAGATAAATCTCTTTACTTTGCACAAGGAATGACAAAGCTAATATGCCCTCTGTAGTGGTGGAGGGTATGAAAAGTAGTTAAAACTTTTAAATGGAAAAAGAAAGCAAAAAAAAAACTAAGAAAATTTTAAATTTCATGTAATAAAATAAATATTTAAATTGTTTTAGTGGTGGTAACTAAAATTTAATTGTATTAAAAAAAATTACTGTTTTAGATAGAATTTTTGATTTTCAACACCCGCATAATGTTTATTGGTGTTGGTGTGTAAATAACAAATTATGATTATTGACGTATTTCTCCAAAAAAAATTCATATATCTAGAGGTCAATAACTTGTGATGATTGAAATTGTAATTAGGGAGGTTTCATTCTTTCCCTTTTTTCTGTTAAACAAATTAATATTTTAATTTATTTAAATTAAATTGAAAAAATTTAAAATTTAATTGAACACAAAATGAGATGTCAAACAAAGTTGAGGTTTAATTAATTTAATTTTAGAAAAAACAGTAAAAAGGCTTATAATCGGCTTTAACGAATCTTCAAATAATTTCCAATACACAGTGTTTCGTATGAAAAATGTAATGGCAGTAAATCTGTAACTTTTGATTGTCAGTGATAGCCAAGGTAGTGTAGGCGAGTTTAAGTTTTGAATTTGGACTTTACATACCAAACAGAGGCCGCTCCACAGGGAATCAAAGTTAAACATCTCCGGTATCTTATAAGAATATTAAAAACGATACAGATTCCTTGTAAATGAACCGGTTTTAAACATATTAAAATTTTTTCAAGAGTAAATTTAAACCCTCCTTGGCGATCATTGTGTGACATTTCATTGAAATCGGTCTAGCTGTTTAGAGGGTCAGACCGAGTCAGGTTTAAAAAAAATAACTCGATTAAAATTGATTAAGTCCTTCTATATAACAACGTATACGATGATAACTTAAAGACCGACCCTCGTAGAATTTAATTCCACAATTAGTGCTTACGTAAAATATACGTAGATAAAATATTATCATAATAATAAATTCATGAGAGATTTCAGTACTGGTGGTTTATGAAAGCAGTAGGAAATTATGGATGGATCCTCGTCAAATTTGGTACAACATTTTCGCGTTGTGTAAAGTTTTCCACATATTATCACAATACTAACATATTTTTGAGATTAATGCTGATTAAAGTGGTTTTTGAAGTTACATCTGTATCGGCGATGGGGGACATTTGAGAACCGACCTCCTGGATATTCAAATGTGATTTTCTACTAATAAAAATTTTATTGACATAAAATTTAATTAAAAAATGTTCATGTCTCTGAGTTTTACCAACTTAAACTCCTATTCCGATAGGACATTTGTATGGGAGCTACCTGAAAAATTTCATCGATCATGACCATTTTCTTTAAGCCTCGTTCTTAGTCCAAAAAAAAAAAATATTGTTTATACCAAATTTCATACAAATTTCGTACAAAACTTTACATGAAAAGGCAGCCAGCCAGACAGATGGACGGATATTGTTAAATCGTATCAAAACGGGATTCTGAGTTGATCATAATAATTTTAGGGGAGAATAACATTGTTGTTTTAGTGAGTTTCAAAAATCTGCACAAATGTAAAATATTTCAACCAAAAATTGCGATCTGCAGAAGAAATACAACGTTACATGGACAGACAGACATACGGACAGAAGTTGTCAAAGTGACTTCTGAGCCGATCAGCATACTTCAAGGAGGGAGTAGGACTATTTTTTCTGTACATAAAAAAGATATTATACTCTTAAGAAAATATCAAAAGTGTTTATATTTTTTGTCCATAAAAGTTTTAAACATTAAATATTTTTGCAATTTTCAAATTGATGATTTCTTTGGACTGAACGAAGATATCGTCACCAATATTCACAATTTTTATCAATTTTAGAATTTCTTTACTTTTGAACTAAATAAAGATATCGACTTTTATTTCATGATATTAATTTTTCCTTTATAATACGGAGTTTCTAACAAGATTTTATAAAATTTAAAAGTATAAAATTTCAAATGTAAATAACTCGAAAACTAAAGTAGATAAGTGTTTTATAGCGGCTAAAAAAACGTTACTCGGTACGAAATCATCAGAATTTCCGTTACTACTAGAAGCAGTACTTTTTTTAAGTTTGGAGTAAATAGAAAGAGGTTTGTTTTTTATTCTTCTTCGCTTATTTTGATCGCGTATCCAAATTGAAAGAAGGGACTTTGGATAACCAAATTTCTTGCTTTATTGTCTTGTTTAGGTTGGAGTGATGTGGAAATTTAAGTTCTTTGATTTATTTTGTCACTTTTGCAAATTGCTCTTACTATTGTAGTTGCTAGTCCAAGAGCTATTCCTATATATACTCTCTTTTGACCCGATTTCAAAGAATTTATTACTTTTACTTTGACTCTTTATTTACGGCTTAGTGTACTTCAGGAAATCGAACCGAAGTAAATTGGTGTCAAAACGATGTTAAACCAGACCGACTCAACTTGAATATGCAACGACGTTATTCGAATTCCTTCAATTCTTAAAAGTGACGCAAATCGTAACATCGCAAATCGGGACGACGCATGTCGGTGTCTGAATAAATGTCATATTTGATTTAAAATAAAATCAAATAAATCTTGAGTTAAACGATTAAGTGAAAATGGTGTGTTTAGAATGTTTCAATCTCACTCCTTACAGTTGCGTTATCTTTAATTAATTTGTTTTCCTATAAAAATAAATCTTAAATTTGTTCCGCTTGAATCCATAATTTATGTTCAGCTGAGGAAAACATGTCCATAATATAAGAACTTCTTTGTCAGACAACAGATTCTGCAACGGATTCATTTTAATTATTTAAATTAATTGTTAAAATAATAAGTTGTTAAGTGACTTTCCGCAACAACAACAACAACAAAATCAACTAATTTCTTATATTCAAAAAATATAATTTAACGACAAAAGAAGGAAATTGAAATCCCAATAAAAAGAATTTAATTGCACTAGTTTTTCACTCATTTTTTTTTTGTTGTCTTCTTTTGGCGTTTTGAAAAAGAAAAAAATCCTGTTAAGTGAATTGCAATTTCTCCCCATGAAATAGAAATTAATGAATAAAATACAGATATTTTATATACACAAACGAACAAACAGACAAACAAATAAGTGAATGAATGAATGAATGAGTTAGTGACTGAGTGACTGGATGACTGTATGAACGAATTAATGTATTCATGCAAAATGGGACATTAAGAAATTGAGGGGTGTTCAGGCATGTAACATGTAATGAAAGCAATTTTAAAGAGTAAAACGACAGACTGACTGACAATCAGACAGACATAGTCAAAGACTTTCATCATGTTGTTGTTTTTTTTTTTCTAGAGTTTAAATATTTTCATCAAAATAACGAAAGAAACAAATTTTTGGTGTCCAAACATGAAGCATTTGGAGACAAACAAATTATAATTGTAGATATAAATTTGTCTGGTCCACAGTCGTCTTAATCAACATATTATTTTTGCATTTTAGCAAGAAAACAACAACAGCAAAAACAAGAAAATGTCTAAATTACAAATTGAGATGTTATAGTGAAAAAACTGGATAAGAGACGGTTTTTGACGTAAATTTGAACTTTTAAAGAAAATTTTCTTTAAAATTTTAATTTAACAAAATTTTTTATTAAACAAAAATTAAAAGGATTTTTTTTAATTAGAAATTTAAGGAAAATTTTCTTTAAATATAAATTTTAGGAAAATTTTCTTTAAAAACGAAATTTTAGGAAAATTTTCTTTAAAAACGAAATTTTAAGAAAATTTTCTTTAAAACGAAATTTTAAGAAAATTTTCTATAAAAACGAAATTTTAAGAAAATTTTCTATAAAAACGAAATTTTAAGAAAATTTTCTATAAAAACGAAATTTTAAGAAAATTTTCTATAAAAACGAAATTTTAAAAAAAATTTCTATAAAAACGAAATTTTAAAAAAAATTTCTATAAAAACGAAATTTTAAAAAAATTTCTATAAAAACGAAATTTTAAAAAAAATTTCTATAAAAACGAAATTTTAAAAAAAATTTCTATAAAAACAAAATTTTAAGAAAATTTTCCATAAAAACGAAATTTTTCTTTAAAATCGAAATTTTAAGAAAATTTTCTATAAAATCGAAATTTTACGAAAATTTTCTGTAAAATCGAAATTTTAAGAAAATTTTCTTTAAAATCGAAATTTTAGGAAAATTTTCTATAAAATCAAAATTTAAGGAAAATTTTCTGTAAAATCGAAATTTTAGGAAAATTTTCTATAAAATCGAAATTTTAGGAACATTTTCTAAAAAACGAAATTTAAAAAAATTCTATAAAAACGAAATTTTAAGAAAATTTTCAAGAAAAATTTCTAAAAAACGAAATTTTAAGAAAATTTTCTTTATAATCGAAATTTAACGAAATTTTTCTATAGAAAGAAAATTTAATGAATACTTTCTATAGTAAAAATTATTATAGATATTTTCTATTCTCAAAATTCATTTTGAGAAATCAATCATTTCCACTAAGGGAAAACTTCATGAAAAAATTCTATAGAAAGAAAATTAATTGAAAACTTTTTATACAAAAAAATTATTGAAGATTTTAAATTAAATAAAAATTTGTTGATTTTTTTTTTTAATTTTCTATAGGAAAAAAATTTTCTATAGAAAGAATATTACTGAAAAATTTTCTATAAAAATTTTTCTAGAAGAAGAAAATTTCTGTAAAACTTCGTATAAACAAATTTAGTAATTTTCTAGAGAAGGAAAACTTTTAAGAATTTTTCTATAGAAAGAACATTTCTTAAAATTTTTCTTCTTAAAAAAGTTCTATAGAAAAATTTGTAAAAATGAAAAAGAAAAAATCTTAAAAATTTTCTATAGAAAAAATTCTTTAAAGTTTTCTAAAGGAAAAAAACTTCTTCAAAATTTTCTGTGGAATTCAAATTTCTTAAAAGTTTTCTATAATTTTTTCCATACGAAAATTTCTTAAATGTTTCCTATAAAAAAATTTATAAAAATTTTTTCTAAAATCATAATTAATATTAATTTTGTTACTTAATCACTTTTAACGATAATGAGCCAACATTTTAGGAAAATGACATCGTAAAGTTTGTTGAGAAAAAGTAAACAACAAATAAAAAACAATTTAATTCGTTGGCAAATTTATTTTCTCTTAAACTTTTGCTTAAAATAAGAAAATAAGATGAATAAAAAATTATGTGTTTAGTGTTGAGTCATTAGTAATTTAGTCGTCGATATACCCTAAACCACGGTAGAAGTATTTGGTGTTTATTATCGTATTTGTAACCTGCATGAAGTATGGACTTATCTGTACTTTTGTATAAACCAAAAAGCTCAGAAACACTTTCAGAATCAATTTTAAAATGTCTTTCAGTCTGTCCGTCGGTCAAATTAGGATTAATTAAGCTATAAATTAAATTTCGATCCGATTAAAAACATCTGTCAGTCCGTCCATCCGTTTGACATGATAATAATTTTAACTACAAACTACAAAGTGTTGATAAGTTGTTTCTACACCCTACACGATTTTATTAAGTGTTTGTTCTTTTGTTTATTATCCATAGAGAGTGGAGTCCTCAGCTTTACTTAGAAGGTAGAATCTTAGCTCTACCTGTACATGGACCAATTATCTATGTGATATATTCCTAATTGATTTAAAAATGTCCGTCAGTCCGTCAAACTTTGAAAAAATTTTGCGGTTACAAAAATATATATTGGTGATTCTTATACCCTACATAACTATAAGATTATTAAGCGTTTGAGATATTTTCTTGTAACCCATAGAGAGTAGAGGCTTAGATCTGCTTTTATATATACCAATTAAGATAAGTTTAAATTTCCTAGCCGATTCAAAAATGAACGTCCAGCTGTCCGACTCTATAACCATAAAAAAATTGGTTCAATATTTTAAGATGAAGGACCTTTAAAAATTGGTTAATATCTAAGATCCATTTCTGAAAAGTAATTTAAAGGTCAGACATTTGAAAGAAATTTATAACAATAATATGAAAAAAACCAGGCGTTCATGAAAATTTTTCCACAATGATTGCTGAAAAATCGGTCTATAACTTTTTATGGTCCTAATGAAAGGCCATATTTTAGGGTGTTAAATAGTCGGTTTTTATCAGCCATAAGTTTCTCAATTTTTTATTATTTCGTTTTTTGCTTCAATTTTAATACAATTAAATTGAATCACATGAAATCAAATCAAAATTGCTAAATGGTCGTTTGGTCATCCGTTCCTAGATTTTGATTTAAATAATAAATAATTATTAGCTTTTTCCGTTTGAACTAATTTCAGTGGATTTCTTTTCTCTTCTTTTTTTTAAATAAATTAGTTTTTGTCTTTCAGAGAATTTTTTTTATTATTTCGGGATTTTTATACAAAATAAAAGAAAATAATTTGATATAAAATTTTTTTGTGTAACAGAGTCTTTAATTGGGGTTTGAGTGTGTGTATATGTTGTTTGTGTGTGTCAGTCAGTGTTTGTGTTCAGCTGTCAGTTTGTTTGTAATTAAATCATATTAAAATTTTATTTCTTTGTAATTGAACATTTAAGAAGAAAAAGAAATTTTAACTCGAATCAAAAAGAAATCATCACAAACAATTGAAAGAATTTAATTAAATAATTTGAACAAAAAGAACAATAATTTAAATTCGCGCACACAAAAAACAGTTAAAAATTAAATTCTTTCAAAACTTTTTAATTTGTAAACAATAAAAAAAATTTAAATTGAAACTTTTTTTTAAAGGGAAGAAGAAATTTCAATAAATAATAAAGTCATCATCGTAAATCATCATTGTCATCATAATAAATTCATTATTAGTCTCCTTTAACTCAATCAGATGACTCGGGGGGTTAACTGGATAAAATGGTTGCTGGTGTTGCTGCCGATGATGATGATGATGACGATGAATAAAATAAATAAAATCTCAGCTGTGTAAATGTTGGCTAATTAAAACTACAGCTTCATCAATCCATCCATCCATTCATCCATCCACAACCAAACATCCATTGCAAAACCATTTCAGAAAAAGTCAATTCGCAAAAAAGTACCTTAATCATGTTTCAAAAACAAATGCACTCATTGTCAGGCCACCGTGTGCCCTCATGTTTTTCTCCACCATTTTTTAGGTGAAACAAGGTCGCTCGTTTATTCATTCTTCGATTGTAAAACAACAAAATCAATGGAAAACAAGAAATAATGTTATATTCGCATATGCCGAATCCTCAATACCCTCCACCACAAATGAGTGTGAAGTAAATACGTTATGTTTAGTACATACACACTCATACATACACTCACAAAAAATACGATATATAAAAGGTTTTCTCAATTATAACACGGATCACTTATAAACCATAAAATTGTGGACTATAATTGCCACAGATATCTGTCTATATCTTTTAACATTCTGAAACGATTTTACTGTTTTTAAATAAGAATATAACAAATACTTTGGTCAGATTTCATTGAACTCTGTCAATTATTGTGGATGTGATCGATTCAGATTTAAATTTGATGCAAGAATATATATACATTACGAGAATATATATATATATATATATATATATATATATATATATATATATATATATATATATATATATATATATATATATATATATATATATATATATATATATATATATATATATATATATATATCTACAGTCTTAGATGATTTCTTATTAGCGTTACATAAGAAATAATAAAGTTAATATACCCTTTGGGTGGTGGAGGGTATAAAAAAGAAAAGAAAAACTTCTGCAGCTGGAGCTGAAGCAAAGTTTATTTCTCTCAACTTTTGTATTCGTTTTTATAGAAAGTTCTTTGTTGTTGCATTGAGGTCTGGGTTCTGGGCTTTTGTTGATGGTTACTAATTGACCCGGGTGGGTGTTGATGGGTTTTGTATTGAAAGCTTAACATTTGCTCCCCTTTTTATTATAAGAAATATATAGAAGGTATAGAAAAATATATAAAATCAGAAGGTCTGACTCCATTTCTTTTACTGATTTGATGTTTCTGTTGTTGTCATGATTAATTAAACAAGTTTTACGCTGTAATTAATCGTTAAGGTGACCAAATTAAGGTCATAAAATCTTTATTAAATCGTAATATAAATATTTATAATTTATTTTTGTTTAAGAGAAAATGTGCGTTAAATTTCGTTTAAGAGAAAATTTAAGAGAAATTTTCTTGTCAAAGAATTAAAATTTGCATTAAAATTTCTATTAAAGCTAAAATTTACCAAAAAAAAATTTCTTTTATAGAAAATTTTCTTAAAATTTCGATTTTATAGAAAATTTTCTTAAAATTTCGATAACTATAAATTTACACTTATCGATTTTACAGATAATTTTCTTAAAATTTCGATTTCATAGAAAATTTTCTTAAAATTTTGATTTAATAGAAAATTTTCTTAAAATTTCGATTTTATAGAAAATTTTCTTAAAATTTCGATTTTATAGAAAATTTTCTTAAAATTTCGATTTTATAGAAAATTTTCTTAAATTTCGATTTTATAGAAAATTTTCTTAAAATTTCGATTTATAGAAAATTTTCTTAAAATTTCGATTTTATAGAAAATTTTCTTAAAATTTCGATTTTATAGAAAATTTCTTAAAATTTCGATTTTTACAGAAAATTTTCTTAAAATTTCGATTTTACAGAAAATTTTCTTAAAATTTCGATTTTATAGAAAATTTCTTAAAATTTCGATTTTATAGAAAATTTTCTTAAAATTTCAAATTTTATAGAAAATTTTCTTAAAATTTCAAATTTATAGAAAATTTCTTAAATTTCAATTTATAGAAAATTTCTTAAAATTCGATTTTATAGAAAAATTTTCTTAAAATTTCGATTTTATAGAAAATTTTTCATTAAAATTTCGATTTTATAGAAAATTTTCTTAAAATTTCGATTTTATGGAAAATTATTCTTAAAATTTCGATTTTATAGAAATTTTCTTAAAATTTCGATTTATAGAAAATTTTCTTAAAATTTCGATTTATAGAAAATTTTCTTAAAATTCGATTTATAGAAAATTTTCTTAAAATTTCGGATTTTATAGAAATTTTTCGATAAAAGGGTGCGATTTTGATAGAAAATTTTCAAAAATTGCGATTTTGTAGAAAATTTTTCATAAAATTGCGAGTTTGTAGAAAATTTTCATAAATTGCGATTTTATAGAAAATTTTTCGTTTAAAATTGCGATTTTATAGAAAATTTTCTTAAAATTTCGATTTTAAAGAAATTTTTAATTCGTTTTAAATTTTCTCAAAATTCGATTTTATAGAAAAATTTTCTTAAAATTTCGATTTTAAAGAAATGTTGGTTAAATTTTAAATTTTGCTTTTCATTTTCATTAAAGAGGATCTGGTCACCTTTTCAATTTAACTCTGAATATTCGAGTACCGTCATAAGATTACTCCTGATATTGCTTGATATTTTTTTTTTTTGTTTTTGTTATTTTAATTTTATAGAGTATTTGTACAACATGATTATGCATGCTTTCAATTGCAGTAGTTAATTTTAAATGTAAAACAAAAAATGTAAACAAAATGTAATTTTTTTTTTTTGTATTTTTTATAAAAAAAATTCAAAAGAAAGAAGAAGAAAACTTTAAAAATTAACTCAAATAAAAGTATTACGAACAAAAAAAGTATTTTGCATTCAGAGTTCACATTAACAAAAATTTCTACCCGGATCCCATACACCACTCTTTCCTCACGTAGTAACATTAAGATTACATGGATTTGTTTTTGTTGGTTCATGTAAATGAGTACAACATATTTTTGGTATGACCTCACATCATCATTCACCACAACCCCTTCAAATGAACTTTGGCAGCTGAAGGCAAATATGGTAAAAAAAAGTGGAAACAAATTCATCACAGGATCCAGAACAATAACAACAAAAGCATCATAAAGTCAACATTTGCATTTTGTTGGAATATGAAATTTTGTTTTATTTAAATAATTTATTTAAATGTTCGAGGAGAAGAAGAAATATATGAATTTTATGGAGGAGGGGGGGGGGGGGGAAACAAATGGAAATAATGTCATTTAAAAAAGTAAAGAAAGAAAATATGGAGTTTATTTGGTATTTCAGATGCCCTAAACGCACTCTCTCACAGTGGTTGCAAAACGATTTGAAATAATTCTTTAACTTTAAAAACCATTAAAGTTATTTTAATAAAATTCCACATAATTTGAGCTGAAGTGTTTTCAAATTGATTGAGTTGAACTACAGGTTCCCATCTTATTAGAAACGTGG
>PYHX02000494.1:67546948-67604312 GCA_004302925.2 Cochliomyia hominivorax
GTTTAAAGGTTGTTCAGCTGCTAATTTGGATAATTTTTTATTACCCTTTTGGGATAATAAACTATCTAAGGCACTTTTTTGATATAATACGAGTAGTCTCCATAGAATCACCCGATTTGAAGCGCACTTCACCCGAATTTAATTTATTTTTACGTTTTTTCATATTCGGAGGTAAATGATCTAAGTACAGAGATTTTGTAGTTTGTGATTGAGATTTACGAGAGTTTTTCAATTTGCCTTAGGATAGAGGAGCCAGGAATGTGGATGTGTATGAAATGTATGTTTTAAATGAAAGTGTAGGGGTGGAGGATATGAAATAAATAGGAAGGGATTTCGAAGGGCAAAATAGAATGAGAAGAGAACGGGAAATAAAGATAAATAATAATAAAAAATAAAAGAAAAAAGAAAATAAATAAAAAATAGAAATTAATATTTGAAATGTTTGAAATTAATTTATATTTAAAACTAAAATTATAATAATAATTATAACTAAAAAAATAATTATAACTAATTTATAATACAGTTTTAATACAATAAAAATAAAAATACAAAATCACAATTTTAAAAGTCTAATCCAACAAATTATATAATTTAAAAGTTTATTAGTTTGAATTTTATTATAAAAACATCGAAAGCTTTATAATACAAATATAAACAAATTTAAAGCTTAACTAAAAAACAAATAATAATAAAGACGATTTATAAGAAATAAAGCTTTAAAAAATTGCATTCAAAACAAAAATCTTCAAAATAATCAAATCTTCAGCTATAAAGCTTAGTAAACAATAGAGCTTTTTGTAAATATTAAAGCTTTTAAAGAGTACAAACTTTTGGTTACAGAAAACAAAGTAAAACAAGTAAGAATGTATAGTCGAACAAGCCCGACTATCTAAAACCCTACACCACATCGTTGCTTAAAATGGTGGTTATGAAAAATTAATGAACGACCCTCGTATAATTTGATTTTCTGATCTATGTTAAGTGTGTAGTACATAATTGTGACACTAAGATTTATGTTAAATTTATGCGTTTTAAAATGAATTTTTCTGATGGGGGTTAAATGGGGACTAGAAGAAATTATGAAACGACCGTTTTAAGGTTGAAATAAGTTTACATGGGACCTATGAGAAATAATGAAACGATCCTGGCATATTTTTGTCACATCGTTTAAGAATATTATAGGACTTACTTGTGCCAAATTTCGTGGTAATCGCTTTGTAATTAAAACTTTATGTTCTTAAAACCCCATTCCGGAAAGAACATTTGTATGGGAGATACCTGAAATATTGCACCGAACATATCAAATTTCATTGCGATATTCCAAAAATCGCGGTGTATACTGTTCACAACGTTTACATGGGCAACCAGCCGGAGAGACAAACAGACAGACGGAGGTTAAATCGACTCGAAATTGATTCCGAGTCGAAAGGTATACTTAAAAGTGGATGTAGCACCATTTTTCTATATGTTACAAACATCAGCACAAACGCATAATATCTCAAACACCTTTGGTGGTGTAGAGTATAATGAAATAAAAAATAATTTTTAAAGGTTGTAAAAAGTTATTTATAAAACTAAAAATAAAAACTTTCGGATTGAAATGAAAACTGGAGGGTCTGAAAACTTAAATTGACTCAGATTCAGACTTGACTATCGATATATAATTTTAATAAAATTGAACAATCTATGTTGAAAGCTAAAATATTACTACGGAAATTTGGGCCATTTCTACATCTGCTCTCAGATGCTTATAACTGAAATTATTAACAAGTTTTTAGCCTCCACAATTGCTAGAATCATGGCCGATATTGTAACTTTAAACTAATGACAGCAACAGGCATTAGCAGTCTTTAAATTTAGCAAGGTCATACAAACTCCACTCCTTATAATATAACCCGACAAAGGTAATATACGATGATAAAAACTTCGATTACCTCGATTGTGTAGGATACAGTTAAGGTTCAGAGGAATCACTTAAGTGATCTTTAATATACTGATTATATTTAACTTAGCATTAGAACCAGCGTGTTAGAAATTATTATCATGAAGACAAAAACTTTAACGCGATTAAGAACCGTCAAGTTACGGAGACTGAAAAGTCATATAATTGTAAGCGGAATGAATAGATTTGTAGCTTAATATGAAGATAAAAAATAAAGGTTAATGTTGGATCTATTATGTTGAAAATTTGAGAATAAAACCTTTAACTCAATTGGGAAGGGTGATGTTTGTGTGTCTCCAAACTGATCTTGATTATACAGATCAATCTACTGATAGTGACAGTGTGAGCGTTTAAGTTCGCCCAAATGATCGTGATTATTCATTAAAAATTATCTTATGTATGCAGACTAGGCGGATCAACTGATCTCTTGTATTAATGTGTCTAGCCGAATTTATAAAGCGTAGTGCTGTGTAATACATGAATCATGTTTTAACTTAATTTTATCACAACAACTTTGAAAGTTCGCCCAGACCATCTTGATTATGCAAACTATATTTGTCTACTGACGATATTTTTTTCAGCCTCCTTTCGAACTTCCGAAGAGTAAGTGTAGCAGGAGAATGCATAAATTTAAAACCTTATGTCTTGAAGACAGAAACTTAAGGTATTATTTTAAACTTGCGATGTGTATGTGTAACAGAAAATCCGATATTAATCGATTATCACTTGCAGAAGTCAAAGCAAACATTTGACCTTTTATTGGTAGTCACTTCCTTCCAATATTTCATTGCGCAAATCTCAAACTTGAATGTGAAATTAATTTACGCTTGAAAATATTAAAGCTGCATTAGTATTTCATTAATATTGTTAAAAGCTCTCAGATTTAATATATATTTTATAAATTGAGTTTGAAAACAGAAATCGTTTGTAAAATAAAAAAGCTTTTTTGATTGTTAAAAGCTTAATATTTGAAAAAAGCTTAAATTTGCAAAAAAAAAAAAAAAAAAAAAAAAAAAAAAAACTCAAGTTAAAAAGAAAACTTAAAAATAATTTTAATGAAAAGAGCTTTGGACATTAAAACTAAAATAATTAAACTATATGGGAAATCATTAAAAGCTTTTGGAGAAATAAATCTTTTTCTTAATATTTTAAAATGTTGATTCAAAATTAAGTAATAAAAAGCTTTTCATATGTGTATGTAAAAAGCTAAACAAAAAATACAGAAAAATAATAACTTTGATAAAACAACTTTAAAGCTTAAAAATATTTAAAACTAAAAAAGCTTTTTTCTAAAGCTGTAATATTAAAAAGATAATTTTTAATACAATTTAATAAAATTTTTAATACAAAATTTAGTAAATAACATCTTCGATAAAGTCAATTAAAAAGCTTTTTTTCAAAAAGTATAAATAAAAATTTCATAAATTATAAAGCTTAAAATATCTAAAAGAAAGAGAGCTTTTTAAAAGCAACAACTTTTAGAAAATAGTTTTAATAAATAAAAGTTATTAAAACAAAAGCTTTAATTTTTTTAATAAATAAAACTTTTTCAAAATAAGAAATAAAAGTTATAAAAATATAATTTACAAACTTAAAAATATAATTAGAAGGTTATTTTGAGGGTCAGCAAAGCTCTTACATGGAGACATTTTATTATATACAATTATATATAAATAGCTTTATATCATTAAAAGGGGGGTTCCTAAAATTATATTTTCTCTACATTAAAACTGAAAGCAAGTTTTAAAAGTATTATTTCATCTTAAAGGGGCGGGGCATAGTAAAGCTTAAAGGGGATATAAAAGCCTTTAAGCTTGGGAATATTTCTGTATTTACAAATAAGTCTTTAAGCTTTTTCTACTTGGTCAGAAAGCGTCCTTAATAAGTATTCATATATATAAATATATATAATCTAAACTAATACATATATTTTTTAAATTTATTATATAATTACACTCACCTGGTTGTACAATTCTTAAGCGAGCCGCTGCTTGAACACTTCCGGCAGGATTTGTACCCACACATTGAAACATACCAGCATCAGATTGCAAAAGTCCCAATATACGTAAATTATGACCACCCACTAATTGCATATAATCATTGGGAGTTATGAAATCACCGTTTTTCAACCATTTTATTATGGGCTTAGGTTTGCCTCTTATAGCACATTCCAATTCCAATTCTTCCTTTTCAAATGCTGTTTTATCTTTAGGACTTTGTATAAATTTAGGAGGTACTTGTACTTGCACAGTCGCCTGGGCATCCAGGGAGTCTACAGTATTCGAGGCACGACATTGATAATTTCCCGAATCTATATCTTCAGCTGAAGATATTTGCAGAGACCCAGTGCCGATAATAGAAAATCTTGAATCTAGATCACTGAGATCTAATTCTTCACCATTACGTAACCATTTAATTTGAGGTTTTGGCACACCATTTGCCACACAATCCAAAGTCACCACATCACCCTCTTTAACGGTTTGCGGTGAGGGACCCACTAGAAATGCTGGTGCTGTGGCACTTTCTCCACCGTCGGGTAATTTTTTAATATTTAAATTTGTTTTACTGCTTAAACGTGATATGGAACCTGAAGTAACATTACAATAATAAACACCACGATCACTAAAATTGACTTCATCGATTTCTAAAGCACCATTCGGTAAAATAACCATACGCAATTTATCCAATTGCAAGGGCATATCATCTTTAATCCATTGTACTATATGTTTCATGCCCTGTTGCAGTTGGCCTATCATACAACGAAAATAGGCCGTTTGTCCGGGCAATAGATAAGTTTCAATGAAATCTTGATTTAAATCTGGTAAACGAGCTATAGAAACTATAGCCGAACGACTGACTATGGTTCCAATGCCATCGACATAGAGTAGACACTGATAGGAACCAGTAAGACCACGATTTTCCTCTACAGAACTAATGTAGAGGGAACCATTTTTAAGTTGATTACGAAAGGTATCTCCCACAATACCTAAATCTTGTCCATCTGGTCCACGCCATCTGATATTGGGTGCTACTTTTTGATTTTTACCTATAACAGCTGTGCCAGCACATTGTAGTAGGACTGAATGGCCTTCCGGGACCACAACATCTTGGGGTTCTGTGGTAAAGGTGAGAGCTGAAAGAGAGAGAAAGGGAAAAATTTAAATTTTTGTGAAAATTTGAATTTTTTAATGAAAAATTTATTTTTTTAATAAAAATTTAATTTTTTTGTGAAAATTAAATTTTTTGTGATTTTTTTTTTTTTTGGTGAAAAATTGATATTTTGGTGAAAAATTGATTTTTTGTGAAAAAATGAATTTTTAGTGAAAAATTGAATTTTTAGTGAAAAATTGAATTTTTAGTGAAAAATTGAATTTTTAGTGAAAAATTGAATTTTTAGTGAAAAATTGAATTTTTTAGTGAAAAATTGAATTTTTAGTGAAAAATTGAATTTTTAGTGAAAAATTGAATTTTTAGTGAAAAATTGAATTTTTAGTGAAAAATTGAATTTTTAGTGAAAAATTGAATTTTTAGTGAAAAATTGAATTTTTAGTGAAAAATTGAATTTTTAGTGAAAAATTGAATTTTTAGTGAAAAATTGA
The DNA here is from genome assembly GCA_004302925.2 of Cochliomyia hominivorax. NCBI lineage: Eukaryota > Metazoa > Arthropoda > Insecta > Diptera > Calliphoridae > Cochliomyia > Cochliomyia hominivorax. Next base: position 67,552,490 of record PYHX02000494.1, read on the forward strand.
ATTTTTAGTGAAAAATGAATTTTTAGTGAAAAATTGAATTTTTAGTGAAAAATTGAATTTTTAGTGAAAAATTGAATTTTTAGTGAAAAATTGAATTTTTAGTGAAAAATTGAATTTTTAGTGAAAAATTGAATTTTTAGTGAAAAATTGAATTTTTAGTGAAAAATTGAATTTTTAGTGAAAAATTGAATTTTTAGTGAAAAATTGAATTTTTAGTGAAAAATTGAATTTTTAGTGAAAAATTGAATTTTTAGTGAAAAATTGAATTTTTAGTGAAAAATTGAATTTTTAGTGAAAAATTGAATTTTTAGTGAAAAATTGAATTTTTAGTGAAAAATTGAATTTTAGTGAAAAATTATTTAGTGAAAATTGAATTTTAGTGAAAAATTGAATTTTAGTGAAAAATTGAATTTTTAGTGAAAAATTGAATTTTAGTGAAAAATTGAATTTTTAGTGGAAAATTGAATTTTTAGTGAAAAATTGAATTTTTAGTGAAAAATTGAATTTTTAGTGAAAAATTGAATTTTTAGTGAAAAATTGAATTTTTAGTGAAAATTGAATTTTTAGTGAAAAATTGAATTTTTAGTGAAAAATTGATTTTTAGTGAAAAATTGAATTTTTAGTGAAAAATTGAATTTTTAGTGAAAAATTGAAATTTTTAGTGAAAATTGAATTTTTAGTGAAAAATTGAATTTTTAGTGAAAAATTGAATTTTTAGTGAAAATTGAATTTTTAGTGAAATTGAATTTGAAAAATTGAATTTTTAGTGAAAAATTGAATTTTTAGTGAAAAATTGAATTTTTAGTGAAAAATTGAATTTTAGTGAAAAATTGAATTTTTAGTGAAAAATTGAATTTTTAGTGAAAAATTGAATTTTTAGTGAAAAATTGAATTTTAGTGAAAAATTGAATTTTTAGTGAAAAATTGAATTTTTAGTGAAAAATTGAATTTTAGTGAAAAATTGAATTTTTAGTGAAAATTGAATTTTAGTGAAAATTGAATTTTAGTGAAAAATTGAATTTTAGTGAAAAATTGAATTTTTAGTGAAAAATTGAATTTTTAGTGAAAAATTGAATTTTTAGTGAAAAATTGAATTTTTAGTGAAAAATTGAATTTTTAGTGAAAAATTGAATTTTTAGTGAAAAATTGAATTTTTAGTGAAAAATTGAATTTTTAGTGAAAAATTGAATTTTTAGTGAAAAATTGAATTTTTAGTGAAAAATTGAATTTTTAGTGAAAAATGAATTTTTAGTGAAAAATTGAATTTTTAGTGAAAAATTGAATTTTTAGTGAAAAATTGAATTTTAGTGAAAAATTGAATTTTTAGTGAAAATTGAATTTTTAGTGAAAATTAATTTTAGTGAAAATGAATTTTAGTGAAAAATTGAATTTTTAGTGAAAATTGAATTTTTAGTGAAAAATTGAATTTTAGTGAAAAATTGAATTTTTAGTGAAAAATTGAATTTTTAGTGAAAAATTGAATTTTTAGTGAAAAATTGAATTTTTAGTGAAAAATTGAATTTTTAGTGAAAATTGAATTTTTAGTGAAAAATTGAATTTTTAGTGAAAAATTGAATTTTTAGTGAAAAATTGAATTTTTAGTGAAAAATTGAATTTTTAGTGAAAATTGAATTTTAGTGAAAATTGATTTTAGTGAAAAATTGAATTTTTAGTGAAAAATTGAATTTTTAGTGAAAAATTGAATTTTTAGTGAAAAATTGAATTTTTAGTGAAAAATGAATTTTAGTGAAAAATTGAATTTTTAGTGTGAAAATGAATTTTTAGTGAAAAATTGAATTTTTAGTGAAAAATTGATTTTTAGTGAAAAATTGAATTTTTAGTGAAAAATTGAATTTTTAGTGAAAAATTGAATTTTTATGTGAAAAATTGAATTTTTAGTGAAAAATTGAATTTTTAGTGAAAATGAATTTTAGTGAAATGATTTTTAGTGAAAAATTGAATTTTTAGTGAAAATGAATTTTAGTGAAAATTGAATTTTTAGTGAAAAATTGAATTTTAGTGAAAAATTGAATTTTTAGTGAAAAATTGAATTTTAGGAAATGATTTTAGTGAAAAAATTGAATTTTTTAGTGAAAAAATTGAATTTTTAGTGAAAAATTGAATTTTTTAGTGAAAAATTGAATTTTTAGGTGAAAAATTGAATTTTAGTGAAAAATTGAATTTTTTAGTGAAAATTGAATTTTTAGTGAAAAATTGAATTTTTAGTGAAAAATGAATTTTTAGTGAAAAATTGAATTTTTAGTGAAAAATTGAATTTTTAGTGAAAATTGAATTTTTAGTGAAAAATTGAATTTTTAGTGAAAAATTGAATTTTTAGTGAAAAATTGAATTTTTAGTGAAAAATTGAATTTTTAGTGAAAAATTGAATTTAGTGAAAAATTGAATTTTTAGTGAAAAATTGAATTTTTAGGTGAAAAATTGAATTTTTAGTGAAAAATTGAATTTTTAGTGAAAAATTGAATTTTTAGTGAAAAATTGAATTTTTAGTGAAATTGAATTTTGTGAAATTGATTTTTAGTGAAAAATTGAATTTTTAGTGAAAAATTGAATTTTTAGTGAAAATTGAATTTTTAGTGAAAAATTTGAATTTTTAGTGAAAATTGATTTAGTGAAATTGATTTTAGTGAAAAATTTGAAATTTTTAGTGAAAAATTGAATTTTTAGTGAAAATTGAATTTTTAGTGAAAAATTGAATTTTTTAGTTGAAAAATTGAATTTTAGTGAAAAATTGAATTTTTAGTGAAAAAATTGAATTTTTAGTGAAAAATTGAATTTTTAGTGAAAATTGAATTTTTAGTGAAAAATTGAATTTTTAGTGAAAAATTGAATTTTTAGTGAAATTGAATTTTAGTGAAAAATTGAATTTTTAGTGAAAAATTGAATTTTTAGTGAAAAATTGAATTTTTAGTGAAAAATTGATTTTTTGGTGAAAAATTGATTTTTTGGTGAAAAATTGAATTTTTGGTGAGAAATTGAATTTTTAGTGAAAAATTGAATTTTTAGTGAAAAATTGTATTTTTAGTGAAAAATTGTATTTTTAGTGAAAAATTGAATTTTTAGTGAAAAATTGTATTTTTAGTGAAAAATTGAATTTTAGTGAAAAATTGAATTTTTAGTGAAAAATTGAATTTTTGGTGAAAAATTGAATTTTTAGTGAAAAATTGATTTTTTTGTGAATTTTTTCGGTCTCACTGCTGATTACTTAATCAAGAGTTAAAGTCATTCGATTTGCCATATTTACATCGTTTCTTCTCTAAATTAAAATTAAGCTCTTTTTAACTCCAAAATGTTGCTATTAAAATTCTCTTTATAGTTTAAGTCATAAAAATATTATGACTAAATTTCAATACTTAATTTTAATTACATAACAAAAAATCCAAAGACATAAAATTGTTTGCTCTCTCTCTCTCTGTCTCTTCTCCCTTGAGAGAAATCTTAATGTCTACCAAAAATATTAACTTTGGTGTAATAAAAATTATATCTACAAGATTGTAAGTTTTATAGGGAAATAAATAGTTTGCGATTTTATGATCTTAAAGTGTGATTTTTCTTTAATTGATTTCGCCATATTGACAACAATTTAGTTAATTTCCAAAAAATGTCATTAAATAATGACATAAGTTAAGAAATTCTATAAAAAAATGAGATGAATTCAGATTGAAACATTAGAAATATTTATAAATTAAGCTGATTTCATTTAATTTTGTCACAATTGTTTTTAATGTTTTAATTATGAAATTTAGTGAATGACATCACATTTTATGGTGATGGTGACATGACATGAATATTTAATGTTAAAACATTTGTTATAATATTAAATGAATCCTGTGGTGGTCAAAAACAACAACAACAATAACAAATAATAATTATGTTTACAAAATATATTATTCCAGAGAAAAAGAGAGGGAGAGAAAGAATGATTTGGGGTGATTTTCCGAAGTGGGGATTATATGAGACCTTAAGGAAATTATAGTCCGATCCTCGTAAAATTTGGTACAGTATTTTCTGTTTGTATAAATATGGTTTAAAGGCAGTTGTACTTAAAACATCATCCATAGTACAGCTCATTTGTGTCCAAAAAGATGATTTCGTGCTAATATCTGTGTGCCGGTCCAAAATTTAGCTATAGACTCTGATAGGTCAGATGCAGTGGCAAAGTAAATGATCCTATCAACGTCCAGGAGTTCAGCTAAATCACGAACCAATTTGGATGTAGAATAGACACCCCCGATAGAGATCTTAACGTTGTTAGACTTTCAGTAGAAATTTAATATCTCGTTAAGAGTTGTTCGGTATTCAGGAACTAATTCGCAAAAATGTGGAATAGACGACCGAAAGAGATTTATCGGATGCTAGACTGTCAGTACAAGAAGTTCGAACGATCCTGACGAATATTCGCCAAACATAAATATGTATGATGTAGAATAGACAACCAAGAGAGATCTTAATGCTGTCAAACTATCAGTAAAAATTGCCTGGGTTACCAGAGAGCAACTCAGATTACCTCCAGGTCTGAATATCCTGTCATCTTGTTAAGAGATGACTGTCATTAACGAAAGAACTCGGATATGGAATCAGAAAGATTTTAATGCTGCCAGACATTCAATAAAAATTTAACATTTCGTTAAGAGTTGTTCGGTATTCAGGAACCAATTCGAATAAATGTGGAATAGACGATCGAAAGAGGTTATTCGAACGATCCTTACAAATATCACAATACTATTTTTTGTGACTTTTGCATTTTAAAGTGACTTTTTGGAAGTGGATCCCTAATGGATCTTTCTGAAATGTTTTCATACAGTAAAGTTTTATAACTTAAACCACATTTCCGGGAGGACATTTTTATGGGAGCTACCTGAAAAATTAAACTGACCAATTTAAAAAGGCTTCATCTCTGAGCCGAAATTGTAACTCAAATCATATTTAATCAAGATATTTTTTTGTTAAATGAACTTAGAAAGTTAGTCTGAGTCAATCGGTAAATCATAATGCTGATATTCGTAGCATATTTTTTCACTATGTTACAAACATCAACAAAAACTTAAAATACCCAATACCACTATGTTAGTGTAGGGTATAATCAACACAATTTTAGTGTTAAAACCATAATTAAATGTTAAATTTACGAGAGATATGCAACATTTTCTATTTTATCATCTGCAAATAACATTAAAAACACACAAAAATCACACATTAAAGCATTTTCTTCTTTCATTCTTTGTTGTTTTTGTTGTTGTTGCAAATAAAGTTTAAATTCGTTGCTTTTTAATTTAAATATTTAAAAATGCATTTAATTTAAAAGTGGCATTTAACAGACTGTTGGGACTGACAATAAGACAAAAGAACTTGTGTGTTTGTTATCTGCTGTTGTTGTTGCCAGTGAAATAAAATTTAATTTAATTAAATTTGAAAAAGCAGAAAAGAAATGAAAAAAAAAAAACGTTTGAAATTGTGTAGACATTCAGGAAACTAGTTAAGAACATTTTTACACCTCATTAGTAATAGGTGAAACAACAACAACAATAACTATAACAAATACAACAATAAAAGTGTGAAAAAAAGTGTTGGTTAAAGGAGGAAAACAACAACAATATGGAGGATTTTAGTTTTAATTAATGTTTTAATGCCAAGTTTAGTGTTCAAATTAAATTAACATAAAACAAGAGAAATGAAAGGAGATTTTTAGAATTAACACCATTTTTAGGTTAGAATAAAGATACATTTCCCGATTTAGACTATATTTACCGTTTATGCAAAGATCTATACACTATAAACGGCTGCTGCTCTCTCATCCATACGAGTCGAGCAAACTTTCATTCAATGAAATTGTTTTCTACTTCACACTCACAATTACAAGTTTATAGTAGTGTGTGGGTAATAAGACTGATAAACATTTCCCACGACAATAAAATTTCCGTTACGGAATGATCCGAGTTATACTCGGACAAAAATTGAGAACTCGGTGACAGTTGTATCAACTGGAAGTATTTTTTTCCAGCCAAAGGCTAATATGTATAGTGGGTTTGGAAGGGTGTTTAGTATTATGAACTGCTCAAATTGGGTCAGATGAACGCAGGGAATCCATGTCGAAGATATTTGATTAATTTTAAGAGGAAGTCAAGTAAAATTTACAAAACGCAAGACATAATCTTATCACAACGTTCGCCAAAGGCCGCTGTCAAATATTTGAAAAATAATGGACATTTTTAGAATTTTTGGTTCACTCGGCTTACAGCCTACAATTTACCACTTCTGAACGCCAATCTATTATATCAGAAATTGATTTGATGTATTGTTTTCAATAGTTGGACCATTGTTTTGACGGAGAAAGTGGTGGCTATTTAGAAAATTGTGAATGGAATGTTTCTGACCACCAATCTTCACACACACATTTTGGATCATCTTTCTTATAACCCAAAGACCCTTAAAATAGTAGTTTATTTAATAGCTGCACCACTTCTGACCACCATTTGTTTCTATCGATACAAATGGATCATATTGGAATACGTTTCATTTCGGAAAAATGTTAATTGACTGGAATTATCTCAAATCCGGAGAAATTCCTTTTGAATGGAATTCATTTCATATGGGAGAAAGTAGTAACAATATGTAAAAACAGTAAATAGAAATTTTGCTTAAAGCGATTTGTGGTTCCTATCATGCCCTTTCCGAAAACCATTCGTTTTGTTTTGTTTGATACAGAACATTTGTACAGAAATAAGGTTTAATTCCGGACAGGATTTCAGAATTTTGATAGATTCATTTTTTACTTTTAGACCGAAGCAGTTCTTTTGGATCGAAAATTAAATGCTACCAGAAAAATGGGAGAAATACTGGTTATTTGGAAAAAAGTCAATGGAAAGTTTTGTTTGAGTTATAGCTCAGATTTGGCCCTTTCCTTTTACCATTTGCTTTAATCGCTACAGAATGTCTTGGCAGGAATCTGCTCCTTAGAACAGGGGAAATGGGAAACAAGTAATAGGCATCAATATAGGCCACTTCCTTAAGTCCAAAATAGTACTACGTGGCGAATTTTATTAAAATATCTTAACAATTTCGACCTGTACTTTGCAACAAGCTTTAGATGGATAATAGTGATTATGAGTCGAACGGTATACTTAAAAGTGGCGGTAGCACTATTTTTTCCTATGGTGGTGAATGGTTTAAAAACGTAGTGGCTAATGATGGATAATTTTTTGAATAATGTATTAAATCATTTTGTTATGAACTCGTTCACCAAAAGTGAACAGAAATAAATGTAGGACTTTAAAGAGATACCCACTATTTCATTCCAAAATTCCAATCCGGAATTTTAGACTTCAAGTGAATAGCAATAGGTTTTCGACAATTTTAGATTTGCCCTTTTTTCCCTTCAAAACGGGAAACACTTTCACATTAAAAGATCTCGGATTTGTCTTACATGCATTCGCTAATTCTTTCAGAATTAAGAAAATTGGAAATAGTTGATTTTATAGTGAAATCAGGTAAACATTTTACTTTGGTCTGAATATATCTTTAAATAAGAGATTATTTTTTGTAGAAAATTATAAGGGATACATTTTTCATAGGTTTAACAAATTTTTGACAATTAAAAAAAAATCCTACTCGAGATGACTAACTTTAGAGATAAACTACTCGACCCCAGGACCCCCTAGAAACATGTCCTTCTCCAAATCAATTCCAAAACACTTCAAGTATGTCTATGTGTAATTTCCTTAAAAATAATCTCTATTTCCAAAGAAATTATTTTTGGAATCTTCCAGGACACAAAAAAAAATATCTGAGCCGATATGGAAAAAAAAACTGAAAACACAAGTGTAAATCGTAATTTTATTTTAATTTTTAAATATTCTCACAATATTTATGTCCCCTTCAATGTAGAATTCTTAAAACCATCCCTCTGTGTTGGAGGACATTTCTATATGTGTTTGTATTTAGTAAATTAAAACTATAATAATTTAACATTATCTTTACATAATAATAAAAAAATATAATGTCTGCTTTTAGGCGTTTAAGGTCATTATCTATGACATCAACAAAACTTAAGTTTTAATACATAAAAAATACATATAATTACATTTACTTTTTGCTTAAAAAATTTCCATTATTTTTTCCTTCTTTCTCATTTTTTTATTTTATTCTTCTATTTTTTAAGATAAAATAAAAGAAATTCATTACTAAAGAAAAAATAAAGAAAAATTTTTAAAACTTTTTAGACATTTGAAACTGAAAGATAACAAATAAGAATGATTATAATCGGCTATGCCGAACCTTCAACACCCTCCCCTACAAGTGCGTGTGATATAAATATTATTATATTAAAAAACCGGTTTTCAAGTTATTTGAAAATTTGACTTTTCAAAAAACCGGTTTCGAAATACGGTTTTATGTTAAAACATTATTTAATTTTTATTGACGTGATTATGCCTAAAATAGACGGACATAGCAAAATTGATTCAGAATATGATGTCTAAGAATGCATACAATGCTTTTGCTCGGGTAACACACGGAATGAAAAATTTTATATATTTCCTCAGTTATGGTGGAATATACAAAAATTCGGTTAACTGACTAAAAAAAAATCGGAATAATCGAAAAAAATCTCGAATAATTCGAAAATCGAAATTATTCGAAAACGGTCGGTTTTCTGAAATGCAAAAAACCGGTTAACCAGTTTCCAGTTTCGGGTTTTAAATACACTAGTAAATACGTTATAATACATACCTATACATACACTCACAGACGTAAACAATATTTTCTTATTACATAACACAAGAACAATTCATATTAATAATCGTTATAACTATATTTTTAGCTATAACTATTTTTCTACTGAACCGATTTTGATAATATTTGGAATGGTAATAAAGTATATATAACTTAATATTATGGCATATAATTCCATTCTATTTTGTTGATTTCTAATTGAAAATTTTATGAATGATATTCTCTTAAACTTAGAGTTTACCTCAGATATCGGTGTATATCTTTTAATATACTGATACAACATTTTCGCTTTGTGTTAACTTTAAATTTTCTAAATTTTAGCATAATACTAACATGTTTTTGGAATTAATACTCATTAAAATGGTTTACGGAGTTACATCTGCATCGGGACTAGGGACATTTGAGAACCGATCTCTTAAAAATTGAAAAGAGGATTTGGACTAAGAAAATTTATTAAAATTAAATTTAGTTAAAATATGTTCATATCTCTAAGTTCTACAAACTTTAAACCCTATTCCGGTAGGACATTTGCATTTGAGAGCTACCTGAAATATCGGTTTATACCTTTAAAATATACTGAAACGATCTTGCTGGTTTTAAATGGGACACTTCTCGGGACTTTAAAAATTACTCTGTCTAAGATGATTCTTTCTTTGCTTTACACAAGGAATGACAAAGCTAATATGCCCTCTGTAGTGGTGGAGGATATGAAAAAGTAGTAAAAATTTTTAAATGGAAAAAGAAATAAAAAAAAAAAAAACTAACAAAATTTTTAATTTCATGTAATAAAATAAACATTTAAATTGTTTTAGTGGTGGTAACTAAAATTTAATTGTATTAAAAAAAATTACTGTTTTAGATAGAATTTTTGATTTTCAACACCCGCATAATGTTTATTGGTGTTGGTGTGTAACTACAACTATATTTATGTTTTAACATTTATTATAACAAATTATGATTTTTGACGCATTTCTCCAAAAAAAATCATATATCTAGAGGTCAATAACTTGTGATGATTGAAATTGTAATAAGAGGGGGGTTTCATTCTTTCTTTCAAATTAATATTTTAATTTATTTAAATTAAATAGAAAAATTAAAAATTTAATTGAACACAAAATGAGATGTCAAAAAAAGTTGAGGTTTAATTAATTTAATTTTAGAAAAAACAGTAAAAAGGCTTATAATCGGCTTTAACGAATCTTTAAATAATTTCCAATACAGAGTGTTTCGTTTGAAAAATGTAATGGTAGTAAATCTGTAACATTTGAATGTCAGTGATAGCCAAGGTAGTGTAGGCGAGTTTAAGTTTTGAATTTGGACTTTACATACCAAACAGAGGCCGCTCCACAGGGAATCAAAGTTAAACATCTCCGATATCTCATAAGAATATTAAAAACGATGCAGATTCCTTGTAAATGAACCGGTTTTAAACATATTAAATTTTTTTCAAGAGTAAATGTCAACCCTCCTAAACCTTGGCGATCATTTTGTGACATTTCATTGAAATCGGTCTAGCTGTTTAGAGGGTCAGGTCGAGTCAGGTTAAAAAAAATAATCGATTAAAATTGATTAAGTCCTTCCATATAACAACGTATACTATGATAACTTAAAGACCGACCCTCGTAGAATTTAATTCCACAATTAGTGCTTACGTAAAATATACGTAGATAAAATATTATCATAATAATAACTTCATGAGAGATTTCAGTACTGGTGATTTATAAAAGCAATAGGAAATTATGGATGGATCCTCGTCAATTCATTCTTAAGTTTTCCACATATTATCACAATACTAACCAATTTTTGAGATTAATGCTGATTAAGTGGTTTTTGAAGTTACATCTGTATTGGCGATGGGGAGATTTGGGAACCGACCTCCTGGATATTCAAATGAGAATTTCTACTAATAAAATTTTTATTTACATAAAATTTAATTAAAAGATGTTCATGTCTCTGAGTTTTACCAACTTAAACTCCTATTCCGATAGGACATTTGTATGTGAGCTACCTGAAAAACTGAACCGATCATAACCATTTTCTTTAAGCCTCGTTCTTAGTCCAAAAAAAAAATATTGTTTATACCAAATTTCATACAAATTTCGTACAAAACTTTACATGAAAAGGCAGCCAGCCAGACAGATGAACGGATATTGTTAAATCGTATCAAAACGGGATTCTGAGTTGATCATAATAATTTCAGGGGAGGATAACATTGTTGTTTTAGTGAGTTTCAAAAATCTGCACAAATGTAAAATATTTCAACCAAAAATTGTGATCTGCAGAAGAAATACAACGTTACATGGACAGACGGACATACGGACAGAAGTTGTCAAAGTGACTTCTGAGCCGATCAGCATACTTCAAGGAGGGAGTAGGACTATTTTTTCTGTACATAAAAAAGATATTATACTCTTAAGAAAATATCTAAAGTGTTTATATTTTTTGTCCATAAAAATTTAAACATTATTTTTTTTGCAATTTTCAAATTTCTGATTTCTTTGGACTGAACGAAGATATCGTCACCAATATTCACAATTTTTATCAATTTTAGAATTTCTTTACTTTTGAACTAAATAAAGATATCGACTTTTATTTCATGATATTAATTTTTCCTCTATAATACGGAGTTTCTAACAAGATTTTATAAAATTCAAAAGTATAAAATTTTAAATGTAAATAACTCGAAAACTAAAGTAGATAAGTGTTTTATAGCGGCTAAAAAAAACGTTACTCGGTACGAAATCATCAGAATTTCCGTTACTACTAGAAGCAGTACTTTTTTAAGTTCGGAGTAAATAGAAAGAGGTTTGTTTTTTATTCTTCTTCGCTTATTTTGATCGCGTATCCAAATTGAAAGAAGGGACTTTGGATAACCAAATTTCTTGCTATATTGTCTTGTTTAGATTGGAGTGATGTGGAAATTTAAGTTCTTTGATTTATTTTGTCACATTTGCAAATTGCTCTTACTATTGTAGTTGCTAGTCCAAGAGCTATTCCTATATAAACTCTCTTTTGACCCGATTTCAAAGAATTTATTACTTTTACTTTGACTCTTTATTTACGGCTTAGTGTACTTCAGGAAATCGAACCGAAGTAAATTGGTGTCAAAACGATGTTAAACCGGACCGACTCAACTTGAATTTGCAACGACGTTATTCGAATTCCTTCAATTCTTAAAAGTGACGCAAATCGTAACATCGCAAATCGGGACGACGCATGTCGGTGTCTGAATAAATGTCATATTTGATTTAAAATAAAATCAAATAAATCTTGAGTTAAACGATTAAGTGAAAATGGTGTGTTTAGAATGTTTCAATCTCACTCCTTACAGTTGCGTTATCTTTAATTAATTTGTTTTCCTATAAAAATAAATCTTAAATTTTTTCCGCTTGAATCCATAATTTATGTTCAGCTGAGCAAAACATGTCCATAATACAAGAATTTCTTTGTCAGACAACAGATTCTGCAACGGATTCATTTAATTATTTAATTTAATTGTAAAAATAATAAGTTGTTAAGTGACTTTCCGCAACAACAACAACAAAATCAACTAATTTCTTATATTCAAAAAATATAATTTAACGACAAAAGAAGGAAATTGAAATCCCAATAAAAAGAATTTAATTGCACTAGTTTTTCACTCATTTTTTTTTGTTGTCTTCTTTTGGCGTTTTGAAAAAGAAAAAAATCCTGTTAAGTGAATTGCAATTTCTCCCCATGAAATAGAAATTAATGAATAAAATACAGATATTTTATATACACAAACGAACAAACTGACAAACAAATAAGTGAATGAATGAGTGAATGAATGAGTTAGTGACTGAGTGACTGGATGACTGTATGAACGAATTAATGTATTCATGCAAAATGGCACATTAAGAAATTGAGGGGTGTTCAGGCATGTAACATGTAATGAAAGCAATTTTAAAGAGTAAAACGACAGACTGACTGACTGACAATCAGACAGACAAAGTCAAAGACTTTCATCATGTTGTTGTTTTTTTTTCTAGAGTTTAAATATTTTCATCAAAATAACGAAAGAAACAAATTTTTGGTGTCCAAACATGAAGCATTTGGAGACAAACAAATTATAATTGTAGATATAAATTTGTCTGGTCCACAGTCGTCTTAATCAACATATTATTTTTGCATTTTAGCAAGAAAACAACAGCAAAAACAAGAAAATGTCTAAATTACAAATTGAGATGTTATAGTGAAAAAACTGGATAAGAGACAGTTTTTGACGTAAATTGGAACATTTAAAGAAATTTTGATTTAAAATTTAATTTAACAAAAATTTTTATTAAACAAAAATTAAACGAATTTTTCTTTAAATCGAAATTTAAGAAAAATTTTAGGAATTTTTTTTCTATAAAAACGAAATTTTAAGAAAATTTTCTTTAATCTCGAAATTTTAAGAAAATTTTGATTAATCTCGAAATTTTAAGAAAATTTTCTATAAAATCGAAATTTTAAGAAAATTTTCTATGAAATCGAAATTTTAAGAAAATTTTCAATAAAATCGAAATTTTAAGAAAATTTTCAATTAAATCGAAATTTTAAGAAAATTTTCAATTAAATCGAAATTTTAAGAAAATTTTCAATAAAATCGAAATTTTAAGAAAATTTTCAATTAAATCGAAATTTTAAGAAAATTTTCAATTAAATCGAAATTTTAAGAAAATTTTCTATAAAATCGAAATGTTAAGAAAATTTTCTATAAAAACGAAATTTAAGGAAAATTTTCTATAAAATCGAAATTTTAAGAAAATTTTCTATAAAATCGAAATTTTAAGAAAATTTTCTATAAAATCGAAATTTTAAGAAAATTTTCTATAAAATCGAAATTTTAAGAAAATTTTCTATGAAATCGAAATTTTAAGAAAATTTTCAATAAAATCGAAATTTTAAGAAAATTTTCATTTAAATCGAAATTTTAAGAAAATTTTCAATAAAATCGAAATTTTAAGAAAATTTTCAATTAAATCGAAATTTTAAGAAAATTTTCAATTAAATCGAAATTTTAAGAAAATTTTCTATAAAATCGAAATGTTAAGAAAATTTTCTATAAAAACGAAATTTAAGGAAAATTTTCTACAAAAACTAAATTTAAGGAAAATTTTCTATAAAAACGAAATTTTAAGAAAATTTTCTATAAAAACGAAATTTTAAGAAAATTTTCTATAAAAACGAAATTTTAAGAAAATTTTCTATAAAAACGAAATTTTAAGAAAATTTTCTATAAAAACGAAATTTTAAGAAAATTTTCTATAAAAACGAAATTTTAAGAAAATTTTCTATAAAAACGAAATTTTAAGAAAATTTTCTATAAAAACGAAATTTCAAGAAAATTTTCTATAAAAACGAAATTTCAAGAAAATTTTCTATAAAAACGAAATTTCAAGAAAATTTTCTATAAAAACGAAATTTCAAGAAAATTTTCTATAAAAACGAAATTTTTAGAAAATTTTCTATAAAAACGAAATTTTAAGAAAATTTTCTATAAAAACGAAATTTAAAAAAAAATTCTATAAAAACGAAATTTTAAAAAAAATTCTATAAAAACGAAATTTTAAAAAAATTTTCTATAAAAACAAAATTTTAAGAAAATTTTCTATAAAAACGAAATTTTTCTTTAAAATCGAAATTTTAAGAAAATTTTCTATAAGATCGAAATTTTAGGAAAATTTTCTATAAAATCAAAATTTAAGGAAAATTTTCTGTAAAATCGAAATTTTAGGAAAATTTTCTATAAAATCGAAATTTAGGAAATTTTTTTTTAAATCGAAATTTTAGGAAAATTTTCTATAAAAACTAAATTTTAGGAACATTTTCTATAAATACGAAATTAAAAAAAAAATTCTATAAAAACGAAATTTTAAGAAAATTTTCAAGAAAAATTTCTAAAAAACGAAATTTTAAGAAAATTTTCTTTATAATCGAAATTTAACGAAATTTTTCTATAGAAAGAAAATTTAATGAATACTTTCTATAGTAAAAATTATTATAGATATTTTTTGTTCTCAAAATTCATTTTGAGAAATCAATCATTTCCACTAAGGGAAAATTTCATGAAAAATTCTATAGAAAGAAAATTAATTGAAAACTTTTTATACAAAAAAAATTATTGAAGACTTTAAATTAATAAAAATTTGTTGATTTTTTTTTTTAATTTTCTATAGGAAGAAAATTTTCTATAGAAAGAATATTACTGAAAAATTTTCTATAAAAATTTTTCTAGAAGAAGAAAATTTCTGTAAAACTTCGTATAAACAAATTAAGTAATTTTCTATAGAAGGAAAACTTTTAAGAATTTTTCTATAGAAAGAACATTTCTTAAAATTTTTCTTCTTAAAAAAATTCTATAGAAAAATTTGTAAAAATGAAAAAGAAGAAATCTTAAAAATTTTCTATAGAAAAAATTCTTTAAAGTTTTCTAAAGGAAAAAAACTTCTTCAAAATTTTCTGTGGAATTCAAATTTCTTAAAAGTTTTCTATAATTTTTTCCATACGAAAATTTCTTAAATGTTTCCTATAAAAAAATTTATAAAAATTTTTTCTAAAATCATAATTAATATTAATTTTGTTACTTAATCACTTTTAACGATAATGAGCCAACATTTTAGGAAAATGACATCTTAAAGTTTGTTGGGAAAAAGTAAAAAACAAATAAAAAACGATTTAATTCGTTGGCAAATTTATTTTCTCTTAAACTTTTGCTTAAAATAAGAAAATAAGATGAATAAAAAATTATGTGTTTAGTGTTGAGTCATTCGTAATTTAGTCGTCGATATACCCTAAACCACGGTAGAAGTATTTGGCGTTTATTATCGTATTTGTAACCAACATGAAGTATGGACTTAGCTGTACTTTTGTATAAACCAAAAAGCTCAGAAACACTTTCAGAATCAATTTTAAAATGTCTTTCAGTCTGTCCGTCGGTCAAATTAGGATTAATTAAGCTATAAATTAAATTTCGATCCGATTAAAAACATCTGTCAGTCCGTCCATCCGTTTGACATGATAATAATTTTAACTACAAACTACAAAGTGTTGATAAGTTGTTTCTACACCCTACACGATTTTATTAAGTGTTTGTTCTTTTGTTTATTATCCATAGAGAGTGGAGTCTCAGCTTTACTTAGAAGGTAGAATCTTAGCTCTACCTGTACATGGACCAATTATCTATGTGATATATTCCTAATTGATTTAAAAATGTCCGTCAGTCCGTCAAACTTTGAAAAAATTTTGCGGTTACAAAAATATATATTGGTGATTCTTATACCCTACATAACTATAAGATTATTAAGCGTTTGAGATATTTTCTTGTAACCCATAGAGAGTAGAGGCTTAGATCTGCTTTTATATATACCAATTAAGATAAGTTTAAATTTCCTAGCCGATTCAAAAATGAACGTCCAGCTGTCCGACTCTATAACCATAAAAAAATTGGTTCAATATTTTAAGATGAAGGACCTTTAAAAATTGGTTAATATCTAAGATCCATTTCTGAAAAGTAATTTAAAGGTCAGACATTTGAAAGAAATTTATAACAATAATATGAAAAAAACCAGGCGTTCATGAAAATTTTTCCACAATGATTGCTGAAAAATCGGTCTATAACTTTTTATGGTCCTAATGAAAGGCCATATTTTAGGGTGTTAAATAGTCGGTTTTTATCAGCCATAAGTTTCTCAATTTTTTATTATTTCGTTTTTTGCTTCAATTTTAATACAATTAAATTGAATCACATGAAATCAAATCAAAATCGCTAAATGGTCGTTTGGTCATCCGTTCCTAGATTTTGATTTAAATAATAAATAATTATTAGCTTTTTCCGTTTGAACTAATTTCAGTGGATTTCTTTTCTCTTCTTTTTTTTAATAAATTAGTTTTTGTCTTTCAAAGAATTTTTTTATTATTTCGGGATTTTTATACCAAAATAAAAGAAAATAATTTGATATAAAATTTTTTTGTGTAACAGAGTCTTTAATTGGGGTTTGAGAGTGTGTATATGTGTTTGTGTGTGTCAGTCAGTGTTTGTGTTCAGCTGTCAGTTTGTTTGTAATTAAATCATATTAAAATTTTATTTCTTTGTAATTGAACATTTAAGAAGAAAAAGAAATTTTAACTCGAATCAAAAAGAAATCATCACAAACAATTGAAAGAATTTAATTAAATAATTTGAACAAAAAAGAACAATAATTTAAATTCGCGCACACAAAAAACAGTTAAAAATTAAATTCTTTCAAAACTTTTTAATTTGTAAACAATAAAAAAAATTTAAATTGAAACTTTTTTTTAAAGGGAAGAAGAAATTTCAATAAATAATAAAGTCATCATCGTAAATCATCATTGTCATCATAATAAATTCATTATTAGTCTCCTTTAACACAATCAGATGACTCGGGGGGTTAACTGGATAAAATGGTTGCTGGTGTTGCTGCCGATGATGATGATGATGACGATGAATAAAATAAATAAAATCTCAGCTGTGTAAATGTTGGCTAATTAAAACTACAGCTTCATCAATCCATCCATCCATTCATCCATCCACAACCAAACATCCATTGCAAAACCATTTCAGAAAAAGTCAATTCGCAAAAAAGTACCTTAATCATGTTTCAAAAACAAATGCACTCATTGTCAGGCCACCGTGTGCCCTCATGTTTTTCTCCACCATTTTTTAGGTGAAACAAGGTCGCTCGTTTATTCATTCTTCGATTGTAAAACAACAAAATCAATGGAAAACAAGAAATAATGTTATATTCGCATATGCCGAATCCTCAATACCCTCCACCACAAATGAGTGTGAAGTAAATACGTTATGTTTAGTACATACACACTCATACATACACTCACAAAAAATACGATATATAAAAGGTTTTCTCAATTATAACACGGATCACTTATAAACCATAAAATTGTGGACTATAATTGCCACAGATATCTGTCTATATCTTTTAACATTCTGAAACGATTTTACTGTTTTTAAATAAGAATATAACAAATACTTTGGTCAGATTTCATTGAACTCTGTCAATTATTGTGGATGTGATCGATTCAGATTTAAATTTGATGCAAGAATATATATACATTACGAGAATATATATATATATATATATATATATATATATATATATATATATATATATATATATATATATATATATATATATATATATATATATATATATATATATATATATATATATATATATATATATCTACAGTCTTAGATGATTTCTTATTAGCGTTACATAAGAAATAATAAAGTTAATATACCCTTTGGGTGGTGGAGGGTATAAAAAAGAAAAGAAAAACTTCTGCAGCTGGAGCTGAAGCAAAGTTTATTTCTCTCAACTTTTGTATTCGTTTTTATAGAAAGTTCTTTGTTGTTGCATTGAGGTCTGGGTTCTGGGCTTTTGTTGATGGTTACTAATTGACCCGGGTGGGTGTTGATGGGTTTTGTATTGAAAGCTTAACATTTGCTCCCCTTTTTATTATAAGAAATATATAGAAGGTATAGAAAAATATATAAAATCAGAAGGTCTGACTCCATTTCTTTTACTGATTTGATGTTTCTGTTGTTGTCATGATTAATTAAACAAGTTTTACGCTGTAATTAATCGTTAAGGTGACCAAATTAAGGTCATAAAATCTTTATTAAATCGTAATATAAATATTTATGATTTATTTTTTGTTTAAGAGAAAATTTGCGTTAAATTTCGTTTTAAGAGAAAACTTTAAACGAGAAATTTTCTTGTCAAAGAATAAATTCTTATCATAAGAATAAAATAATTTACGATATTAACCGGTTAATAGAAAACTATTGATAGGTTCATTTATGAAAAATTATACTCTTTTCCCTAAAGAAAAATATTAGATTTTGCTCAAGAGAAAACTTTTTATTAGAGAGAATTTGCCACTAATTTTTTATTAAGGAAATGTTCATAAGTTCTTATTACAGTGGAATTTGCCATTAACATTCTACATAAAGAAATTGCCCAAAAATTTTTTAAATAAGAACAAATTTTTCCATAAATTTTCTATTTAGGAGAAAATTTGGCATTAATTTTCGATTTTACGAGGTTTTTTTTTTTTTTTTCGTTTACAGATTTTTTTTTTTACCAATTTACGATTTAATAAATAATTTCTTAAAATTTTCGATTATAGAAAATTTTCTTAAATTTCGATTTTATAGAAAATTTTCTTAAAATTTCGATTTCATAGAAAATTTTCTTAAAATTTCGATTTTATAGAAAATTTTCTTAAAATTTCGATTTTAAAGAAAATTTTCTTAAAATTTCGATTTTATAGAAAATTTTCTTAAAATTTCGATTTTATAGAAAATTTTCTTAAAATTTCGATTTTATAGAAAATTTTCTTAAAATTTCGATTTTATAGAAAATTTTCTTAAAATTTCGATTTTATAGAAAATTTTCTTAAAATTTCGATTTTATAGAAAATTTTCTTAAAATTTCGATTTAATAAATAATTTTCTTAAAATTTCGATTTTATAGAAAATTTTCTTAAAATTTCGATTTTATAGAAAATTTTCTTAAAATTTCGATTTTATAGAAAATTTTCTTAAAATTTCGATTTATAGAAAATTTTCTTAAAATTTCGATTTTATAGAAAATTTTCTTAAAATTTCGATTATATAGAAAATTTTCTTAAAATTTCGATTTTATAGAAAATTTTCTTAAAATTTCGATTTATAGAAAATTTTCTTAAAATTTCGATTTATAGAAAATTTTCTTAAAATTTCGATTTATAGAAAATTTTCATAAAATTGCGATTTTATAGAAAATTTTCATAAAATTGCGATTTTATAGAAAATTTTCATAAAATTGCGATTTTGTAGAAAATTTTCATAAAATTGCGATTTTATAGAAAATTTTCATAAAATTGCGATTTTATAGAAAATTTTCTTAAAATCTCGATTTTAAAGAAAATTTTCTTAAATCTCGATTTTAAAGAAAATTTTCTCAAAATTTCGATTTTATAGAAAATTTTCTTAAATTTCGATTTTAAAGAAATGTTGGTTAAATTTTAAATTTTGCTTTTCATTTTCATTAAAGAGGATCTGGTCACCTTTTCAATTTAACTCTGAATATTCGAGTACCGTCATAAGATTACTCCTGATATTGCTTGATATTTTTTTTTTTGTTTTTGTTATTTTAATTTTATAGAGTATTTGTACAACATGATTATGCATGCTTTCAATTGCAGTAGTTAATTTTAAATGTAAAACAAAAAATGTAAACAAATGTAATTTTTTTTTTTGTATTTTTTATAAAAAAAATTCAAAAGAAAGAAGAAGAAAATACTTTAAAAATTAACTCAAATAAAAGTATTACGAACAAAAAAAGTATTTTGCATTCAGAGTTCACATTAACAAAAATTTCTACCCGGATCCCATACACCACTCTTTTCCTCACGTAGTAACATTAAGATTACATGGATTTGTTTTTGTTGGTTCATGTAAATGAGTACAACATATTTTTGGTATGACCTCATCATCATTCACCACAACCCCTTCAAATGAACTTTGGCAGCTGAAGGCAAATATGGTAAAAAAAAGTGGAAACAAATTCATCACAGGATCCAGAACAATAACAAACAAAAGCATCATAAAGTCAACATTTGCATTTTGTTGGAATATGAATTTTTGTTTTATTTAAATTTATTTTAAATGTTCGAGGAGAAATATGAATTTTATGGAGGGGGGGGGGGGGGGAAACAAATGGAAATAATGTCATTTAAAAAAGTAAAGAAAGAAATATGGAGTTTATTTGGTATTTCAGATGCCCTAAACGCACTCTCTCACAGTGGTTGCAAAACGATTTGGAAATAATTCTTTAACTTTAAAACCATTAAAGTTATTTTAATAAAATTCCACATAATTTGAGCTGAAGTGTTTTCAAATTGATTGAGTGAACTACAGGTTCCCATCTTATTAGAAACGTGGTCGGTGACCCTCCAAGTTGGGCAGCTTGGATATGTTAAACAAATCACAAAATAAAATATTTAAGGATTTTTTCAATTTTTATATAAATAGTCCTTGTAAATCTGCGTAAAAATTAACCCACTTGAATATGTTATATTCTATACTTTCAGGAGTTACAAGTCGTAATAAATTTGGAACACATGTTTACCCTTGTTTTTTTAGTTTAATTATGATTCTAACATTTTTTGGAAAATATGTGCAAGATTCCCTTATAAAAAAATCTTATGAAAATATTAATCCGATAAATAGTTTTCCTTATTATGCAGCTATTTATATAAAGAATATACCCAAGAAGTATTTTTTTACCGGACACCCTCTATAACAATCGGGTGATAATTTTAATAAAAAAAATGAAAATGTTTTAACACATTTTAGGATTTTTAGTTTTGGGATTTTGGGTATTTCCCTATAGAAATATTCAAATTTTTTTAAATTTCCCTGATTTATGGACATGTTCATATAAAATATACCGAAATTTCAGATAAATATCGTTATTTGTTTTTATTTTATTCAAAATTGAACAGAAATTTTATTTAAAAAAATTTACAAAAAATCGACATTTTTAGTTTTTTGTGATTTTCTGACATCAAACAAAACTTTATTTACTTTTCCTTTGCAAATAATGATTCATCTTGTTCCAGCCTTTTCATAGCTATCAAATACTTGAAGAAGTTTATAACTCGGACTAAAATCTAGTGTTTTTCAAGTTTAATTTAACTTTTTTCCTTACATTTTTACAAAAATTAACATATTTGACTTGGGCAACTTTGGAAGACCACCCAATACCTCTCTGAAGAAGAAGGTGTTAATGTAATACTTTTCAAAAATTCTACATATCTGAGAAGTCAATTTGGAAATCCCTGACCAGCTGGGGGAAAGTTCTCAGCTATAAGATCGTGGTGGCCAACTTTGGAGATTAATCGATTAAGTCTCTGATCAAATGGGGATCTGTACTCCTCTAAATCATCTTTAAAACACTTCAGCTATAATCTTGTCAAATTTCAGCAAGATATTTAAGACGGATCAAAAGTTTTAGAACATTAAATCGTTTCGAATCTCTGTGCTTTTCCTGAAATCTGACCTAAGTTTAGTCTTCTCTAGCGGAATTAAGCTATTTTCCATAGATTTTCAAATATTTGAAATGCCTTTTTGGAAGACCACCTATTAACCGCCCGACCACCAAAGAGCGTGTAAACCTTCAAATCAAAACACCTCAGCTATAAGCTCAAGGTTTTTAACTTGGTTGGTATACCTTCCAACCACGCCCCTGATCTGATAGGGATCTGTACACTTCTAAATCAACTCAAAAACAGTTTAGTTTTTACCATATAAAATTTCATCGAATTTTCTCAAATGATTCAAAAATTACAGAATTGTTTCCAAAAATCGCCTTGGAACTATTGGGCTATGGAAGGGGTGACCACAAGGGAACTGCAATGAAGTTATGAGACTTCCTAGCACTTGAAAAGACTTATATATATAAATTTTGTATTATATATAGTTCAACATTTCCTATGATTCTGGCTTTTCCTAGTCGTAACAGGCGAAATGATGAAACGACTTTATCCAACCTTTTTCAACAAAAATTCTTAAAATGAACTGGAACATAATTTCGTCAATGCTTAAGAATAAAACAACCGTTAAAGTCACCCCCAGATTATATGGTTCTCAATAGAAACAATATCTAAGAGTTCCATAAGCAAAATTCATATTTAAGACAAAAATCATGAATGAATGAATGAATGAACGAATGTGTGTTAATAACACGCTTATTAAAAAAACTTCTACCAAAAAGAAAAAAATCCTTGGAACTTGACTGTTGACTCTGTTTTACACGGCACAATAGAAAAGACAAAAAAAAAACGAACTTTTAAAAGGCCTCAGGGCATCATTAAGCTTTTTTAAACAGATAGAAAAAGCTAAAAGGAAGAGAAATATAAAGAGAGTGAATGGAATGAAAAAAAATCAAGAGCTTATTTCCTTTAATTTGTTTATATTTTTGTCGGCATATCATCATTTTCTATTCATACACACACACACAAACATTTACACATGAACATGTGTGCATGTAAGTATGGGTGTGAGTGTTAACAGGACATGTGTTAAACATTGAATAATTGTTTGAATGTATCTCTGCAAGAGTTTTGTTTTATTTCAAAAAATCATGTTACACACATACACACACACACATTCATTCATTCACTTATTGAATGACTGACAGATTGTGGCAAATTTTCAATTTAGTGTCAAGTGGACATATGTTTTTATTGTTTATCTCTTCTCTTTTTTCTCCACGTTTTCATTTATTTTCCCTTCTGTTGTTAACATTTTTCTATGGAAAACATTTGAGCATCCTTTTTTGTTGGCATTTAGCAGGATGTTTATTATCAACAGTTACGAATCACAGGTGTTGATGGTCAAAGGACTATTGAATTTTTGATATATAAATATTTTTATTTGTTCAAAATTAACAAGTTGTTGTTGTTGTTTTTGTTACTCATATAAATATAATGAAAATTAATCATGTAAATATGATAATTAACATTTTTGTTGGAGAGGAAATGACGATAAATGTTAATTTTTAGAAAAATGTTGAATAATTTTTGGTTTAAGAAAAAATTCGCGATAATAAATTTTCATTTAAGAGAAAATTTAGGAAAAATTTTCAGTTAATCAAAAAATTAAAATTATATGAAGTGAAAATTTAAGAAACATTTTCAATTGAGAGAAATTTATAATGAATTTCATTTAAGAGAAAATGTACGATAAATTTTCATTTAATTAAAATAAACGAAAATATTGCATTTAAGAGAAAGTTAACGAAATTTTTTTTTAATTTAAGAGAAAATTAGCGAAAATTTTTCTTTCAAGAAAAATTTTTGGATTAATTTTCTAATAACGAAATTCATTTGCTATTAAGAGAAATTTAACGAAAATTTTATTAAAGGAAAATATTGCATTAAATTGCATTTAATAAAAAAATTTATAATAAACGTTTTATTTAAAAGAAAATTCTTATTTAAGAGAAAATTTTCGATAAATTTTCATTTAATTAAAATAAACGAAAACTTTTCATTTAAGAAAAAATTAACGAATTTTTTTCTTATATTTTTTTTAATTTTTCTATTAAGAAAAAATTAACTATAAATGATCATTTCAGAAAAATTTTACGATCAATTTTCTGTTAAGGGGAATTTTAAGAGAAATTGTATTTAAGAGAAATTGTATTTAAGAGAAAATATTGTATAAAATTGCATAAACAAACAATTTAAAATAAATTTTCATTTAAAAAAAATCATTTAAGAGAAAATTAACGAATTTTTTCTTTTAAGAAAAATTTTTGTTTAATTTTCTATTAAGAGAAATTTAACAAAAAATTTTTAAGAGAAAATATTGCATAAAATTGCATTTAACAAAAGAAATTTATAACAAACGTTTCGTTAACGAAACTTTTCCAAAAATTCTTATTTAAGAGAAAATTTTCGAGGAATTTTCATTAAAGAGAAAATGTACGATTAATTTTCATTTAATTAAAATAAACGAAAAGTTTTTTATTTAAGAGAAAATTTACGAAAATCTTTCACTTAAGAAAAAGTTAACGAAATTTTTTTAAATAAATTTTCATTTAAAAATTTTTTCAAAAATTCTTATTTAAGAGAAAATTTACGATGAATTTTCATTTAAGAGAAACTTTGCGATAAATTCTTATTCACAAATATGCATAAATTTTCATTTCAGAGAAAATTTAATGATAAATATTTATCTAAGACAAAAATAAACGAAAAAAATTCCATTTAAGAGAAAGTGAAGCATAAAATTCATTTAAGAGAAATTCGACGATTAATGTTTATTTAAAAGAAAATGTCGATAAATGTTTATTCAAGAGGAACTTAACAATAAATTCTTATTTATTTTAATTATGACAAATATTCATTTAAAAGAAAACTTGTACTTAATTTGTTATTTAAGGGAACATTTAAGATAAATTTTCAATTAAGAGAAAATTCACGAAAATTTTATTTTTTTAAAGAAAAACACGAGAAATTAATTGAAGAAAAAAAATTATGATAAATTTTTATCGAAGACAAAAATAAACAAAAAATATTTATTTAAGAGAAACTGTACGATAAAATATATTTAAGAGAAATTTGACGATTAATGTTCATATAAGAAAAGTGTATGATAAATTTTGAAGTATGACAAATTTTAAGTCTTCATTAAAGAGAACATTTACGACAATTTTTTAATTAAGAACAAATATACGATAAATTATCATTTAAAAGAAAATTAATGAAAAATTTATTAAAGAGTGAGGTAAACAAATTCTTAACATACATATATGTTTAAACCTACAATTTTAATTTTTCTTTATTTGATTGAAATTATAATTACAATTTATCAACAAAGAAATACAGTTTTAATCACCAGTGATGAAATTTGGAACCTTTTCGGAAACCTTTCCATTCCCATTGTAGGACACCTTTTCGTGCTCTTTAATTCTCTTTTAACGGGAGTCCAATATCTTTATATTGGCTTAAGCTACGACAATTTGGAGGATTGTTCTTGTAACAGTCAAAGGCTTGTTTACTATAGTGACAGCTTGATAAGTCAACCTAAACACTGGTGGAAACATTATGAATTCCTATCATCAGTAAGTAACATACAGAAAATTGCGAAAATTCTGCCAGGACACACGTTTCGTCATACATTATGCTGCATGAATATTTTTAGAAACCTTGATTTCAATTCTCGTACTCTATATTTTGCCACTAAACTTTCAGTAGCCTTCCAGTTGGGAACTATTTGAGCGTTGAACGTTTTTAAACCTGCATGAGCTTTAACTTTTCGACCACTGAGCCCAACGAATGTGTTAGAAGCTCTTTTGAAACTGCTTTCTATATTTTCGACTTTAGAAACATCATGTACTTTTCTACCTGATCCAAGTTCCATATGAAAGTTCTCCCGGTACTTTCATGTCAAAGTTCACCCAACTTTTTAGAGGATCAAGTTGGGGTTTGTTGGAAATATTTAACAATTTAAGTTTTTTTATGGAAAAGAATGTGTACAATAACTGTTCAATTAAGAGATAAATATTATATTTATTTAATTATATTTAGTGTAAACAAAAGTCGACATTTTCAGAAAACCGGTTTTCGAGTTATTCGAAAAGCAGAATTTTCAAAAAAAAAGGTTTAGAATACGGTTTTATATTAAATAACCGGTTAAACAGGTTTTGTTTGATTATTATAAATTTAAAGAAAACAAATTATGATCTAATAGAGTTCTAGAGTTTAACCAATAAAAACATATATCAAGTAATGATCTTCATATGAAATTATGTAAAAAGAATGGTTCCTTATCAAAATAACCATTTGTAACAAGATTCATCAAATAATCCTTACACTGTATAAAATGTCCTAAACGAGTGGGATATAAAAGTCTTTTTTGTAAGTATTTTTCGGTATCGTATTTAAAGAAATGTGTCGAGAAGTCATGGTTTTATTTAAATCCATTGTTTTTGCTTTACAGAAACATTTTCTTTAATTTCTGAAAATGACTAAATTTAAGATCCATATCTCTTAACCTAAAAAATGTATATTGATGAACAAAGAAAAATTGCAGAATCTTATTTAATTATTTAATTATTATTGGCGTGATTATGTCTAAAATAGACGGACATAGCAAAATTGATTCAGAATATGATGTCTAAGAATGCATACAATGCTTTTGCTCGTGTAAAACACGGTCTGAAAAATTTTATATATTTCCTCACTCATGGTGGAATATACAAAAATGTTAAGAGTGTCTTCCATTAAAAACCAAATAATTCTTAAATAAAAATTATTCGAAACCGTTCGGTTTTCTGAAATGCAAAAAATCGGTTAAATCGGTTAATCGGTTTCGGTTTTTGAATACACAAGCTAAAATTTAAGAACTTTTATCTGAGTGAGATCTTTAAGTCAGTCAAACAATTTTCGTCAGATTTTAAAATAGAAAAAATTATTCAAATAAATGAAAATTCTTTTTTACAAATTTTCTCTTAAAATTTAAGAGCAAAAAATGCTCTTAAATTTTATCTTAAAAAAATATTTTGTGTAAAAAAATTAAAATTTTCTCTGACTGGGTATGAAATTTTGTTGAAAAGTTGCCATTGGATCCGTAGGTATTGTTTTTTAAACTTAAATTAAAGTTTCAAAATTTTACCTTTTCAATTATTATTTTTTAATAAAAACTTTAATTATTTTTCAATCAACAACAAAAAACTCCTTCAAGATTTTGGTTCAAATCAAAAGAATTCCTCAAGTACATAAAACATCATCAAGTTTAAAATTTATATTAACTTTTTCTAACTTCAAATACGAGGTCTGTTTCTTAAGGATTTGAAAAATCCTTCTTAAAACACAGAAATTCTTTTTAGTCTTTTTATTATTAATGAACAAACATCCCTCGTTGTTTATGAAAATAAAGTTGAAAAAACATTTCAAATATCTTAATATTATCGTCGTCTTCTTGTTGCTGACTCTTTTTCTCTAGAAAAAAAACTGCCCAAGAATTTCTTCTTTTGTTATGAAAATATTCTTCTTTAAAAAATTTTTATAACAACGAAAAATTCCAAAACATCATAATAAAAGCTCTTTTTCCTCTTCGGATAAAAACATTCTTTAGTTTAGAACTTCAAACTATTTTCATTCATTGTTTGGAGTTGAAGTCAGTCAGCCGTCGTCAGACCATCAAGAAAATATTTTCAACCAACCAAAACATGACTAAATGACCAAAAATAAAAAAGGAGTAAAATTAGACTTCTATTGTTGTTGTTGTTTCTCTTATATATTTTAAACTCTTGTTGAAGTCGCAACTAAAAAAATGCTTCAGTCTCTTAATTTAAGATATTTTCTTCAATTTTGAAGAAAAGTCTACAGAAAATTTGAGACGAATTTAAAATTCAATGATTTTTCTTTTAGAATTTTTTTAAGAGAAAATTTTCGAAATTTTTTGAAAATTTTCCTTTAATTCTATTAAAAAATTAAATTTTTATAATCAAACATTTATCTACATAAACTTCTATAAATTTTCTTAAAAATGGATTTTTTTGTAAAGTTTACTCTTAAAGCAGAACTTTGTTATTAATTTGTAAATTTTTGTAGAAAAATTTTCTACTAACAGAAAATAGAACGTAAATTTTCTCTTAAAAATAATCCGAAAGTTTATCACAATTTTTTAAAAAAATGTATCTTAAATTTTCTCTTAAACGGTAATTTATTTCAAATTTTCTCTTAAACTTTTAAACGAAACTTTATTGAAATTTTTCTCTAAATTTAAAATTTTCCTTAAAGTGAATTTTTATTATAAACTCTCTTTGTCGTCATAAAACTTCTTTTATATGATAATTTATAGACAATTTCTCTTAATTGTAAAAATTTATCGTAAATTTTCTCTTAAAGGAAAAAATTATCGTAAATTTTCTCTTAAAGGAAACATTTATCGTAAATTTTCTCTTAAAAATTTTTGGTAAATTTTCTATTAAACATAATTTTATTGTAAATTTTCTCTAAAAGAAAAGTTTATCGTAAATTTTTTCCTAAAGAAAAATTTATCGCAAATTTTCTCTTAAAGAAAAATTATCTTAAATTTTCTCTTAAAAAACATTTATCGTTATTCTCTCTTAAACTAAAATTAATCGTAAATTATTTCTTTATCAAAACTTTTTCTTCAATTTTCTTTGAAAGAATTTTTTTGTTAATTTCTCTCTTAAAGAAAAATTTGTCCTAAATTTTCTATTAAACAATTTTTTGTAAATTTTCTCTAAAAGAAAAATTTATCGTAAATTTTCTCTAAAAGAAACATTTATCGTAAATTTTCTCTAAAAGAAAAATTTATCGTAAATTTTCTCTAAAAGAAAAATTTACCGAATATTTTCTCTAAAAGAAAAAATTTATCGTTAATTTTCTCTAAAAGAAAAATTTAACGTTAATTTTCTCTAAAAGAAAAATTTAACGTAAATTTTCTCTAAAAGAAAAATTTATCGTAAATTTTCTCTAAAAGAAAAATTTACCGAATATTTTCTCTAAAAGAAAAATTTACTATAAATTTTCTCTAAAAGAAAAATTTACTATAAATTTTCTCTAAAAGAAAAATTTACTATAAATTTTCTCTAAAAGAAAAATTTACTATAAATTTTCTCTAAAAGAAAAATTTACTATAAATTTTCTCTAAAAGTAAAATTTACTATAAATTTTCTCTAAAAGTAAAATTTATAGTAAATTTTCCCTAAAAGTAAAATTTATAGTAAATTTTCTCTAAAAGAAGAATTTATAGTAAATTTTCCCTAAAATAAAACTTTATCGTTAATTTCCTCTTAAAGGAAAATTTATCGTTAATTTCCTCTTAAAGGAAAATTTATCGTTAATTTTCTCTTAAATGAAAATTTATCGTTAATTTTCTCTTAAAGGAAAATTTATCGTTTATTTTCTCTTAAGGGAAAATTTATCGTTAATTCTCTCTTAAGGGAAAATTTATCGTTAATTCTCTCTTAAACAAAAATTAATCGTAAATTATCACTTTATCTAAATTTTTTCGTAATTTTTCTCTTAAACAAAAATTTTTCGTAAATTTTTCTCTTAAACAAAAATTTTTTCGTAAATTTTCGTAAACGAAATTTATCGTAAATTTCCTCTTAAACAAAATTTTCTTATAAATGATTTTCTTTTGAATTTTTCTTCAAATCATAAATTTGTCGTAAATTTTCCTTAATTGACAATTCTCTGTCCTATAAAAAATGTAACGCTAATTATTTGCTTCAATCTAATCTTTTTCCTAACAATCCTTCCATTTACATCCTTTACTGTTTGTTGTTACAGGGGAAAAAAGAATTTCTACTTTATTCCTCCCATAAATATTTAAACTGATAACAGATTAATTAGCATTTAAGACACATAAAAAATGTTTATGGCAACAAAATACAACACACAACAAGTATAACACTTTTTTTCAATAACAAACTAACAAAATGCCTTGAATTGTAAGTTTGTCCGTCTATCTGTCTATCTGTTATTTAAATTCATGTATTTTCCTCTGCATTTAATCACAAGACTTAATATGCATTACGAGGACTACGACTCCTTCTTTTTCTTTCCTCCAAATACACATCCACATGAAGGTCTCTTATCCACCAACATAATCATCATTAATTCACTCCATCCATATGATCATGATGATGATGACGATAATAATACAGATGATGATGATGTTGCTAAAGGAATATTTGCCAGGCATCAGGCAGTTTTTTTTTTGCACATTTTGAATGTTTGAATTAGGGTTTCTCCTTCTTGAATTCTTAGATGATTTATTCCAGAGTTACACGGAGGCATTGTACTTTCTTTACTTAAATTACTTCCCATAAAATCCCAATAGAAATTTCTCGAGATTTACAACAATGAAACTTCAGGTAAAATCCCGGGAACATTTTCCCGTTAACAAATCCTAGTTAGAGTGTATGTGTACATTTTTTATAGTTTTCTTTTAATGCACATCACATTTTTTGGTTGTTTTTTTTTTTTACATTTTTTCTTTAATTTGCATCTTTTTCCAAAAAAAAAAAAAAAAAAAAAAAAGACTAAAAACATTTTAGTTCATAAAATACTAAACGTTTAAAGAGAGGGAGGCTGTAGCAGGGAGAACGAGATACGTGTCGTTGTAGCTGTTAGATTGTGGCCGTTTTTTTTATTTTATTTCTAAAGAAATTTGCATTTTACAGATATTTTTTGAAAAAAAAAGTATTTTTTGTATCTTAAAATTAGAGTTTTTTTTGGTTTTTATTCTGGCTTTCAAATCTAAATTGAAATCATGTAGAGAATTGATGATTTTTTCCTTTTTGCAGTTTATTTTATTAATCATACATTTAATTAAAGAGAGACTAATTAGGTTGAGATACAAGTTCTTGAATAAATTTGTAAAGAATTAAATCGAAAGAAAAATGTTCTATTAAATTATTAAAAAGATTGAGATATGAAAAGCAAAATTAGCAGTAAATTGAGTACAATTAGATAAAATGTATAATAAATTTAAGATTTAGAGAAAATTCACGATAAATTAAAAAAAATTAAAAAAAAAACTTTAAAAAAAAGAGAAAAGAAAAAAAAAAAAACTATTTTTAATAATTTCTCAATTTTACAAAAATCTACAATCAATTGCAATTTTAAGAAAATTTACTAAAAATGTTCTAACAAGAAATAACTTTCCATAAATCTAAAAAGAGAAAATTTTCGATAAATTTTCTATAAAGATAAAATTTTCTATAAAGAGAAAATTTTCTATAAAGAGAAAATTTTCTATAAAGAGAAAATTTTCGATAAATTTTCTATTAAGAGAAAATTTTCGATAAATTTTCTATTAAGAGAAAATTTTCGATAAATTTTCTACAAAGAGAAAATTTTCGATAAATTTTCAATAAAGAGAAAATTTTCGATAAATTTTCAATAAAGAGAAAATTTTCGATAAATTTTCCATTAAGAGAAAATTTTCGATAAATTTTCTATAAAGAGAAAATTTTCGATAAATTTTCTATTAAGAGAAAATTTTTGATAAATTTTCAATAAAGAGAAAATTTTCGATAAATTTTCAATAAAGAGAAAATTTTCGATAAATTTTCTATTAAGAGAAAATTTTCGATAAATTTTCTATAAAGAGACAATTTTCGATAAATTTTCTATAAAGATAAAATTTTTGATAAATTTTCTATTAAGAGAAAATTTTTGATAAATTTTCTATTAAGAGAAAATTTTCGATAAATTTTCTATAAAGAGAAAATTTTCGATAAATTTTCTATAAAGAGAAAATTTTCGATAAATTTTCTATAAAGAGAAAATTTTCGATAAATTTTCTATAAAGAGAAAATTTTCGATAAATTTTCTATTAAGAGAAAATTTTCGATAAATTTTCTATTAAGAGAAAATTTTCGATAAATTTTCTATAAAGAGAAAATTTTCTATGAAGAGAAAATTTTCGATAAATTTTCTATAAAGAAAAAATTTTCGATAAATTTTCTATAAAGAAAAAATTTTCGATAAATTTTCAATAAAGAGAAAATTTTCGATAAATTATCTTTTAAAAGAAATTTTTCGATAAATTTTCTATAAAGAGAAATATTTTGATACATTTTCCATAAGAGAAATATTTCGATACATTTTCCATAAAGAGAAAATTTTCGATAAATTTTCTATAAAGAGAAAATTTTCGATAAATTTTCTATAAAGAGAAAATTTTCGATAAATTTTCTATAAAGAGAAAATTTTCGATAAATTTTCTATAAAGAGAAAATTTTCGATAAATTTTCTATAAAGAGAAAATTTTCGATAAATTTTCTATAAAGAGAAAATTTTCGATAAATTTTCTATAAAGAGAAAATTTTCGATAAATTTTCTATAAAGAGAAAATTTTCGATAAATTTTCTATAAAGAGAAAATTTTCGATAAATTTTCTATAAAGAGAAAATTTTCGATAAATTTTCTATAAAGAGAAAATTTTCGATAAATTTTCTATAAAGAGAAAATTTTCGATAAATTTTCTATAAAGAGAAAATTTTCGAAAAATTTTCTATAAAGAGAAAATTTTCGAAAAATTTTCTATAAAGAGAAAATTTTCGAAAAATTTTCTATAAAGAGAAAATTTTCGAAAAATTTTCTATAAAGAGAAAATTTTCGAAAAATTTTCTATAAAGAGAAAATTTTCGAAAAATTTTCTATAAAGAGAAAATTTTCGAAAAATTTTCTATAAAGAGAAAATTTTCGATAAATTTTCTATAAAGAGAAAATTTTCGATAAATTTTCTATAAAGAGAAAA
This sequence comes from Cochliomyia hominivorax, assembly GCA_004302925.2. NCBI lineage: Eukaryota > Metazoa > Arthropoda > Insecta > Diptera > Calliphoridae > Cochliomyia > Cochliomyia hominivorax. The sequence goes on from PYHX02000494.1 coordinate 67,585,089, forward strand.
TTTTCGATAAATTTTCTATAAAGAGAAAATTTTCGATAAATTTTCTATAAAGAGAAAATTTTCGATAAATTTTCTATAAGAGAAAATTTCGATAAATTTCTATAAAGAGAAAATTTTCGATAAATTTTCTATAAAGAGAAAATTTTCGATAAATTTTCTATAAAGAGAAAATTTTCGATAAATTTTCTATAAAGAGAAAATTTTCGATAAATCGATAAATTTTCTATAAAGAGAAAATTTTCAATAAATTTTCTATATAGAGAAAATTTTCAATAAATTTTCTATATAGAGAAAATTTTCAATAAATTTTCTATATAGAGAAAATTTTTCAATTTTCGTTTTTTCGATTAAGAGATAATTTTGTATAAATTTTCGTGTAAGAGAAAAATTTCGATGAATTTTCGTGTAAGAGAAAATTTTTGATAAATTTTCGTGTAAGAGAAAATTTTCGATGAATTTTTGTGTAAGAGAAAATTTTCGATGAATTTTCGTGTAAGAGAAAATTTTCGATGAATTTTCGTGTAAGAAAAATTTTCGATGAATTTTCGTGTAAGAGAAAATTTTCGATGAATTTTCGTGTAAGAGAAAATTTTCGATGAATTTTCGTGTAAGAGAAAATTTTCGATAAAATTTCGTGTAAGAGAAAATTTTAGGGAAAATTTAAACAAATTTCTATATAAGAAAACATTTTCCCTAAATTTTGGTTTAAGAGAAAATTTTCCAATTTCTATTATGAGGTATTTTCGATCATTTTTCTATTTAGAGAATATTTTCAATAATATATTTTATTAAGAGAGAGAAACTCAATTTTCAAGAGATAATTTTTATCAATATTCTGTTAAGAAAAACTTTTATATATTTTTTAATTAAAAGAATCCAATGTTTCAATCTTAAATTTTCATTAAAGAAAAATTTATGATAAATTTTCGTTTAAGAGAAAATTTACAAATAACAATTTTGATGATGAGAAAGTTTATGATACATTTTCGTTTAAGGGAAAATTTTACCATAAGTTCTTGTTAAGAAGAAATTTTTAAACTGTTTTTCTTTAAGGAAATTTTTCGAAATCTTCTTTGTTTTAAGAAAAAAAGTGATAAATTTTCGTTACAGAGAAAGACAAATTTTCGATTTAAAAAAATTTTTAATTAATTTTTATTAAAAAGAAAATTACGTTAAAAATATTTTTTTTTAAATTTTCATTTAAAAGAAAATCTCATAAATTTTTTAAGAGTAAATTTTCGAAAAATTTTCATATTAAAAAAAATTGTTAAAGAGAACAAATTTCATTTATGGAAAAATTAACTTTAAAACATTTTAATTTAAGAAAAGAAATTTTGTGTATTTTTTAAGAGAAATTAGAAGCAAAATGTGCATTTCAGAAAAATTTAAAGTAAAAATTCCATTTAAGAGAAATAAATCACTTAATTTAAATTTAAATTAATGTTTTGTTCATAAACATTTTTTATATTTTTTTATAAATTTGCTATAAATTTTATAATTTATAGCAAATAAATTGTGTTAATTTCACTTCATTTTGTAACAGTTTTCTCACTCTAATAATGATGTCAATTTTTTGAAATCATTTTGTTGCCAAACAACGCCCTCTATCTTTCTCACATATTTAATTTAAATTAATTCAAATTTTGTTGTATCGCTTTTTGGCATAAATTAACGTTTTAATTAACGAACCCTGGTTTTATTTTCGCTACATTTAATTAAAATTTCTTAAATCATTTCTATAGCATTTTCATAGTTCTCCCTCTCCTTTTCTGAAACAATTTAAAGATTTTAGAATTTCTGCTCACGGTTATGGGTTTCTGGCTTAGAAACGTGTCTTGAATTTTTATTAAAATTTATTTTTTTCCGTTTTTTTTTCATTTTTCATTTTTCGTTTTAATTTTTATATTCTGATGCACAATTTATGATAGTAGAGCATTGCGAATTTTTATTTTCTTGGGTTGCAACTTGCAACCAATTGACTTGATCCTTGCTTGCAACATTTCAACATTTATTGCCGCTTTTTTTTTGTAGTTATTGTTCTATTTGTTATGAAAAGAAATAATTTTTCTTCTTTTTTCAGTTTTATTTATTTTGAGAAGTGAAACTCTCTTATTGAAGTTACTGGAGGGTTTTTTTATATAAATTCTTTAGTTTATTTTTCCTTTTAATCTTTGGCTGAGTGTCAACTTTGAAAAGTTGAAAGGTTTTTCTTTTTCTTAATAGCGAAAAATAAGAAAATATTGTCTAAAGATTAAAAATACTTTGAGATGGCAAAAAAGAACACTTAAATAGAAAAATATTTTTTTAAATATCACTTAAAAAAATAAATAAAAATGTCTATTTGAGACTTTGGAACAGTAGTTAATTATGAAAATCAAAACATTCGAATGCGAAACATTTTCACATAACATGTTGCTAAGAGAATATGATATCATTTGTATATAAACATTATTGTGATAAAAGTTATTGGAGTACAGAAAAGCAAACTTTAAATTATAGAGAAATTTTTGATGACAATATGTTGCTTAAGTTATGTTGTGCAACAAATCTAAATCAAACTAAACCTTAACACATTAATGTCATTAAAGAAACTAAATTCAAAAAGTTTTCCAGCAAGAATTTTATTAATAATAATATTGCAACAACATTTCTTAAATAAAAACAATTGTCAAATTGTTGCAAAACATTTTACATAACAAAAAGCAACATGTTTAGAAACATATCGAGATATTTGTTGAGGTACAAACGATTATATTCAAAATTAAGTTTTAAATTAAAATTGTTTGGTTAAAATTTCTTAATATTTTTGCCAAACATTTTTAAAAACAATTTGTATAATGTTGTTAAGAATATAATGCCAAACAATGTTAAAAATGATGAGCAACATGTTGGGGGAACATGTTGAAATAAAAATTAAATATAAACTCGAAATGTGTTTTTTTATATTTCCTAATATTTTTGCCAAACATTTCTGAAAGCAATTTGTAAAATGTTGCTAGGATCATAATGCACAGGCAATGTTAAAATTGTAAAGCAACATGTTGGGCAACATGTTGAAATAAAAATTAAATATAAACTTGAAATGTTTTTTTTACATTTTGAACTAATAATACAACATTGTCAAGCAACATGTTTAGAAACATATTGAGCTATTTGTTGAGATACAAACGATTATTTTCAAAATTGAGTTTTTAATAAAAATTGTCTTTTTATTTATTTTTCCTAATATTTTTGCCAAACATTTCTAAAAACAATTTGTATAATGTTGCTAAGAACAATATGTATTAACAATGTGAAAGTTGTTAAGCAACATGTTGAAATAAAAATTAAATATAAACTCGGAATGTTTTTACATTTTGAACTAATAATACAACATTGTCAAGAAACATATTGAGCTATTTGTTGAGATACAAACGATAATTTTCAAAATAAAGATTTTAATAAAAATTGTCTTTCCTAATATTTTCCTAATATTTTAGCCAAACATTTTTAAAAACAATTTGTATAATGTATTTGTATAATGTTGTTAAGAACATAATGCATAAACAATGTTAAAAATGATGAGCAACATGTTGAAATATAAATTAAATATAAACTCGAAATGTTTTTTTTTTTATATTTCCAAATATTTTTGCCAAACATTTCTAAAAACAATTTGTATAATGTTGTTAAGAATATAATGCATAAACAATGTTAGAAATGATGAGCAACATGTTGGGGAACATGTTGAAATAAAAATTAAATATAAACTTGAAATGTTTTTTTTTACATTTTGAACTAATAATACAACATTGTGAAGCAACATGTTTAGAAACATATTGAGCTATTTGTTGAGATACAAACGATTATTTTCAAAATTGAGTTCTTAATAAAAATTGTCTTTTTATTTATTTTTCCTAATATTTTTTCCAAACATTTCTAAAAACAATTTGTATAATGTTGCTAAGAACATTATGCATTAACAATGTGAAAATTGTTGAGCAACATGTTGGGCAACATGTTGAAATATTAATTATAACTTAAAAAACAAATAATTTAAAGCATTTTCGCTCAATTGCTCCACTGTTCCTAAACATTTCCCTCCCAAAAAAAGTTTAGTTAAATATTAAAACTTTTTAAGCAGACATTGTTTGATTTTCTTATTTGGTTTCTTTCTTTCAATATGTAGACACCTTTAGGATATTTTTTCTTTATAATCTTGATGCAAAACAACAGAAAAGAAAATTTGTTTTTATTTGAAAAAAAAGTTTGGTTGAAATTTTTACTATGAGAGGAATTGGTGGGTCCTCCACTTTTTGTTTTTTATTTGGTGTGTAACGACGTTACCATTATTTTGTTTTTAAGTAACACACGTTTTTGACCGTTTTGTTTACCATTGATTTTTATTATAACATTTCTTTACTTTATTTTTTTTTTAAATTCGGAGCCCAAAACGCGTTTAAGACATACTACTGTTGTCCACAAGATAAGACCCCAAGAAAAAGCTAAAGTTTGCAATGGTTTGGTGAAGTTTTTGAATTCAAATGCAACACAATTTGTTATGCTTCACATTGAGAGTGTAAACCGAATTTGGTTTAAACTGAACTCCTTAAATGGTTACGATGTACGTTTCACTTTAAGTAAAACAAAAGACCAAATTTTGAGGTCTCTTCGCCTTTAGTTGGGGAACAGTTTCTTTTGGTGGTTTTTAAGGTCTATTGATTTTTTAAGGTCATTTTTGTAGAAAATGCAAACAAATAAGAAAAAGATGCGTTTTCTTGATTATTTTGTTAATAAAAATTGTTTTTTGTGTTTTCCTAAAAGATTGTGGAAAAACTTTTATAGCAAACTTTTTAAATAACAAATTGATAAATTGTTTTATAGTTTTTTTTTCTTGCTATAAAAAGCCATTTGCATATTTTTCCAATTTAGTTGATAGAAAGAAAAAAATAATAATAAAAAAATATATTTTAAAATAAATAACTTAAAAAATAATATCGGAAAAAAAAGTTATTTCCTAGATATTTTCCTTTTATGGTTTAGTTGGAAACAATTTTCTTCCATTTCCAAAAGATAAATAAAATTCCTTTGAAAATATCTTCTACATATTTTTGCAGTTAATTAATTTTAACTTTACAGAGAAACTAAAATTTTCCTGAAAATCTCACAAATTTGAACATTTTTGTTGGTCCTTCGCACCGGACAAAACAGCTTAATTTTACATAAAGACTGAGATCGAAAAACTCTTAATACATATTTTCATTAAAACTTTTAATCCAAGTATAATTCGACTTAGATACCCTCGTAAAACATGTCAGTTATTATGTTTATTGTCCAACAAATGAATATATTTTTAAATCTGATTTAAATATTTTCCACAAAATCCAACTTGGTCCTAGAAAAATTGGCCAAGCATTCAAAACTGTTTCCAATGTTACTTAACAATACCGGGAGAAATTGTTGTTTAAAAAAACCTGGTTTAAGTAGAAGAAATGGTCCACACGATGTTACTAAAAATAAAAAAGTAGAAAGCATTTTCAAAAGAGCAATTCAAGGCTCAAAAAATTCTTCAAATTAAAGCTGCTAAAAATTTTGAACCCAAAAATAGAGCAAGGAAATTGAAGCAAAAATTTCCCCAAAAATTCCTGGTATGTTAAGCAATAAGCAGTTGGGGCAAAAGGAACCAATCATTTATTTCAATGGCCTCCATAAATACCGCAATTCACACTAAGAAACGTTTACAAAGAAAAATCTGCTTTCATTCATTAGACTCCATAATTAATACCCTTATTTTTGGCTTGACCATTGTGAAAGAAATCTAAATCCAAATTGCCCAGAGCTAATTCCATTGGATTTATGTTGAATTTAGAGAGAAACTAAAAATTTCACCAAAAACTTAAAAAAAAAAATTTCGATGGTCCTTCGCACCGGACAAAATTGTCTATTTTAAGCATGAGGATAATAAAAATAATGCAAATCTATTTTATGTTTATCCCACAGCAGTTTATCCAAATAAAATTGTGTATTTTTATTTCAGAAAAAATAATTTAATTGAAAGTGTCTCTTTTCTGTATTTCATGCCGCAACCAGCATTTTTCCAAAAATCTCTCATACACAAATTCATAATTAATTTTTTTGCTATTTTGGCGCTTGTAGTTTTTTGTTAGTCTGATTTTTTTTTTCGTCTGGTAGTCTAATTGAATAAATTTACTATATAAAATGTTAAAGTCCTGTCCCGGCAGTTTAATGGAGATTTGAAAAAAAAAATTTTATAATTAATGTTTTGAAGTTTCAAGAGGGACAGTATTGTTTTAGAAGGAATAATAAAGTTTTCTGATGGGTTCAAAGGTTCTCTTTAGATTCAGTAAGTAATGTTCTGAATCGAGCAATTTTCGGAAACCTTTACTCCATATATGTACTTATATATTATGGATAATTTAAAGATGATTCCAGTTTTGCGATTTGAGATGTGTGTGAAGATAAATTTTAAAATTTGATCCTAGACACAAACCTTTTCACTTAACAGAGCTCTGTTAACCAATTAACAGAGCTCTGTTAACGGTTTAACAAAGCTCTGCACAATCAGAATACTGACAAAAAACAAGGATTTCGGGAAAACGGGACAACATGGGCGGATGAATCCAAGTGGAAATGGTGACTAATACCTCCAGTTATCACACCCCATAGCCAGAATATTTAACAGAGCGAGTTTTCATATCAAATTTTGAAAAAAATGTTAAACTTAAAATCTCAAAGGATAATCAAGGATTCCACGAAAACGGGACAACATGAACCCATTTTCCACCATTTCCACTTGTCCCGTTTTCGTGGAATCCTTGATTATCCTTTGAGATTTGAGGTTTAACATTTTTTCAAAATTTGCTATGAAAACTCGCTCTGTTAAATATTCTGGCTATGGGGTGTGATAACTGGAGGTATTGGCCACCATTTCCACTGTGACTCATCCGCCCATGTTGTCCCGTTTTCGTGGAATCCTTGATTATCCTTTGAGATTTTAAGTTTAACATTTTTTTCAAAATTTGATATGAAAACTCGCTCTGTTAAATATTCTGGCTATGAGGTGTGATAACTGGAGGTATTGGCCACCATTTCCACTTGGATTCATCCGCCCATGTTGTCCCGTTTTCGTGGAATCCTCGATTATCCTTTGAGATTTTAAGTTTAACATTTTTTTCAAAATTTGCTATGAAAACTCGCTCTGTTAAATATTCTGGCTATGGGGTGTGATAACTGGAGGTATTGGCCACCATTTCCACTTGGATTCATCCGCCCATGTTGTCCCATTTTCGTGGAATCCTTGATTATCCTTTGAGATTTTAAGTTTAAAATTTTTTTCAAAATTTGATATGAAAACTCGCTCTGTTAAATATTCTGGCTATGGGGTGTGATAACTGGAGGCATTGGCCACCATTTCCACTTGGATTCATCCGCCCATGTTGTCCCGTTTTCGTGGAATCCTCGATTATCCTTTGAGATTTTAAGTTTAACATTTTTTTCAAAATTTGATATGAAAACTCGCTCTGTTAAATATTCTGGCTATGGGGTGTGATAACTGGAGGTATTGGCCACCATTTCCACTTGGATTCATCCGCCCATGTTGTCCCGTTTTCCCGAAATCCTTGTTTTTTGTCAGTATTCTGATTGTGCAGAGCTCTGTTAAACCGTTAACAGAGCTCTGTTAATTGGTTAACAGAGCTCTGTTAAGTGAAAAGGTTTGTGTCTAGGATCAAATTTTAAAATTTATCTTCACACACATCGATTTGAGTAGGTAACAAATAATGTTAAACATTTTTTCGAAAATTTATTACATTTGGATGGGGCTTGTAGGCAGATCTTCGCTTAAATCACCTAAAATAATTCAAATTTAGTTACACCCATTTCCGTTAAGATTTGTTTATAAAACAACAAAAAAACAGAATTTAGAACAAAAATGTTTTCTGAGTGATTAATCTCTGCCTAAACCATGCGAAATTTCATACAGATATCTCTAACGGTTCAAATTCATTTTTACAAGATATAGTTTAAGATTCATTGCGATCGAAAAAGTGGTAGTTTTTGACCGGTCCTGCAACATGTTGCCAAGCGTTTTCAACGATGACAAATTATGCTCTCCTGTCTGCTTTAATACGCTGATCGTTTTTCTTTTTCAAAGGAAATAATTGTCATCGGTAAAGGTCTTCTGTGAACGTTAGTTCCTCCTTCAGTTTCTCATAATCTCAGTAGAAACATACAAACAACTGTTCAACTGTTCGTCTGTCTATTTTATTAGTTCAGATTTGTTGATCTAAATGAAATACAGAGGAGGATCGTGGTTATTTACCTTCAGATTTGATTAAGACTTAGTGACCTGCTTAAAATCACTAAATTGACATCACTAACTTATATTCCCAATAAATCGTTTACAGTTGTCTTAGAAGTTTGACTAAGAGGATTTTCACTATGTACTTCCCCCAATGAAAACAGAGGGACTTTAGAAAACATATTTTTAGGGATCAATCATAAACGTCATTAATGTCTTTAAGACTTTATTGATCTGCTTTTAATTTGAAGACCAACATTTTTAAAATTCTCCTAAAACTGCTGGGTTTCAATAACTTTATCATTCATGTTGATTATATGCTGGATCACAGAATAGACTTAAAAAAAATATGCAAAAATCTTTTTGTCAATAAACAAAAAAATTATAATGAAATTTATCAAATTCTATAAAGATATAGGAAAAATGCAATACTTAGCCAATTATATATTAACACAAAGAATAGTGAGGTTAAGTGGATGGTGGAAGAGAAAAAATACCTGAAAAGAGAGAAAAAGAAAATTAATAAAATATTTAGACAAAACAAATGAAATTAAAAAAATGTTTTTTATTCAGTAAAATTAAAATGAAAAATTTATCAAAATCTGACACGATTTTCAACCCATCTGAGCTTAAATCAGTTGAAAAAGAATCTATATATATGAACTATAAATAATGAAGTTAACTGTTCAATCGATTTAAATATGCTTTTTTATCTCTCTAAACTTCCGCTTGTTCAGAATCAAAGTAACAATTGAACTCATTAAAATAGGCCAAATTGTTTTTTGGGGTCCTAAGCAGTTTGCGGGAACAATAATATCTTACATCATGATAAAATCACTTATATGAATTGTGAGATCATATAAAAATCTGAATCGATTTAGCTAGATTCTATTCTCTGTATATCTGTCCATCTGTTGTTGATATTCTCAGGTACGAACGAATATTCCAAATTCAATTAGATTTGATCAGATTTGTAGACTTATTTCAATCAATACCGGACACCCTTACTGGTGTACTCTTTACCTCATAATAGAATATAAAAAAATCTGTTCGATTTTTCCTTTACCTCAGAACAGAAAGATTTCTTTCTTGGCGTCGATTTTATTATCCCCTTTTGTCTCTCCAAAAGTCGTATTATTTGGGTTCATACTTATCATTTGACCTCCATGAAATTGGGAAAATTATTTTTGTATTTCTTAGCAGATCGTTTGAAAACAATATGTTATATCTTGATATAATCATTTATGAATTGTGAGATGATATAAAAATTTGATAGGTTCCACAGTCAGTCAGTCTTTCTATCGAATATACTGAATTCAATAAGATTTGATCAGATTTATAGACTTTTTTCGATCAATATAGAGCACCCTTACTGGTGTACTTCATAACAGGATCTCAGAAATCTTTTCAATTCATTCTTTACCCCAAAACTAAAGCATTTCAATATGCTTCCCTTTCTGACTACCAAAATGTGTACCTTAGAACAATTATACATTATGAACTTATACATCCAATAGTTGATTCAACTTAACCTATAAAAATTTCTTTAACATTATTCTTTCTTTATCCTTTGAACAAATTTTTAGTTTTATTCTTTAAAATCCTTTTTATTGTCCTTTCAATTACCATTAAATAGAGAAGAATCATGTCATTTTGTCTTGATATTTAGTTTTTTCTATATGACAAATTAATTTATTAACAATAAATTTTCATCAATTCTTTTTAAAATCCCCAAGATTTACGTACATATATTTTTCTGTAATTAAATGCTTTTTCTGTCTACTAAAAGTATCAATTTAAAAAAAAAATACAATAAATTAACTACAAATAATAATTTAATAGGAATGAAGACAACATAAAAATGTTGTTTAAACAATGTTTATAAACATGTATATGTTTATATATATATCTCATGTGTTGTTGTGATTGTGTATGACAGAGAAGTATGATAAAAAAAATATTGAAATCTAGACGAAATGAAAGAAAGAGTAATGAAAATTGGTGTCTGATTGGGTTTGTAGACTTAAAAGCTTAAATGATAATACAGATGTATGTATGAGTATGTGTAATAAACATGTATTTGTAAGTGTCTGTATATATTTTAAGTATTAAAGTAAATATATATTTTTTCACATACAGACAACAACAAGTAGGAAAAGTTCAGAATTTTCCTTAAACACAAACACAAACATCAACATGACCAACAGCAGGCAGCGAAAGAATATTGACATCAAGGATAAATAAAATAAATTTAAGTTTATGTGTGCGTGTGAGTATGAATGTTTAATGGTCACAAAAAAGTTTACAGCCATGTTGTTGATGTATGTGTATCCCCTTTCATTTCAGCTATAAACCCTGCAGTTTTGTTCAGTTTATCATTACTTTACTCATTACCAGCTGCTTACTTAACCGATTCCAATTGATTATTTCAGGCATTTAAATAATTCTGATAATGTATTTTTTGGAATTTTAGTTTTATTTTGATTAAGTATATGAATTAACATTTAGTCCTCGAATATCCTTTAATAAAATGTGTCCCCTCAAACTGTTGGGCTTATAATTTATTACATTATATCATACATATGTATTGATGTTTATTTAAACGTATTTGATATGTCTAGCTTTAATGGTTAAATATTGAAAAATAAACGGACCAAAAGGACTTTCTGACAGCAAAGGCTAAATGTCCTTTTTATTTTCTACTTAACAAAGTTTCAAAGGGAAAACAGAAAAACCATAAAAAAAGTTTTTAGGGTGTTAAATAATTTTTTCTTCCGCATTTTAAAACAATTTTTTATGGTTTGCAAAATTTAATTTAAAAGCTTTAAGCGTTTTTGAAATGATTTAACTTAACAGCAGGATACAATAAAGAAATTCTTAAGAAGAATTTAAGTTACTATTTCTAAATAAAATTTCAAAGAATCTAAAAAAGATTTCACTTGAAAACAAGCTTACTTTCTTATAGAATAAAGCTTGGAATCCAAGCTTATTTTCTACATAGAAAATAGCTTGGAATCCAAGCTTATTTTCTTATAGAAAATAGCTTGGAATCCAAGCTTATCTTCTTATAGAAAATATCATGGAATCCAAGCTTTTTTTCTATATAGAAAATATCATGGAATCCAAGCTTATTTTCTTATAGAAATTCACTCGGAAATAAGCTTAGAATATGAGCCAAATTTCTTGACATCTTCATAATTTTATGCTTCACTGTAACTTAATTAAATCTTCTCCATTCAACAAAGGACATCCTTAAAAAAAGAATAAATGCCAGACATTTTTTCTTGAAAAAATAGATTATTTAATTTTACACACCATTTTTTCTTCTACTCCGTTTTTTTGTAATTTTTTAAAAAAATGTCAATATTTAACTAAAAACTAAATTAAGTTAGTTACACACAAGAACATGTTTTATATACATTTCTTCTTCTTTCTCTATTTTATAAAACTTAAATTAAAAAAAAATAAGAAAAAACTCTTTGATTTCAGTTACTTTTATAGAAAATAATGTTATTTATTTCCGCTGTACACACCACATGTGTTTAATCTTTGCCATTTTCTATTAAGGTTGTCGCAGGAAAATAATGGCAAATCTAAAACGTGTAATTGTGTGTTCGTTTCTTCAGTCATAGATTTTTCTTTATATTTAGATACAGTTTTCCTTACAACCAAAAGCTAAATTAAATATTTTATAATGTTTTGTGGTTTGGCTTTCGGGAGTTTGGGAGAGTCGTAGTCCTCGCCTCGCTAGGCATCTAAAAGTCAGAGCTTTAATATTAATTTTCAGTTTTTTTCTTAAACTCCTCATCATTCCCATTACATTGAATATTTCTTTATTTCTTTACTTCAGTACGAAAGGAAACGGAAATTGTAACGTCTTTTTCTTCTTTTCTACAGTTACAATTTTATGTTGGTTGTTGTTGGAAGAGAGAGAATTTATGGGATTTTCATAATGTTTGTGAGTGGGAAAAGAATAATGTGGTTTCATTAGGTAAAGAAAAGAAGGAGGAATAAGAGAGGGAGAGGGGGTGAGGTGTGGAAAAGGAAAAGAGATTTAAGAATTTTGAAATTTTAAGCAAAATAATAGAAAAATGTCAATTTTAAACAAGAGAAAATAATCACAATATCTCGAATTGTTTTTCCAGAGAAATAAGCTTGGAGTTGCAGCAACATTTCGCATAGAATTTTGTTAGGAAGTCAAGCAACATATTATGAATATAATTTCTTAGCAACATTTCTTTTAAAGAAATTATTGGATTTAAAGCAATATTTTCAAAAAACTATTTTTTGGAACTAAAGCAACATTTTCCAATGCTACAATTCCTAAACAAAATGTTGAGGAGAAAATACCTGAAATGTAAGCAACATTTCCTACAGCAAATAAATTGGTATTACAGCAAAATTTCCCAGAGCAAATTGCTTACAATTAAAGCAACATTTTCCATAAAATATTGACGGGAATTCAAGCAACATTTCTGAAAAGAAATATGCTTGAGGGAGAAGCAATATTTCCAAGAAATTGAAGCATTATTTTCCATTTAAAAATGATGAGAAGTAAAGCAACATTTCCAACAGAAATTCGCTGGAAACTGAAGCAAAAATTTTCTCCAGAAAATTGCTTCAAATTGAAAGCAACATTTCCTAATGGAAATTGCAGGAATTTAAATCTTCTTTTAACAGAGAAAATAAGATGGAAGTAACAACAACAAAAAAATGTTGAAAAATCTTTATACTTATATAAGACCAAATAGCTTGAAATGGAAATAATATTTCCTAGATAAAATTGTTCGAAATTGAAGCTACTTTTTCCAGAGAAAATTGCGTTGAATTAAAGCACCATGTTGCAAACAAATATGCTAAAGCATCATATATAAAAGAAATTACTTGGAATATAAGCAACGTTTTCCTGAAAAAGTTGCTGAAAGTTGAATCTATTTTTTCCAGAGAAAATTGCGTTGAATTGAAGCAACATGTTGCAAACAAATATACTAAGCAACATTTTCCTGAAAAAGTTGCTGGATGTTGAATCTATTTTTTCCAGAGAAAATTGCGTTGAATTGAAGCAACATGTTGCAAACAAATATGCTAAAGCATCATTTATAAAAGAAAATAACTTGGAATATAAGCAACATTTTCCTGAAAAAGTTGCTGGATGTTGAATCTATTTTTTCCAGAGAAAATTGCATTGAATTGAAGAAAAATCCGTTGAATTAGAATAACTTGTTCCAGAAACTTGTAAGCAAGTTTTGCTGTAAAATTGTTTGGCATCAAAGTAAAATTTTCCGAAAATAAATACTGGAAATTATAATTCATATTTCAGAGAAAATAGCTTGGATCCCAATAACAAAAACCCAATATCTCTCCAATGTCCCTATTTCCGGGCCAGGATTTGCCTCTCTTGGTATAAACTCGCCATTGTGGTTCTTATCTCACTGAAGAGCTTGTTTACCATAGTGACTGGATGACAAGTCACGTCAAAAATAAGTGGACTTATTACGAAGTCCTATCAATGGATGCAGCTCTTTTTGAAAACATTTCTTAATATAAATTTTGGTATTTAAAGAGCCCGTGGTAACATATGATTGTCTTCATTTGTTGCAACTGTATTCCAAGAATTTTTTTGAAAAAAAATATAAAATAAGCAACATACATTTTTGACCCGGAAGTTTGCGAAAAATCTGCCAGAACATATATATTTCATCATACATTATGCAACAAGAAAATTTTTTTTTTGAAAACTTGACTTCAATTTCCGTGATCTAAATCTTTTCTAAATTTTGAGCAGCGTCCCTCTTTCAGGAACTTTTTGAGCCTGGTATTTTTTTAAACTGGCATTAGCTTTAAATTTTTGTACCAAATAGTACGAGAATTAAGCTAATCGGCCTGCTTTCCTAGCGATTGTATTGCTTCTACTTCAAACAGGTCAATGGAAAAAGTTCTCTCAGTGCTACAAAATAAGTGTGTTAAGATTTTTTCAATCTCACTTTGTATATCAGAGAAAATTTCTTGGACTGGAAGCAACATATCGAAACGAACATTAAAATCTCTTTATTTTTCGTTGAAAATATTTAAAAACTTTTTCGTTAAAATTTTTAAAGTTAATTCAGTTATTGCTCTATAACTTTTATGTTATTGGACCGATTTAGAAGATTCATACGTCAGAGAAAATAACTTGGAAATGGAAACAACATTTCCAAAAGAAAACTAAAAATCCATTAATTTTTTATTGAAAATATTTGAGGACTTCATCGATTGAATTTTTGAACCTTCTTCAGTTACTGCTCTGCAACTTTTTTGTTATCGGAGCGATTTTATTGTTTTTCAATTTCAAAGATCTCAGGACCATAACAAATAATCTGGATGAATTTCATAGAAATCCATCAATTATTTTTTATTATAGTCACCCCATGTTTTTATTGAAAGAAATGATGGAGGATTCCTTTATTATCAACTATGAGATTAATACAGATATTGGTCTATAACTTGTTTATTACTGCACCGATTTAATGGTTATTAAAATACAAAACTACAAAGACTATAACAAAGAGCTCAGGCAAATTTTAGTGAATTTAGATTAATCACAACTTTAAAAGTTTCGTCTTATTTTCATTAAACAATTATTGTAAGTTTTTTTTTTTTTGTGGATTTCGAGGTTGTCTCAGATATTGGACTATAACTTGTTTTAAAGTGGACTGATTGTGAAGATATTAAAACGACGTATACTCAAGGTACCACTTAATAATGTGGAAAATTTTCCGAGTGTTAATCACCCAAAATTTAATAGTGAATAAATTTTTGGGCGATTAACACTTTTTCAGCTCATGCTACAACAGTCACACACAAGATGCGAAGTATAAATAAGGTCCTCAAGTCATTAGCCGGCAGTACTTGGGGTATGTATAAGGAAACCTTATTGGCTACATATAAAACGATTTGCCGGCCGGCGGCGAATCATGCTGCTCCAGTGTGGACAACATCCCTAAGTGATATGCAGAGAAAAAATATCCAAAGCTTTCAAAATGCTGCCTTAAGAACTATAACGAGCTGTAGACAAATGTCCAAAATTCACCATCTACATGAGGAAATAAAGATCCATCCAATAAAGGAACATAATGAAATGCTAAGTAAGAAGTTCCTTCAATATTGCAGAATTGGACATACCGCCGATGCATGTCAGAAAGAATATTCGTATATACGAACGTGGATCAGAATGTGTATATATCAGTATTGAAGGACAATCACAGAGACGCCACAAATGACACGGTTTCAAGTTATCGTATGACTGTCGGGCTTGGAGGCCGCCCACCGCCCATTGCAGACAATGAACAGATTTTTCCGCGGTCAATAGGAGTAGTTCTGGCATAACTGAGATCGGGATAGAGCAACAAGCTCAATGCCTCTTGGTCATGTATTGATCGTGCCACATCTATTCAACTGCCAGTCCAATCCCATCTCACTCGGTCCTGAAGATCTATTGCCACAATCAAGCGAGGTTTTCAGATTCCTTGGCCTGGAGTTGACAAAGCTGTTACAACAACAACATATCGTAATCATTACAGACCTCAGAAATAAAGCAAATTGTTTTTGCCATCAATAAATTTATTTCAGACAACAATAAATATTGAAAAAATTTTGTTATTTTTATATTTTTTGCTTCATTACGATTGACATGAAATACCTCCCACTTTTTGGAATTTCACACCTTTTTATATAAAATTTTCTTTTTTTCTCTCTCTCTCTCTGATTACTTTTTACATTCAATTTTTATTTATTTTCGAACACTTTGAAGTGACATGAAAACAAAATTGTAAAACACAGACACTGACAATAATTTATGAACATGTAAAAATCAATGATGAAAACAAAAAAAAAAATCACACAGAAAAAAACGTCCAAATAATTTAAATGAATAAAACCAGTAAAAATGCTCTTTTTTATTTTTTGTCTTTAATTTTATGGCCAACAATTGTGGCACAAACCAACAGACAAACAAACAAGAAAAAGTTATTCATCTTTTGCCACAGGAAAAATTTGCATATAAAAAATGTTTAAAAGTATTAAATCCTCTGATAAATCATGAAGAGGAGGGAAAGGAAGCGATGGAGGATTTAGAAACATACAAATTTAAATATGATGATAAACATTGACCTCAACATGTTCACAAATTAATTGTGAATGTCAATGTTTTTGAACATGAAAAGAAAACTCTGGGATTTGCGATGCCTTCGATGAGACGATGAGGATGATGACGAAGATGAAAAACTACTTGATGTTTCACCATCAACAAACAATCAGTTAGAAAAAGTTGTGAAATCATGCCAGTTTTTCACTAATAATTTATTTTTCATAATTTTTCTTAAACAGCAAAAAAAAATGTACAAAAATCAAGATTATTTATAAACTGTCGGTTATAATGATCCATCATCAAATAAAATAAAAAAAATTGTTCAATGGAAAAAATATGAATTTATAAAGCTCAGTTTAGATGTCTAACGCCTCAAGGGGGAATATAACAAGAGAAATGAATTAACCCATTAAAAGCCTATAGAAAATTAGCTTATAATCCAAGCTTATTTTCCTATAGAAAATTAGCTTAAAATCCAAGCTTATTTTCCTATAGAAAATTAGCTTGGAATTCAAGCTTATTTTCCTATAAAAAATCAGCTTGGAATCCAAGCTTATTTTCCTATAGAAAATTAGCTTGGAATCCAAGCCTATTTTCCTATAGAAAATTAGCTTGGAATCCAAGCCTATTTTCCTATAGAAAATTAGCTTGGAATCCAAGCTTATTTTCGTATAGAAAATCAGCTTGGAATCCAAGCTTATTTTCGTATAGAAAATCAGCTTGGAATCCAAGCTTATTTTCGTATAGAAAATCAGCTTGGAATTCAAGCTTATTTTGTTATAGAAAATTAACTTGGAATCCAAGCTTATTTTCCTATAGAAAATTAGCTTGGAATCCAAGCTTATTTTCCTATAGAAAATTAGCTTGGAATCCAAGCTTATTTTCCTATAGAAAATTAGCTTGGAATCCAAGCTTATTTTCCTATAGAAAATTAGCTTGGAATCCAAGCTTATTTTCCTATAGAAAATTAGCTTGGAATCCAAGCTTATTTTCCTATAGAAAATTAGCTTGGAATCCAAGCTTATTTTGTTATAGAAAATTAGCTTGGAATCCAAGTTTATTTTGTTATAGAAAATTAGCTTGGAATCCAAGTTTATTTTGTTATAGAAAATCAGCTTGGAATCCAAGCTTATTTTGTTACAGAAAATCAGCTTGGAATCCAAGCTTATTTTCCTATAGAAAATTAGCTTGGAATCCAAGCTTATTTTGTTATAGAAAATTAGCTTGGAATCCAAGCTTATTTTGTTATAGAAAATTAGCTTGGAATCCAAGCTTATTTTCCTGTCTTATGGAAAATTGTTTGGAATCCAATTACTTAGGTTCAAGGCTGATTGGTTAGAAAATCTTGTTTCCCAATGGAACGTTACTTTTTAACTCTCTTAAAGGTTTAATTGCAATTTCAAAATCCACTTGAAGATAATAAATTTTCTGCGCTTCAATTTTAAGTTGTTTTTACTTTATTCCAGCAACTTTTTGCTGCTTCAATTTTTTCCATGATTTAGTGTTTAGTTTAAAAGTTTCTGGGGTAAAAGTAACTTGATTTTCGTTATTATTTTCATTATGAATGATTTGTGAAAATTCTCGCAGTTTGGTGTGGTTGATGTTGTTGATGGCATGAACTAATGTGTGTGTGTGTGCGTTGCATGCAGCAATCACTCTCTCACTTTTCCCATTTTTCTTCTCCTTTTATTTTCAAGATTAAAGTTTTTCATTTTCGTTTTCAAAATAAACTTGAAAATATAGATTTTTTTTATGATTTATTTAAGATTTCACGCTTAAGGCATTAATTTGATTTTAGCTGAAAATGTTTTAAAGCGATTTTCAGTTTGTGGGAAGTTTTTTTAGTGAAAATGAAAATAAGGAAACTGAAATTTATTTTTTTTTAATTAAAAATTAAAAAAATAATTAATTTGGTTTACATACTTTTGTAAATGTCTGTTTCTCCTTTTTGCGATTTTAGAGTTTTTTCTCTCATTCATTATTTAATTTTTAATCACCAAATAAAGTTGTTTTTCTTTAAATAAATATTTAAAATTGTTTTTAGTTGGTTTATTAAAGTCTAAAACGAATAAAGAAACAAAAACTTTGTCACAATTGACATGGTCAACCACAACATGACAATTTTCATTATGGTCATGCCAAACAATCAAACAAGCAACCAACACCAACTATACAACATGTTTGAAATTTTAACAATATTATTAAAACACTTTAAATTATTCTTTCGAAAACAACAAAAAACAAAACAAGTTAAAAAATTAATAGAGAGAGATATAACGAATATGAGACACTCTTCTCTGCAAGCTAATCAACGCATGAAAATCAGTTATTTTCAAATTATTTTCTTAGGAAAACAAACTTGAATTCCAAGCTGATTTTCTATAGGAAAATAAACTTAAATTCCAAGCTGATTTTCTATAGGAAAATAAGCTTGAATTCCAAGCTGATTTTCTATAGGAAAATAAGCTTGAATTCCAAGCTGATTTTCTATAGGAAAATAAGCTTGAATTCCAAGCTGATTTTCTATAGGAAAATAAGCTTGAATTCCAAGCTGATTTTCTATAGGAAAATAAGCTTGAATTCCAAGCTGATTTTCTATAGGAAAATAAGCTTGAATTCCAAGCTGATTTTCTATAGGAAAATAAGCTTGAATTCCAAGCTTGATTTTCTATAGAAAAATAAGCTTGAATTCCAAGCTGATTTTCTATAGGAAAATAAGCTTGAATTCCAAGCTAATTTTCTATAGCAAAATAAGCTTGGATTCCAAGCTAATTTTCTATATGAAAATAAGCTTGAATTC
>PYHX02000494.1:67604412-67640360 GCA_004302925.2 Cochliomyia hominivorax
GGAACATAATTTCGTCAATGCTTAAGAATAAAACAACCGTTAAAGTCACCCCAGATTATATGGTTCTCAATAGAAACAATATCTAAGAGTTCCATAAAGCAAAATTCATATTTAAGACAAAAATCATGAATGAATGAATGAAACGAATGTGTGTTAATAACACGCTTATTAAAAAAAACTTCTTACCAAAAAGAAAAAAATCCTTGGAACTTGACTGTTGACTCTGTTTTACACGGCACAATAGAAAGACAAAAAAAAAAACGAACTTTTAAAAAGGCCTCAGGGCATCATTAAGCTTTTTTAAACAGATAGAAAAAGCTAAAAGGAAGAGAAATATAAAGAGAGTGAATGGAATGAAAAAAAATCAAGAGCTTATTTCCTTTAATTTGTTTATATTTTTGTCGGCATATCATCATTTTCTATTCATACACACAACACACAAACATTTACACATGAACATGTGTGCATGTAAGTATGGGTGTGAGTGTTAACAGGACATGTGTTAAACATTGAATAATTGTTTGAATGTATCTCTGCAAGAGTTTTGTTTTATTTCAAAAAATCATGTTACACACATACACACACACACATTCATTCATTCACTTATTGAATGACTGACAGATTGTGGCAAATTTTCAATTTAGTGTCAAGTGGACATATGTTTTTATTGTTTATCTCTTCTCTTTTTTCTCCACGTTTTCATTTATTTTCCCTTCTGTTGTTAACATTTTTCTATGGAAAACATTTGAGCATCCTTTTTTGTTGGCATTTAGCAGGATGTTTATTATCAACAGTTACGAATCACAGGTGTTGATGGTCAAAGGACTATTGAATTTTTGATATATAAATATTTTTATTTGTTCAAAATTAACAAGTTGTTGTTGTTGTTTTTGTTACTCATATAAATATAATGAAATTAATCATGGTAAATATGATAATTAACATTTTTGTTGGAGAGGAAATGACGATAAATGTTAATTTTTAGAAAAATGTTGAATAATTTTTGGTTTAAGAAAAAATTCGCGATAATAAATTTTCATTTAAGAGAAAATTTAGGAAAATTTTCAGTTAATCAAAAATTAAAATTATATGAAGTGAAAATTTAAGAAACATTTTCAATTGAGAGAAATTTTATAAATGAATTTTCATTTAAGAGAAAATGTACGATAAATTTTCATTTAATTAAAATAAACGAAAATATTGCATTTAAGAGAAAAGTTAACGAAATTTTTTTTAATTTAAGAGAAAATTAGCGAAAATTTTTCTTTCAAGAAAAATTTTTGGATTAATTTTCTAATAACGAAATTCATTTGCTATTAAGAGAAATTTAACGAAAATTTTATTAAAGGAAAATATTGCATTAAATTGCATTTAATAAAAAAATTTATAATAAACGTTTTATTTAAAAGAAAATTCTTATTTAAGAGAAAATTTTCGATAAATTTTCATTTAATTAAAATAAACGAAAACTTTCATTTAAGAAAAAATTAACGAATTTTTTCTTATATTTTTTTTAATTTTTCTATTAAGAAAAAATTAACTATAAATGATCATTTCAGAAAAATTTTACGATCAATTTTCTGTTAAGGGGGAATTTTAAGAGAAATTGTATTTAAGAGAAATTGTATTTAAGAGAAAATATTGTATAAAATTGCATAACAAACAATTTAAAATAAATTTTCATTTAAAAAAAATCATTTAAGAGAAAATTAACGAATTTTTTTCTTTTAAGAAAATTTTTTGTTTAATTTTCTATTAAGAGAAATTTAACAAAAAAATTTTTAAGAGAAAATATTGCATAAAATTGCATTTAACAAAAGAAATTTATAACAAACGTTTCGTTAACGAAACTTTTCCAAAAATTCTTATTTAAGAGAAAATTTTCGAGGAATTTTCATTAAAGAGAAAATGTACGATTAATTTTCATTTAATTAAAATAAACGAAAAGTTTTTTATTTAAGAGAAAATTTTACGAAAATCTTTCACTTAAGAAAAAGTTAACGAAATTTTTTAAATAAATTTTCATTTAAAAATTTTTTCAAAAATTCTTATTTAAGAGAAAATTTACGATGAATTTTCATTTAAGAGAAACTTTGCGATAAATTCTTATTCACAAATATGCATAAATTTCATTTCAGAGAAAATTTAATGATAAATATTTATCTAAGACAAAAATAAACGAAAAAAATTCCATTTAAGAGAAAGTGAAGCATAAAATTCATTTAAGAGAAATTCGACGATTAATGTTTATTTAAAAGAAAATGTCGATAAATGTTTATTCAAGAGGAACTTAACAATAAATTCTTATTTATTTTAATTATGACAAATATTCATTTAAAAGAAAACTTGTACTTAATTTGTTATTTAAGGGAACATTTAAGATAAATTTTCAATTAAGAGAAAATTCACGAAAATTTTATTTTTTTAAAGAAAAACACGAGAAATTAATTGAAGAAAAAAAATTATGATAAATTTTTATCGAAGACAAAAATAAACAAAAAATATTTATTTAAGAGAAACTGTACGATAAAATATATTTAAGAGAAATTTGACGATTAATGTTCATATAAGAAAAGTGTATGATAAATTTTGAAGTATGACAAATTTTAAGTCTTCATTAAAGAGAACATTTACGACAATTTTTTTAATTAAGAACAAATATACGATAAATTATCATTTAAAAGAAAATTAATGAAAAATTTATTAAAGAGTGAGGTAAACAAATTCTTAACATACATATATGTTTAAACCTACAATTTTAATTTTTCTTTATTTGATTGAAATTATAATTACAATTTATCAACAAAGAAATACAGTTTTAATCACCAGTGATGAAATTTGGAACCTTTTCGGAAACCTTTCCATTCCCATTGTAGGACACCTTTTCGTGCTCTTTAATTCTCTTTAACGGGAGTCCAATATCTTTATATTGGCTTAAGCTACGACAATTTGGAGGATTGTTCTTGTAACAGTCAAAGGCTTGTTTACTATAGTGACAGCTTGATAAGTCAACCTAAACACTGGTGGAAACATTATGAATTCCTATCATCAGTAAGTAACATACAGGAAATTGCGAAAATTCTGCCAGGACACACGTTTCGTCATACATTATGCTGCATGAATATTTTTAGAAACCTTGATTTCAATTCTCGTACTCTATATTTTGCCACTAAACTTTCAGTAGCCTGCCAGTTGGGAACTATTTGAGCGTTGAACGTTTTTAAACCTGCATGAGCTTTAACTTTTCGACCACTGAGCCTAACGAATGTGTTAGAAGCTCTTTTGAAACTGCTTTCAATATTTTCGACTTTAGAAACATCATGTACCTTTCTACCTGATCCAAGTTCCATATGAAAGTTCTCCCGCTACTTTCATATCAAAGTTCACCCAACTTTTTAGAGGATCAAGTTGGGGTTTGTTGGAAATATTTAACAATTTAAGTTTTTTTTTATGAAAAATAATGTTTACAATAACTGTTCAATTAAGAGATAAATATTAATTTTTTGTAGAGAACGATAAATTTTTATTTCACAAAAATATTTTTCTGTAAAAAATATTTTGAATAAATTTTTTATAAAATTCTTGATAAAAATTCTTCAAATAAATATTCTGAATCGTTTTTATATAATGATATTTAGTGTAAACAAAAGTCGACATTTTCAGAAAACCGGTTTTCGAGTTATTCGAAAAGTAGAATTTTCAAAAAAAAAAAAAAAAAAAAAAAAAGTTTAGAATACGGTTTTATATTAAATAACCGGTTGAACAGGTTTTGTTTGATTATTATAAATTTATAGAAAAAAATATTATTTAACAGAAATCTAGAGTTTAACCAATAAAAATATATATCATGTAATGACCTTCATATGAAATGATGTAAAAAGAATGGTTTCTTATCAAAATAACCATTTGTAACAAGATTCATCAAATAATCCTTACACTGTATAAAATGTCCTAAATGAGTGGGATATAAAAGTTTTTTCTGTAAGTGTTTTTCGGTATCGTATTTAAAGAAATGTGTCGAGATGTCATGGTTTTATTTGAATCCATTATTTTTGCTTTACAGAAACATTTTCTTTAACTTCTGAATATGTCAAAATTTAAGATCCATATCTCTTAACCTAAAAAATGTATATTGATGAATAAAAAAACTTGCAGAATCTTTTTTAACTATTTAATTTTTATTGACGTGATTATGTCTAAAATAGAAGAGCATAACAAAATCGATTCAGAATATGATGTCTGAGAATGCATACAATGCTTTTGCTCGTGTAAAACACGGTCCGAAAATTTTATATATTTCCTCAGTCATGGTGGAATATACAAATATGAAACTGAAATTGTTAAGAGTGTTTTCCATTAACCGAATAATCGATTAACCGAATAATTCGGAAATAAAAATTATTCGAAACCGTTCGGTTTTCTGAAATGCAAAAAATCGGTTAATCGGTTTTCGGTTTCGGTTTTTGAATTTTCGTAAGATTTTTTATATATGAAAAAAAAATATTCAAATAAATGAAAATTCTTTTTTAAAACATTTTTTCTCTTAAAACATTTTTTGCTCTTAAATTTTTCTTAAAAATATATTTTAAGTAAAAATTTAAAATTTTCTCTGACTGAGTAAGAAATTTTGTTGAAAAGTTGCCATTGGATCCGTAGGTATTGTTTTTTTTAACTTTAATTAAAGTTTCAAAATTTTTACCTTTTCAATTGTTATTTTTTAATAAAAACTTTAATTATTTTTCAATCAACAACAAAAAACTCCTTCAAGATTTTGATTCAAATCAAAAGAATTCCTCAAGTATATAAAACATCATCAAGTTTAAAATTTATATTAACTTTTTCTAACTTCAAATACGAGGTCTGTTTCTTAAGGATTTGAAAAATCCTTCTTAAAACACAGAAATTCTTTTTAGTCTTTTTATTATTAATGAACAAACATCCCTCGTTGTTTATGAAAATAAAGTTGAAAAAACATTTCAAATATCTTAATATTATCGTCGTCTTCTTGTTGCTGACTCTTTTTCTCTAGGAAAAAAACTGCCCAAGAATTTCTTCTTTTGTTATGAAAATATTCTTCTTTAGAAAATTTTTATAACAACGAAAAATTCCAAAACATCATAATAAAAGCTCTTTTTCCTTTACGGATAAAAACATTCTTTAGTTTAGAACTTCCAACTATTTTCATTCATTGTTTGGAGTTGAAGTCAGTCAGCCGTCGTCAGACCATCAAGAAAATATTTTCAACCAACCAAAACATGACTAAATGACCAAAAATAAAAAAGGAGTAAAATTAGACTTCTATTGTTGTTGTTTCTCTTATATATTTTAAACTCTTGTTGAAGTTGCAACTAAAAAATTGCTTCAATCTCTTAATTTAAGATATTTTCTTCAATTTTGAAGAAAAGTCTACAGAAAATTTGAGGCGAATTTAAAATTCAATGATTTTTCTTTTAGAATTTTTTTAAGAGAAAATTTTCGAAATTCTTTGAAAATGTTCTCTTAATTCTATTAAAAAATTATATTTTTATAATCAAACATTTATCTAATGGAAAAAAAATGGATTTTTTTTTAAAGTTTACTCTTAAAGCAGAACTTTGTTGTTAATTTGTAAATTTTTGTAGAAAATTTTTCTACTAACAGAAAATAGAACGTAAATTTTCTCTTAAAAATATTTCGAAAGTTTATCACAATTTTTTTCAAAAATGTAGCTTAAACTTTCTCTTAAACGGTAATTAATTTCAAATTTTCTCTTAAACTTTTAAACGAAACTTTATTGAAATTTTTCTCTAAATTTAAAATTTTTCTTAAAGTGAATTTTTATTATAAACTCTCTTTGTCGTCATAAAACTTCTTTTATATGATAATTTATAGACAATTTCTCTTAATTGTATTTATTTTACAATTGCTCTTAATATTTTTACGTAATTTTTTCTGAAATTATAATTTATTAAAAATTGTGTCTTAAAGGAAAAAAATGTCTCTTTGAAAAAGCTTAGTAAATATTCTCTTAAAAGAAAATGTATAGTAAATTTTCTCTTATTTGCATTAAATGCACAGTTTTTCTTAAAAAATTGCAAATTTTCTCTTCAACGTATATTTTTGTGTAAATTCTTTTATAAACTAAGTTTTATCTTTTTAATTTGTTGTAAATTTTCCCTTAAACAAAAATTTATCGTAAATTTTCTCTTAAAGAAAAAAATTATCGTAAATTTTCTCTTAAAGGAAACATTTATCGTAAATTTTCTCTTAAAAATTTTTGGTAAATTTTCTATTAAACATAATTTTATTGTAAATTTTCTCTAAAAGAAAAGTTTATCGTAAATTTTTTCCTAAAGAAAAATTTATCGCAAATTTTCTCTTAAAGAAAAAATTATCTTAAATTTTCTCTTAAAAAAACATTTATCGTTATTCTCTCTTAAACTAAAATTAATCGTAAATTATTTCTTTATCAAAACTTTTTCTTCAATTTTCTTTGAAAGAATTTTTTGTTAATTTCTCTCTTAAAGAAAAATTTGTCCTAAATTTTCTATTAAACAATTTTTTGTAAATTTTCTCTAAAAGAAAAATTTATCGTAAATTTTCTCTAAAAGAAACATTTATCGTAAATTTTCTCTAAAAGAAAAAAATATCATTAATTTTCTCTAAAAGAAAAAATTTATCGTTAATTTTCTCTAAAAGAAAAATTTAACGTTAATTTTCTCTAAAAGAAAAATTTAACGTAAATTTTCTCTAAAAGAAAAATTTATCGTAAATTTTCTCTAAAAGAAAAATTTACCGAATATTTTCTCTAAAAGAAAAATTTACTATAAATTTTCTCTAAAAGAAAAATTTACTATAAATTTTCTCTAAAAGTAAAATTTACTATAAATTTTCTCTAAAAGTAAAATTTATAGTAAATTTTCCCTAAAAGTAAAATTTATAGTAAATTTTCCCTAAAAGAAGAATTTATAGTAAATTTTCCCTAAAATAAAACTTTATCGTTAATTTCCTCTTAAAGGAAAATTTATCGTTAATTTCCTCTTAAAGGAAAATTTATCGTTAATTTTCTCTTAAATGAAAATTTATCGTTAATTTTCTCTTAAATGAAAATTTATCGTTAATTTTCTCTTAAAGGAAAATTTATCGTTTATTTTCTCTTAAGGGAAAATTTATCGTTAATTCTCTCTTAAGGGAAAATTTATCGTTAATTCTCTCTTAAACAAAAATTAATCGTAAATTATCACTTTATCTAAATTTTTTCGTAATTTTTCTCTTAAACAAAAATTTTTCGTAAATTTTTCTCTTAAACAAAAATTTTTCGTAAATTTTCGTAAATGAAATTTATCGTAAATTTTCTCTTAAACAAAATTTTCTTATAAATGATTTTCTTTTGAATTTTTCTTCAAATCATAAATTTGTCGTAAATTTTCCTTAATTGACAATTCTCTGTCCTATAAAAAATGTTACGCTAATTATTTGCTTCAATCTAATCTTTTTTCCTAACAATCCTTCCACTTACATCCTTTACTGTTTGTTGTTACAGGGGAAAAAAGAATTTCTACTTTATTCCTCCCATAAATATTTAAACTGATAACAGATTAATTAGCATTTAAGACACATAAAAAATGTTTATGGCAACAAAATACAACACACAACAAGTATAACACTTTTTTTCAATAACAAACTAACAAAATGCCTTGAATTGTAAGTTTGTCCGTCTATCTGTCTGTCTGTTATTTAAATTCATGTATTTTCCTCTGCATTTAATCACAAGACATAATATGCATTACGAGGACTACGACTCCTTCTTTTTCTTTCCTCCAAATACACATCCACATGAAGGTCTCTTATCCACCAACATAATCATCATTAATTCACTCCATCCATATGATCATGATGATGATGATGACGATAATAATACAGATGATGATGATGTTGCTAAAGGAATATTTGCCAGGCATCAGGCACCTTTTTTTGCACGTTTTGAATGTTTGAATTAGGGTTTCTCCTTCTTGAATTCTTAGATGATTTATTCCAGAGTTACATGGACGCATTATATTTTCTTTACTTAAATTACTTCCCATAAAATCCCAATAGAAATTTCTCGAGATTTTCAACAATAAAACTCCAGGTAAAATCCCGGGAACATTTTCCCGTTAACAAATCCTAGTTAGAGTGTATGTGTACATTTTTTATAGTTTCCTTTTAATGCACATCACATTTTTTGTTTTGTTTTGTTTTTTGTTTTTTTTTTTTTTTTTGCAATTTTTCTTTAATTTGCATCTTTTCAAAAAAAAAAAAAAAAAAAAAAAACATTTTAGTTCATAAAATACTAAACGTTTAAAGAGAGGGAGGCTGTAGCAGGGAGAACGAGATACGTGTCGTTGTAGCTGTTAGATTGTGGTCGTTTTTCTATTTTATTTCTAAAGAAATTTGCATTTTACAGATATTTTTTGAAAAAAAAGTATTTTTTGTATCTTAAAATTAGAGTTTTTAAGGTTTTTTTCTGGATTTCAAATCTAAATTGAAATCATGTAGAGAATTGATGATTTTTTCCTTCTTTCAGTTTATTTTATTAATCATACATTTAATTAAAGAGAGACTAATTAGGTTGAGATACAAGTTCTTGAATAAATTTGTAAAGAATTAAATCGAAAGAAAAATGTTCTATTAAATTATTAAAAAGATTGAAGATATGAAAAGCAAAATTAACAGTAAATTGAGTACAATTAGATAAAATGTATAATAAATTTTAGATTTAGAGAATTAGAAATTTTTAAAAAGAGAAACTTTATCATAAAGTTTAGATTAAGAAGAAATTTTTAATAATTTCCTAATTTGAACAAAATTAACTAAAAATGTTCTAATAAGAAATACTTTTCCGATAAATTTTCTATAAAGAGAAAATTTTCGATAAATTATCTTTTAAAATAAATTTTTCGAAAAATTTTCTATAAAGAGAAAATTTTCGATAAATTTTCTATAAAGAGAAAATTTTCGATAAATTTTCTATGAAGAGAAAATTTTCAATTAATTTTCTATAAAGACAAACTTTTCGATAAATTTTCTATTAAGAGAAAATTTTCGATAAATTTTCTATAAATTGAGAAATTTCGATACATTTTATATAAAGAGAAAATTTTCGATAAATTTTCTATAAAGTGAAAATTTTCGATAAATTTTCTATTAAGAGAAAATGTTCGTTAAATTTTCCATAAAGTGACAATTTTCGACAAATTTTCGGTAAATTATCGTTTAAGGGAAAAGTTTCTATAAATTTTCTATTAAGAAAAAAATGTTAATGAATTTTCTATTAGGAGAAAATTTTCGATCAATTTTCGTTTTTTCGTTTAAGAGATAATTTTGTATAAATTTTCGTGTAAGAGAAAAATTTCGATGAATTTTCGTGTAAGAGAAATTTTTCGATGAATTTTCGTGTAAGAGAAAATTTTCGATGAATTTTCGTGTAAGAGAAAATTTTCGATGAATTTTCGTGTAAGAGAAAATTTTCGATGAATTTTCGTGTAAGAGAAAATTTTCGATGAATTTTCGTGTAAGAGAAAATTTTCGATGAATTTTCGTGTAAGAGAAAATTTTCGATAAATTTTCGGTTAAAAAAAATTTTCGATAAGTTTTCGGTTAAATGCCAATTTTCGATAAAATTTCTTTTGAAAGCATTTGGTTAGGAACAAATTTTTGATAAATTTTCTGTTAAAAGAAAATTTTCTAAAAGTTTTCAATTAAATTGCATTTAACAAAATTTAAACGAAATTTCAGGGAAAATTTAAACAAATTTCTATAAAAGAAAAAAACATTTTGCCTAAATTTTGGTGTAGGAGAAAATTTTCCACTTTCTATTATGAGGAATTTTCGATCAATTTTCTATTTAGAGAATATTTTCAATAATTTATTTTATACTCAATTGTTGATAAATTTTCAAGAGATAATTTTTTATCAATATTCTGTTAAGAAAAATTTTTTATATTTTTTTATTAAAAGAAACATTGGAATTAATTTTTGTTTAAAGAAAAATTTATGACAAATTTTCGCTTAAGAGAAAATTGTCATTAAATTTTAGTTTAAGAGAAAATTTAAAAGAAAATTTACAAACAAAAATTTTGATGATAAGAAAGTTCATAATACATTTTCGTTTAAGGGAAATTTTTACCATAAGTTCTTGTTAAGAAGAAATTTTTAAACTGTTTTTCTTTAAGGAAATTTTTCAAAATCTTCTTTGGTTTAAGAAAAAAGTGATAGATGAAATTCGTTACAGAGAAAGACTAATTTTTGATTTAGAAAAATTGTTTAAAAAATTTTTATTAAAAAGAAAATTACGTTTAAAATCATTTTTTTATAAATTTCCATTAAAAAGAAAATCTTATAATTTTTTTAAGAGTAAATTTTCGAAATATTTTCATATTGAGAAAAAAAATTTGTTAGAGAGAAAAATTTTTATTTGTGGAAAAATTAACTTTAAACATTTTAATTTAAGAGAAAAGAAATTTTGTGTATTTTTTAAGAGAAATTAGAAGCAAAATGTGCATTTCAGAAAAATTTTAAGTAAAAATTCTATTTAAGAGAAATAAATCACTTAATTTAAATGAATGTTTTGTTCATAAACATTTTTTATATTTTTTTTATAAATTTGCTATAAATTTTATAATTTATAGCAAATAAATTGTGTTAATTTCACTTCATTTTGTAACAGTTTTCTCACTCTAATAATGATGTCAATTTCTTAAAATCATTTTGTTGCCAAACAACGCCCTCTATTTTTCTCACATATTTAATTAAAATTAATTCAAATTTTGTTGTATCACTTTTTGGCATAAATTAACGTTTTAATTAACGAACCCTGATTTTATTTTCGCCACATTTAATTAAAATTTCTTAAATCATTTCTATAGCATTTTCATAGTTTTCCCTCTCCTTTTCTGAAACAATTTAAAGATTTTAGAATTTCTGCTCACGGTTATGGGTTTCTGGCTTAGAAACGTGTCTTGAATTTTTATTAAAATTTATTTTTTTCCGCTTTTTTTTCATTTTTCATTTTTCGTTTTAATTTTTATATTCTGATGCACAATTTATGATAGTAGAGCATTGCGAATTTTTATTTTCTTGGGTTGCAACTTGCAACCAATTGACTTGATCTTTGCTTGCAACATTTCAACATTTATTGCCGCTTTTTTTGTAGTTATTGTTCTATTTGTTATGAAAAGAAATAATTTTTCTTCTTTTTTCAGTTTTATTTATTTTGAGAAGTGAAACTCTCTTATTGAAGTTACTGGAGGGTTTTTTTATATAAATTCTTTAGTTTATTTTTCCTTTTAATCTTTGGCTGAGTGTCAACTTTGAAAAGTTGAAAGGTTTTTCTTTTTCTTAAAAGCGAAAAATAAGAAAATATTGTCTATAGATTAAAAATACTTTGAGATGGCAAAAAAGAACACTTAAATAGAAAAATATTTTTTTAAATATCACTTAAAAAAAATAAATAAAAATGTCTATTTGAGACTTTGGAACAGTAGTTAATTATGAAAATCGAAACATTCGAATGCGAAACATTTTCACATAACATGTTGCTAAGAGAATATGATATCATTTGTATATAAACATTATTGTGATAAAAGTTATTGGAGTACAGAAAAGCAAACTTTAAATTATAGAGACATTTTTGATGACAACATGTTGCTTAAGTTATGTTGTGCAACAAATCTAAATCAAACTAAACCTTAACACATTAATGTCATTAAAGAAACTAAATTCAAAAAGTTTTCCAGCAAGAATTTTATTAATAATAATATTGCAACAACATTTCTTGAATAAAAACAATTTTCAAATTGTTGCAAAACATTTTACATAACAAAAAGCAACATGTTTAGAAACATATCGAGATATTTGTTGAGGTACAAACGATTATATTCAAAATTAAGTTTTAAATTAAAATTGTTTGGTTAAAATTTCTTAATATTTTTGCCAAACATTTTTAAAAACAATTTGTATAATGTTGTTAAGAATATAATGCCAAACAATGTTAAAAATGATGAGCAACATGTTGGGGAACATGTTGAAATAAAAATTAAATATAAACTCGAAATGTGTTTTTTTATATTTCCTAATATTTTTGCCAAACATTTCTGAAAGCAATTTGTAAAATGTTGCTAGGATCATAATGCACAGGCAATGTTAAAATTGTAAAGCAACATGTTGGGCAACATGTTGAAATAAAAATTAAATATAAACTTGAAATGTTTTTTTTTACATTTTGAACTAATAATACAACATTGTCAAGCAACATGTTTAGAAACATATTGAGCTATTTGTTGAGATACAAACGATTATTTTCAAAATTGAGTTTTTAATAAAAATTGTCTTTTTATTTATTTTTCCTAATATTTTTGCCAAACATTTCTAAAAACAATTTGTATAATGTTGCTAAGAACAATATGTATTAACAATGTGAAAGTTGTTAAGCAACATGTTGAAAAAAAAATTAAATATAAACTCGGAATGTTTTTACATTTTGAACTAATAATACAACATTGTCAAGAAACATATTGAGCTATTTGTTGAGATACAAACGATAATTTTCAAAATAAAGATTTTAATAAAAATTGTCTTTCCTAATATTTTCCTAATATTTTAGCCAAACATTTTTAAAAACAATTTGTATAATGTATATGTATAATGTTGTTAAGAACATAATGCATAAACAATGTTAAAAATGATGAGCAACATGTTGAAATATAAATTAAATATAAACTCGAAATGTTTTTTTTTTATATTTCCAAATATTTTTGCCAAACATTTCTAAAAACAATTTGTATAATGTTGTTAAGAATATAATGCATAAACAATGTTAGAAATGATGAGCAACATGTTGGGGAACATGTTGAAATAAAAATTAAATATAAACTTGAAATGTTTTTTTTTACATTTTGAACTAATAATACAACATTGTGAAGCAACATGTTTAGAAACATATTGAGCTATTTGTTGAGATACAAACGATTATTTTCAAAATTGAGTTCTTAATAAAAATTGTCTTTTTATTTATTTTTCCTAATATTTTTTCCAAACATTTCTAAAAACAATTTGTATAATGTTGCTAAGAACATTATGCATTAACAATGTGAAAATTGTTGAGCAACATGTTGGGCAACATGTTGAAATATTAATTATAACTTAAAAAACAAATAATTTAAAGCATTTTCGCTCAATTGCTCCACTGTTCCTAAACATTTCCCTCCCAAAAAAAGTTTAGTTAAATATTAAAACTTTTTTAAGCAGACATTGTTTGATTTTCTTATTTGGTTTCTTTCTTTCAATATGTAGACACCTTTAGGATATTTTTTCTTTATAATCTTGATGCAAAACAACAGAAAAGAAAATTTGTTTTTATTTGAAAAAAAAAGTTTGGTTGAAATTTTTACTATGAGAGGAATTGGTGGGTCCTCCACTTTTTGTTTTTTATTTGGTGTGTAACGACGTTACCATTATTTTGTTTTTAAGTAACACACGTTTTTGACCGTTTTGTTTACCATTGATTTTTATTATAACATTTCTTTACTTTATTTTTTTTTAAATTCGGAGCCCAAAACGCGTTTAAGACATACTACTGTTGTCCACAAGATAAGACCCCAAGAAAAAGCTAAAGTTTGCAATGGTTTGGTGAAGTTTTTGAATTCAAATGCAACACAATTTGTTATGCTTCACATTGAGAGTGTAAACCGAATTTGGTTTAAACTGAACTCCTTAAATGGTTACGATGTACGTTTCACTTTAAGTAAAACAAAAGACCAAATTTTGAGGTCTCTTCGCCTTTAGTTGGGGAACAGTTTCTTTTGGTGGTTTTTAAGGTCTATTGATTTTTTAAGGTCATTTTTGTAGAAAATGCAAACAAATAAGAAAAAGATGCGTTTTCTTGATTATTTTGTTAATAAAAATTGTTTTTTGTGTTTTCCTAAAAGCTTGTGGAAAAACTTTTATAGCAAATTTTTTAAATAACAAATTGATAAATTGTTTTATACATTTTTTTTCTTGCTATAAAAAGCCATTTGCATATTTTTCCAATTTAGTTGATAGAAAAAAAATAATAATAAAAAAATATATTTTAAAATAAATAACTTAAAAAATAATATCGGAAAAAAGAGTTATTTCCCAGATATTTTCCTTTTATGGTTTAGTTGGAAAAAATTTTCTTCCATTTCCAAAAGATAAATAAAATTCGTTTTAAAATATCTTCTACATATTTTTGTAGTTAATTAATTTTAACTTTACAGAGAAGATAAGATTTTCTTCAAAAACTCATAAATTTGAACATTTTTGTTGGTCCTTCGCACCGGACAAAACAGCTTAATTACACATAAAGACTGAGACCGAAAAACTCTTAACATATATTTTCATTAAAACTTTTAATCCAAGTATTATTTGACCAAGATACCCTCGTAAAACATGCCAGTTATTGTGTTTATTGTCCAACAAATGAATATATTTTTAAATCTGATTTAAATATTTTCCACAAAACCCAACTTGGTCCTAGAAAAATTGGCCAAGCATTCAAAAAGGTCTGCCGTCAAACTGTTTCCAATGTTACTTAACAATACCGAGAGAAATTGTTGTTTAAAAAAAAACCTGGTTTAAGTAGAAGAAATGGTCCACACGATGTTACTAAAGATAAAAAAGTAGTAAGCATTTTCAAAAGAGCAATTCAAGGCTCAAAAAATTCTTCAAATGAAAGCTACTAAAATACTTAGAACCCAAAAATAGAGCCATGAAATTGAAGCAAAAATTTCCCCAAAAATTCCTGGTATGTTAAGCAATAAGCAGTTGGGGCAAAAGGAACCAATCATTTATTTCAATGGCCTCCATAAATACCGCAATTCACACTAAGAAACGTTTACAAAGAAAAATCTGCTTTCATTCATTAGACTCCATAATTAATACCCTTATTTTTGGCTTGACCATTGTGAAAGAAATCTAAATCCAAATTACCCAGAGCTAATTCCATTGGATTAATGTTGAATTTAGAGAGAAACTAAAAATTTCACCAAAAACTCAAAAATAAAAAATTTCGATGGTCCTTCGCACCGGACAAAATTGTCTATTTTAAGCATGAGGATAATAAAAATAATGCAAATCTATTTTATGTTTATCCCACAGCAGTTTATCCAAATAAAATTGTGTATTTTTATTTCAGAAAAAATAATTTAATTGAAAGTGTCTCTTTTCTGTATTTCATGCCGCAACCAGCATTTTTCCAAAAATCTCTCATTCACAAATTCATCATTAATTTTTTTTGCTATTTTGGCGCTTGTAGTTTTTTTTTTTAGTTTGATTTTTTTTCGTCTGGTAGTCTAATTGAATAAATTTACTAAATAAAATGTTAAAGTCCTGTCCCGGCAGTTTAATGGAGATTTAAAAAAAAAAGAATTTTATAATGAAAGTTTTGAAGTTCCAAGAGGGACAGAATTGTTTTAGAAGAAATAATGAAGTTTTCTGATGGGTTCAAAGGTTCTCTTTAGATTCAGTAAGTAATATTCTGAATCGAGCAATTTTTTTGGATGGGGCTTGTGGGCAGATCTTCGCCTAAATCGCCTAAATAAATCCAAATTTAGTAACAAACATTTCCGTTAAGATTTCTTTATAAAACAACAAAAAAAACATAGAGTTTAGAACAAAAAATGTTTTCTGAGTGATTAATCTCTGCCTAAACCATGCGAAATTTCATACAGATATCTCTAATGGTTCAAATTCAGGGAATAATTTTTAAAAGATATAGATTATCGAAAAAGTCATAGTTTTTGACCGGTTCTGCAACTTGTTGCCAAGCGTTTTCAATGATGACAAATTATGCTCTCCTGTCTGCTTTAATACGCTGATCGTTTTT
The DNA here is from genome assembly GCA_004302925.2 of Cochliomyia hominivorax. NCBI lineage: Eukaryota > Metazoa > Arthropoda > Insecta > Diptera > Calliphoridae > Cochliomyia > Cochliomyia hominivorax. The sequence continues at coordinate 67,620,278 of PYHX02000494.1, forward strand.
CTTTTTCAAAGGAAATACGTGTCATCGGTAAAGGTCTTCTGTGATCATTATATCCTCCTCCAGTTTCTCATAATCTCAGTAGAAACATACAAACAACTGTTCAACCGTTTGTCTGTCTATTTTTGCCACGATCATTTGGATCAACAATTAGTTCAGATTGGTTGATCAAAATGATACACATAGGAGGATCGTAGTTATTTACCTTCAGATTTGATTAAGACATAGTGACCTGCTTTATATCTCTAAATTGACATCACTAACTTATATTCCCAATCAATCATTTACAGTTGTCTTAGAAGTTGGACTAAGAAGATTTTCACTATGTACTTCCCCCAATGGAAACAGAGGGACGTTAGAAAGCATATTTTTAAGGATCAATCATAAACGTCATTAATGTCTTTAAGACTTTATGGATCTGCTTTTAATTTCAAGACCACTTAATAAACATTTTTAAAATTCTCCTAAAAACCATTCATGTTGATTATATGCAGGATCACAGAATAGACTTAAAAAAATATGCAAAAATCTTTTTGTCAATAAACAAAAAAATTATAATGAAATTTATCAAATTCTATAAAGATATAGGAAAAATGCAATACTTAGCCAATTATATATTAACACAAAGAATAGTGAGGTTAAGTGGATGGTGGAAGAGAAAAAATACCTGAAAAGAGAGAAAAAGAAAATTAATAAAATATTTAGACAAAATAAATGAAATTAAAAAAATGTTTTTTTATCCAGTAAAATTAAAATGAAAAATTTATCAAAATCTGACACGATTTTCAACATGTCTGGGCTTAAATCGATTCAAAAGGAATCTATATATATGAACTATAAATAATGAAGTTAACTGTTCAAAATCGGCATCAATTTAAATATGCTTTTTTATCTCTTTTAACTTTCGTTAGTTCAGAGTCAAAGTAACAATTGAACTCATTAAAATTGGCCAAATTGTTTTTTGGGGTCCTAAGCAGTTTGTGAGAAAAATAATATATTAGATCTTGATTAAATCATTTATATGAATTGTGAGATCATATCAAAATCTGAATCGATTTAGCTAGATTCTATTCTCTGTATATCTGTCCATCTGTTGTTGATATTCTCAGGTATAAACGAATATTCCAAATTCAATTAGATTTGATCAGATTTGTAGACTTATTTCAATCAATACCGGACACCCTTACTGGTGTACTCTTTACCTCATAATAGAATATAAAAAATCTGTTCGATTTTTCCTTTACCAGAAGCATTTCCTTATTGGCGTCGATGTTATTATGCCCTTTTGACTCTCCAAAAGTCGTATTATTTGGGTTCATACTTATCATTTGACCTCCATGAAATTAGGAAAATTATTTTTGTATTTCTTAGCAGATCGTTTGAAAACAATATGTTATATCTTGATATAATCATTTATGAATTGTGAGATGATATAAAGATTTGATAGGTTCCACGGTCTGTCTTTCTATCGAATATACTGAATTCAATAAGATTTTATCAGATTTATAGACTTGTTTCAATCAATATAGAGCACCCTTACTGGTGTACTTCATAACAGGATCATAGAAATCTGTTCGATTCATCCATAACCTCAAAACTGAAGCATTTCAATATGCTTTCCCTTTCTCACTGCCAAAATGTGTACGTTAGAACAATTATACATTATGAACTTATACATCCAATAGTTAATTCAACTTAACCTATAAAAAATTTCTTTAACATTATTCTTTCTTTATCCTTTAAACAAATTTTTAGTTTTATTCTTTAAAATCCTTTTTATTGTCCTTTCAATTACCATTAAATAGAGAAGAATCATGTCATTTTGCCTTGATATTTCGTTTTTTTTATATGACAAATTAATTTATTAACAATAAATTTTCATCAATTCTTTTTAAAATCCCCAAGATTTACGTACATATATTTTTCTGTAATTAAATGCTTTTTCTGCCTACTAAAAGTATCAATTTAAAAAAATACAATAAATTAACTACAAATAATAATTTAATAGGAATGAAGACAACATAAAAATATTGTTTAAACAATGTTTATAAACATGTATATGTTTATATATATATCTCATGTGTTGTTGCGATTGTGTATGACAGAGAAGTATGATAAAAAAAATATTGAAATCTAGACGAAATGAAAGAAAGAGTAATGAAAATTGGTGTCTGATTGGGTTTGTAGACTTAAAAGCTTAAATGATAATACAGATGTATGTATGAGTATGTGTAATAAACATGTATTTGTAAGTGTCTGTATATATTTTAAGTATTAAAGTAAATATATATTTTTTCACATACAAACAACAACAAGTAGAAAAGTTCAGAATTTTCCTTAAACACAAACACAAACATCAACATGACCAACAGCAGGCAGCGAGAGAATATTGACATCAAGGATAAATAAAATAAATTTAAGTTTATGTGTGCGTGTGAGTATGAATGTTTAATGGTCACAAAAAAGTTTATCCCCTTTCATTTCAGCTATAAACCCTGCAATTTTGTTCAGTTTATCATTACTTTACTCATTACCAGCTGCTTACTTAACCGATTCCAATTGATTATTTCAGGCATTTAAATAATTCTGATAAGGTTTTTTGGAATTTTAGTTTTATTTTGATTAAGCATATGATTTAAAATTTAGTCCTCGAATATCCTTTAATAACCCTGTTTTGAAAAAGTGTCCCCTCGAACTGTTGGGCTTATATTTTATTACATTACATCATACATATGTATTGATGTTTATTTAAAAGTATTTGATATGTCTAGCTTTAATGGTTAAATATTGAAAAATAAACGGACCAAAAGGACTTTCTGACAGCAAAGGCTAAATGTCCTTTTTATTTTCTACTTAACAAAGTTTCAAAGGGAAAACAGAAAAACCATAAAAAAATTTTTAGGGTGTTAAATAATTTTTTCTTCCGCATTTTAAAACAATTTTTTATGGTTTGCAAAATTTAATTTAAAAGCTTTAAGCGATTTGAAATGCTTTAACGTAACAGCAGGATACAATAAAGAAATTCTTAGGAAGAATTTAAGTTACTATTTCTAAGTAAAATTTCAAGAAATCCAAAAAAGATTTCATTTGAAACAAGCTTATTTTCTTATAGAATAAAGCTTGGAATCCAAGCTTATTTTCTTATAGAAAATATCATGGAATCCAAGCTTATCTTCTTATAGAAAATAGCTTGGAATCCAAGCTTATCTTCTTATAAAAAATAGCTTGGAATCCAAGCTTATTTTCTTATAGAAAATATCTTGGAATCCAAGATTATTTTCTTATAGAAAATATCTTGGAATCCAAGATTATTTTCTTATAGAAAATATCTTGGAATCCAAGCTTATTTTCTTATAGAAAATATCTTGGAATCCAAGATTATTTTCTTATAGAAAATAGCTTGGAATCTAAGCTTATTTTCTTATAGAAAATAGCTTGGAATCCAAGCTTATTTTCTTATAGAAAATAGCTTGGAATCCAAGCTTATTTTCTTATAGAAAATAGCTTGGAATCCAAGCTTATTTTCTTATAGAAAATAGCTTGGAATTCAAGCTTATTTTCTTATAGAAAATAGCTTGGAATCCAAGCTTATTTTCTTATAGAAAATAGCTTGGAATCCAAGCTTATTTTCTTATAGAAAATAGCTTGGAATCCAAGCTTATTTTCTTATAGAAAATAGCTTGGAATCCAAGCTTATTTTCTTATAGAAAATAGCTTGGAATCCAAGCTTATTTTCTTATAGAAAATAGCTTGGAATCCAAGCTTATTTTCTTATAGAAAATATCTTGGAATCCAAGCTTATTTTCTTATAGAAAATATCTTGGAATCCAAGCTTATTTTCTTATAGAAAATATCTTGGAATCCAAGCTTATTTTCTATAGAGACAATATCTTGGAATCCAAGCAAATTTTCTATATAGAAAATATCATGGAATCCAAGCTTATTTTCTATATAGAAAATATCATGGAATCCAAGCTTATTTTCTATATAGAAAATATCATGGAATCCAAGCTTATTTTCTATATAGAAAATATCATGGAATCCAAGCTTATTTTCTATATAGAAAATATCATGGAATCCAAGCTTATTTTCTATACAGAAAATATCTTGGAATCCAAGATTATTTTCTATACAGAAAATATCTTGGAATCCAAGCTTATTTTCTATACAGAAAATATCTTGGAATCCAAGCTTATTTTCTATACAGAAAATATCTTGGAATCCAAGCTTATTTTCTATATAGAAACTATCATGGAATCCAAGCTTATTTTCTTATAGAAATTCACTCGGAAATAAGCTTAGAATACTAGACAAATTTCTTGACATCTCCAAAATTTTATGCTTCACTGTAACTAAATTAAATCTTCTGCATTCAACAAAGGACATCCTTAAAAAAAGGATAAATGCCAGACATTTTTGCCTTAAAAAAAGAGATTATTTAATTTTACACACCATTTTTTCTTCTTCTCCATTTTGTTGTAATTTTTAAAAAAAATGTCAATATTTAACTAAAAACTAAATTAAGTTAGTTACACACAAGAACATGTTTTATATACATTTCTTCTTCTTTCTCTATTTTATAAAACTTAAATTAAAAAAAGAAATAAAAAAACTCTTTGGTTTCAGTTACTTTTATAGAAAATAATGTTATTTATTTCCGCTGTACACACCACATGTGTTTAATCTTTGCCATTTTCTATTAAGGTTGTCGCAGGAAAATAATGGCAAATCTAAAACCTGTAATTGTGTGTTCGTTCCTTCAGTCATAGATTTTTCTTTATATTTAGATACAGTTTTCCTTACAACCAAAAGCTAAATTAAATATTTTATAATGTTTTGTGGTTTGGCTTTCGGGAGTTTGGGAGAGTCGTAGTCCTCGCCTCGCTAGGCATCTAAAAGTCAGAGCTTTAATATTAATTTTCAGTTTTTTTCTTAAACTCCTCATCATTCCCATTACATTGAATATTTCTTTATTTCTTTACTTCAGTACGAAAGGAAACGGAAATTGTAACGTCTTTTTCTTCTTTTCTACAGTTACAATTTTATGTTTGGTTGTTGTTGGAAGAGAGAGAATTTATGGGATTTTCATAATGTTTGTGAGTGGGAAAAGAATAATGTGGTTTCATTAGGTAAAGAAAAGAAGGAGGAATAAGAGAGGGAGAGGGGGTGAGGTGTGGAAAAGGAAAAGAGATTTAAGAATTTTGAAATTTTAAGCAAAATAATAGAAAAATGTCAATTTTAAACAAGAGAAAATAATCACAATATCTCGAATTGTTTTTCCAGAGAAATAAGCTTGGAGTTGCAGCAACATTTCGCATAGAATTTTGTTAGTAATTCAAGCAACATATTATGAAAATAATCTCTTAGCAACATTTCTTTTAAAGAAATTATTGGATTTAAAACAATATTTTCAAAAAACTATTTTTTTGGAACTACAGCAACATTTTCCAATGCTACAATTCCTAAAGAAAATGTTGAGGAGAAAATACCTGAAATGTAAGCAACATTTCCTACAGCAAATAAATTGGTATTACAGCAAAATTTCCCACAGCAAACCGCTTAGAATTAAAGCAACATTTTCAATAAAATATTGATGGGAATTCAAGCAACATTTCTGAAAAGAAATATGCTTGAGGGAGAAGCAATATTTCCAAGAAATTGAAGCAATATTTTCCATTTAAAAATGATGAGAAGTAAAGCAACATTTCCAACAGAAATTCGCTGGAAACTGAAGCAAAAATTTTCTCCAGAAAATTGCTGGAAATTGAAAGCAACATTTTCTAATGGAAACTTCAGGAATTTAAATCTTCTTTTAACAGAGAAAATAAGATGGAAGTAACAACAACAAAAAAATGTTGAAAAATCTTTATACTTATATAAGACCAAATAGCTTGAAATGGAAATAATATTTCCTAGATAAAATTGTTCGAAATTGAAGCTACTTTTTCCAGAGAAAATTGCGTTGAATTAAAGCACCATGTTGCAAACAAATATGCTAAAGCATCATATATAAAAGAAATTACTTGGAATATAAGCAACGTTTTCCTGAAAAAGTTGCTGAAAGTTGAATCTATTTTTTCCAGAGAAAATTGCGTTGAATTGAAGCAACATGTTGCAAACAAATATACTAAGCAACATTTTCCTGAAAAAGTTGCTGGATGTTGAATCTATTTTTTCCAGAGAAAATTGCGTTGAATTGAAGCAACATGTTGCAAACAAATATGCTAAAGCATCATTTATAAAAGAAAATAACTTGGAATATAAGCAACATTTTCCTGAAAAAGTTGCTGGATGTTGAATCTATTTTTTCTAGAGAAAATTGCATTGAATTGAAGAAAAATCCGTTGAATTAGAATAACTTGTTCCAAAAACTTGTAAGCAAGTTTTGCTGTAAAATTGTTTGGCATCAAAGTAAAATTTTCCGAAAATAAATACTGGAAATTATAATTCATATTTCAGAGAAAATAGCTTGGATCCCAATAACAAAAACCCAATATCTCTCCAATGTCCCTATTTCCGGGCCAGGATTTGCCTCTCTTGGTATAAACTCGCCATTGTGGTTCTTATCTCACTGAAGAGCTTGTTTACCATAGTGACTGGATGACAAGTCACGTCAAAAATAAGTGGACTTATTACGAAGTCCTATCAATGGATGCAGCTCTTTTTGAAAACATTTCTTAATATAAATTTTGGTATTTAAAGAGCCCGTGGTAACATATGATTGTCTTCATTTGTTGCAACTGTATTCCAAGAATTTTTTTGAAAAAAAATATAAAATAAGCAACATACATTTTTGACCCGGAAGTTTGCGAAAAATCTGCCAGAACATATATATTTCATCATACATTATGCAACAAGAAATTTTTTTTTTGAAAACTTGACTTCAATTTCCGTGATCTAAATCTTTTCTAAATTTTGAGCAGCGTCCCTCTTTCAGGAACTTTTTGAGCCTGGTATTTTTTTAAACTGGCATTAGCTTTAAATTTTTGTACCAAATAGTACGAGAATTAAGCTAATCGGCCTGCTTTCCTAGCGATTGCATTGCTTCTACTTCAAACAGGTCAATGGAAAAAGTTCTCTCAGTGCTACAAAATAAGTGTGTTAAGATTTTTTCAATCTCACTTTGTATATCAGAGAAAATTTCTTGGACTGGAAGCAACATATCGAAACGAACATTAAAATCTCTTTATTTTTCGTTGAAAATATTTAAAAACTTTTTCGTTAAAATTTTTAAAGTTAATTCAGTTATTGCTCTATAACTTTTATGTTATTGGACCGATTTAGAAGATTCATACGTCAGAGAAAATAACTTGGAAATGGAAACAACATTTCCAAAAGAAAACTAAAAATCCATTAATTTTTTATTGAAAATATTTGAGGACTTCATCGATTGAATTTTTGAACCTTCTTCAGTTACTGCTCTGCAACTTTTTTGTTATCGGAGCGATTTTATTGTTTTTCAATTTCAAAGATCTCAGGACCATAACAAATAATCTGGATGAATTTCATAGAAATCCATCAATTATTTTTTATTATAGTCACCCCATGTTTTTATTGAAAGAAATGATGGAGGATTCCTTTATTATCAACTATGAGATTAATACAGATATTGGTCTATAACTTGTTTATTACTGCACCGATTTAATGGTTATTAAAATACAAAACTACAAAGACTATAACAAAGAGCTCAGGCAAATTTTAGTGAATTTAGATTAATCACAACTTTAAAAGTTTCGTCTTATTTTCATTAAACAATTATTGTAAGTTTTTTTTTTTTGTGGATTTCGAGGTTGTCTCAGATATTGGACTATAACTTGTTTTAAAGTGGACTGATTGTGAAGATATTAAAACGACGTATACTCAAGGTACCACTTAATAATGTGGAAAATTTTCCGAGTGTTAATCACCCAAAAATTTAATAGTGAATAAATTTTTGGGCGATTAACACTTTTTCAGCTCATGCTACAACAGTCACACACAAGATGCGAAGTATAAATAAGGTCCTCAAGTCATTAGCCGGCAGTACTTGGGGTATGTATAAGGAAACCTTATTGGCTACATATAAAACGATTTGCCGGCCGGCGGCGAATCATGCTGCTCCAGTGTGGACAACATCCCTAAGTGATATGCAGAGAAAAAATATCCAAAGCTTTCAAAATGCTGCCTTAAGAACTATAACGAGCTGTAGACAAATGTCCAAAATTCACCATCTACATGAGGAAATAAAGATCCATCCAATAAAGGAACATAATGAAATGCTAAGTAAGAAGTTCCTTCAATATTGCAGAATTGGACATACCGCCGATGCATGTCAGAAAGAATATTCGTATATACGAACGTGGATCAGAATGTGTATATATCAGTATTGAAGGACAATCACAGAGACGCCACAAATGACACGGTTTCAAGTTATCGTATGACTGTCGGGCTTGGAGGCCGCCCACCGCCCATTGCAGACAATGAACAGATTTTTCCGCGGTCAATAGGAGTAGTTCTGGCATAACTGAGATCGGGATAGAGCAACAAGCTCAATGCCTCTTGGTCATGTATTGATCGTGCCACATCTATTCAACTGCCAGTCCAATCCCATCTCACTCGGTCCTGAAGATCTATTGCCACAATCAAGCGAGGTTTTCAGATTCCTTGGCCTGGAGTTGACAAAGCTGTTACAACAACAACATATCGTAATCATTACAGACCTCAGAAATAAAGCAAATTGTTTTTGCCATCAATAAATTTATTTCAGACAACAATAAATATTGAAAAAATTTTGTTATTTTTATATTTTTTGCTTCATTACGATTGACATGAAATACCTCCCACTTTTTGGAATTTCACACCTTTTTATATAAAATTTTCTTTTTTTCTCTCTCTCTCTCTGATTACTTTTTACATTCAATTTTTATTTATTTTCGAACACTTTGAAGTGACATGAAAAACAAAATTGTAAAACACAGACACTGACAATAATTTATGAACATGTAAAAATCAATGATGAAAACAAAAAAAAAAAATCACACAGAAAAAAACGTCCAAATAATTTAAATGAATAAAACCAGTAAAAATGCTCTTTTTTATTTTTTGTCTTTAATTTTATGGCCAACAATTGTGGCACAAACCAACAGACAAACAAACAAGAAAAAGTTATTCATCTTTTGCCACAGGAAAAATTTGCATATAAAAAATGTTTAAAAGTATTAAATCCTCTGATAAATCATGAAGAGGAGGGAAAGGAAGCGATGGAGGATTTAGAAACATACAAATTTAAATATGATGATAAACATTGACCTCAACATGTTCACAAATTAATTGTGAATGTCAATGTTTTTGAACATGAAAAGAAAACTCTGGGATTTGCGATGCCTTCGATGAGACGATGAGGATGATGACGAAGATGAAAAACTACTTGATGTTTCACCATCAACAAACAATCAGTTAGAAAAAGTTGTGAAATCATGCCAGTTTTTCACTAATAATTTATTTTTCATAATTTTTCTTAAACAGCAAAAAAAATGTACAAAAATCAAGATTATTTATAAACTGTCGGTTATAATGATCCATCATCAAATAAAATAAAAAAAATTGTTCAATGGAAAAAATATGAATTTATAAAGCTCAGTTTAGATGTCTAACGCCTCAAGGGGGAATATAACAAGAGAAATGAATTAACCCATTAAAAGCCTATAGAAAATTAGCTTATAATCCAAGCTTATTTTCCTATAGAAAATTAGCTTAAAATCCAAGCTTATTTTCCTATAGAAAATTAGCTTGGAATTCAAGCTTATTTTCCTATAAAAAATCAGCTTGGAATCCAAGCTTATTTTCCTATAGAAAATTAGCTTGGAATCCAAGCCTATTTTCCTATAGAAAATTAGCTTGGAATCCAAGCCTATTTTCCTATAGAAAATTAGCTTGGAATCCAAGCTTATTTTCGTATAGAAAATCAGCTTGGAATCCAAGCTTATTTTCGTATAGAAAATCAGCTTGGAATCCAAGCTTATTTTCGTATAGAAAATCAGCTTGGAATTCAAGCTTATTTTGTTATAGAAAATTAACTTGGAATCCAAGCTTATTTTCCTATAGAAAATTAGCTTGGAATCCAAGCTTATTTTCCTATAGAAAATTAGCTTGGAATCCAAGCTTATTTTCCTATAGAAAATTAGCTTGGAATCCAAGCTTATTTTCCTATAGAAAATTAGCTTGGAATCCAAGCTTATTTTCCTATAGAAAATTAGCTTGGAATCCAAGCTTATTTTCCTATAGAAAATTAGCTTGGAATCCAAGCTTATTTGTTATAGAAAATTAGCTTGGAATCCAAGTTTATTTTGTTATAGAAAATTAGCTTGGAATCCAAGTTTATTTTGTTATAGAAAATCAGCTTGGAATCCAAGCTTATTTTGTTACAGAAAATCAGCTTGGAATCCAAGCTTATTTTCCTATAGAAAATTAGCTTGGAATCCAAGCTTATTTTGTTATAGAAAATTAGCTTGGAATCCAAGCTTATTTGTTATAGAAAATTAGCTTGGAATCCAAGCTTATTTTCCTGTCTTATGGAAAATTGTTTGGAATCCAATTACTTAGGTTCAAGGCTGATTGGTTAGAAAATCTTGTTTCCCAATGGAACGTTACTTTTTAACTCTCTTAAAGGTTTAATTGCAATTTCAAAATCCACTTGAAGATAATAAATTTTCTGCGCTTCAATTTTAAGTTGTTTTTACTTTATTCCAGCAACTTTTTGCTGCTTCAATTTTTTCCATGATTTAGTGTTTAGTTTAAAAGTTTCTGGGGTAAAAGTAACTTGATTTTCGTTATTATTTTCATTATGAATGATTTGTGAAAATTCTCGCAGTTTGGTGTGGTTGATGTTGTTGATGGCATGAACTAATGTGTGTGTGTGTGGTTGCATGCAGCAATCACTCTCTCACTTTTCCCATTTTTCTTCTCCTTTTATTTTCAAGATTAAAGTTTTTCATTTTCGTTTTCAAATAAACTTGAAAATATAGATTTTTTTTATGATTTATTTAAGATTTCACGCTTAAGGCATTAATTTGATTTTAGCTGAAAATGTTTTAAAGCGATTTTCAGTTTGTGGGAAGTTTTTTTAGTGAAAATGAAAATAAGGAAACTGAAATTTATTTTTTTTAATTAAAAATTAAAAAAATAATTAATTTGGTTTACATACTTTTGTAAATGTCTGTTTCTCCTTTTTGCGATTTTAGAGTTTTTTCTCTCATTCATTATTTAATTTTTAATCACCAAATAAAGTTGTTTTTCTTTAAATAAATATTTAAAATTGTTTTTAGTTGGTTTATTAAAGTCTAAAACGAATAAAGAAACAAAAACTTTGTCACAATTGACATGGTCAACCACAACATGACAATTTTCATTATGGTCATGCCAAACAATCAAACAAGCAACCAACACCAACTATACAACATGTTTGAAATTTTAACAATATTATTAAAACACTTTAAATTATTCTTTCGAAAACAACAAAAAACAAAACAAGTTAAAAAATTAATAGAGAGAGATATAACGAATATGAGACACTCTTCTCTGCAAGCTAATCAACGCATGAAAATCAGTTATTTTCAAATTATTTTCTTAGGAAAACAAACTTGAATTCCAAGCTGATTTTCTATAGGAAAATAACTTAAATTCCAAGCTGATTTTCTATAGGAAAAATAAGCTTGAATTCCAAGCTGATTTTCTATAGGAAAATAAGCTTGAATTCCAAGCTGATTTTCTATAGGAAATAAGCTTGAATTCCAAGCTGATTTTCTATAGGAAAATAAGCTTGAATTCCAAGCTGATTTTCTATAGGAAAATTAAGCTTGAATTCCAAGGCTGATTTTTCTATAGGAAATAAGCTTGAATTCTCAAGCTGATTTTCTATAGGAAAATAAGCTTGAATTCCAAGCTTGATTTCTATAGGAAAATAAGCTTGAATTCCAAGCTGATTTTCTAATAGGAAAATAAGCTTTGAATTCCAAGTTCTAGGAAAATTTCCAACTATTAGCAAAATAAGCTTGAATTCCAAGCTGAATTTTCTTATGAAATAAGCTTGATTCCAAGCTTGAATTTTCTAAAGGAAAATAGGTAATTCCAAGGGAATTTCTTTCCATTAAATTTCCTTATGAAAAGTTGCGTTAAATCTCTTAATAAGTCGTTTTAAGAATTTCGTTTTAATAGGAAAATCAAGCTTGGATTCCAAGCTGATTTTTTATAGGAAAATAAGCTTGAATTCCAAGCTGATTTTCTATAGGAAAATAAGCTTGAATTCCAAGCTGATTTTCTATAGGAAAATAAGCTTGAATTCCAAGCTGATTTTCTATAGGAAAATAGCTTGAATTCCAAGCTGATTTTCTATAGGAAAATAAGCTTGAATTCCAAGCTGATTTTCTATAGGAAAATAAGCTTGAATTCCAAGCTGATTTTCTATAGGAAAACAAGCTTATTTTCTATTGGAAAATTAGCTTGAATTTCAAGCTGATTTCTATAGGAAAATCAAGCTTGGATTCCAAGCTGATTTTTTATAGGAAAAATAAGCTTGGATTGCCAAGCTGATTTTCTATAGGAAACTAAGCTTGAATCCAAGCTGATTTTCTATAGGAAAATAAGCTTGAATCCAAGCTAATTTTCTATAGGGAAAATAAGCTTGAATTCCAAGCTGATTTTCTATAGGAAAATAAGCTTGAATTCCAAGCTGATTTTCTATAGGAAAATAAGCTTGAATTCCAAGCTGATTTTCTATAGGAAAATAAGCTTGAATTCCAAGCTGATTTTCTATAGGAAAATAAGCTTGAATTCCAAGCTGATTTTCTATAGGAAAATAAGCTTGAATTCCAAGCTGATTTTCTATAGGAAAATAAGCTTGAATTCCAAGCTGATTTTCTATAGGAAAATAAGCTTGAATTCCAAGCTGATTTTCTATAGGAAAATAAGCTTGAATTCCAAGCTGATTTTCTATAGGAAAATAAGCTTGAATTCCAAGCTGATTTTCTATAGGAAAACAAGCTTGGATTCCAAGCTTATTTTCTATTAGAAAATTAGCTTGAATTCCAAGCTGATTTTCTATATGAAAATCAAGCTTGGATTCCAAGCTGATTTTTTATAGGAAAATAAGCTTGAATTCCAAGCTGATTTTCTATAGGAAAACAAGCTTGGATTCCAAGCTTATTTTCTATTAGAAAATTAGCTTGAATTCCAAGCTGATTTTCTATATGAAAATCAAGCTTGGATTCCAAGCTGATTTTTTATAGGAAAATAAGCTTGAATTCCAAGCTGATTTTCTATTGGAAAATTAGCTTGAATTCCAAGCTGATTTTCTATAGGAAAATCAAGCTTGGATTCCAAGCTGATTTTTTATAGGAAACTAAGCTTGGATTCCAAGCTGATTTTCTATAGGAAAATAACCTTGAATCCAAGCTGATTTTCTATAGGAAAATAAGCTTGAATCCAAGCTAATTTTCTATAGGAAAATAAGCTTGAATTCCAAGCTGATTTTCTATAGGAAAATAAGCTTGAATTCCAAGCTGATTTTCTATAGGAAATAAGCTTGAATTCCAAGCTGATTTTCTATAGGAAAATAAGCTTGAATTCCAAGCTGATTTTCTATAGGAAAATAAGCTTGAATTCCAAGCTGATTTTCTATAGGAAAATAAGCTTGAATTCCAAGCTGATTTTCTATAGGAAAAAAGCTTGAATTCCAAGCTGATTTTCTATAGAAAATAAGCTTGAATTCCAAGCTGATTTTCTATAGAAAACAAGCTTGGATTCCAAGCTGATTTTTATAGGAAAATAGCTTGAATTCCAAGCTGATTTTCTATAGGAAAATAAGCTTGGATTCCAAGCTGATTTTCTCAAGGAAAATAAGCTTCGAATTTTCTATAAGGAAATTATGTTTCTTTCCATTAAATTTCCTTATGGAAAAGTTGCGTTAAAAATCTCTTATTTAAGTCGGTTTTAAGAATTTCGTTTTAATGTTTTTTATGATCATCAAATTAAAGCGGTCCAGAAATAACTTTTTGATACCATTTTGAAACTCTTTTATTTTGTAATAAACAAAAGATCATAAAAATTTCTTTTATTTTTGCCTTTTTTTCACAGAAAATTTTTATTTTATGTGGATCGTAAATTTGTGTAAAAAGAACTTTAAAATGAAAATGTCATTCAACTGGTTTGTTTTTTTTTTTTTTTTTTTTTTTTTTTAAAATAAGATGCGCAACAGAACAATGACTCAAGTTAACATTTTTCAGAGGAAAAATATCTTGTTTAAGGAGAAAAATTACAACAACAATAAATTCCCTTAGAAAACATTAAAACAACCAAAAAGAAAAGTTATAAGAGAAAACAATAAAATTTTATCCTTAAAAACAACAATTGAATGAAGTGAAATGAAATAATAATACAAACGAACATCATAATGATGTTGCACAAATGAGACAAAAGAAGATGAAGATGGAAAAAACAAAAATATATCATCTATTTGATCAGATCCAGTATCGGAATAACCACAACAAGTCTTGTCCATGGACCAAATTTGTTGTTTTATTAACAAACTAACAAAATAAAACGGTGGCGACGAAGTCAGCTGTCGTTTGCTGTGGCAACAACATAATAATTGCATTATATTCCTTTTGGCTACTGTGTGTGAGATAAAATTTCTGTTGCATGTACGAACAACCAACAACAGCAAAACAACATTAATGTCGAGGAGTATGACGCCATAGCGACGTTATTTTTTGTATCAAGATTTTATATAAAATTTTTTCCGATATTGTTGTTGTTGTTGGATTTTATTATTGTTGTGTTACAGTTTATTATTACGAATAAAATGGCATCAGAGAGAACTGAAACATTCAACAGTTTAGTTATCCATCCATCCATCCATCCATCTATCGATATCAACAAAATAAAAACAACAGCAACAACCAACAATATTTACCAGCTCAAAGGCAACTCTTACGGTAAAGTTCTCTTGATATGATGACGATGATGCAATAACCGCACACCGTATGAACGACCAGACCGTCGATGCACTTCAATTAAATTTGCTTTAAAAGGTATTTGGAATCTGAACATTATTAGTTTTCAATTTTTTTATTTTTATTTTTAAATTTTGTCAGAGGAAAAATATTCCATTTGGACATGAAAAAAAAAGAGAAATAAAGATTTTTTTTGAACAAATATGAAATATAAATGAAATAATTATTATTAGGTGATTTACTAAGTTTCCCACTGACCACTACAGAACTGATTATTGTTCAGTCGAATTGGGAACGATGTCTGTTAGAAGTCTGGTACCCCAGGAACATTTTAGCCGGATTTGTTGAGCTAAAAATCGGAAGGAGTTTAGATATGATCCGCTTCTAACCAAGCGAAAAGGTCATGATAAATATATATCTTCGAGAGCAGCAGTATACAGTTTTTGGGTGCGTTGGCAGACTCACTTAATTCCTCTTGAGCCAGGAACTTTTAAATATGACGCAAAGATGGGTAGGAGTGTGGGTATGCTCCGTTTCTAACAAAAAGGTAGATATGTCTTCAAATTGGTACTCACGTATAGTAGTCAGCAGTATAGCAGGGCGTATGGGGTACACGCATTGTATTATTAAGTGTTTTACTAAATTCTCTACTGAACCTTTTTAAACTGATTGGAGTTCAACTGGTAGTAGTCGAATTTGATTACGAAATCTGTCGGAGGCATTCATACTAAATGCCATGACCAAAAGATCGGTAGGAGTTAAGATGCACTCCGCTCCTAATCAAGGGATACACATGTCCAAATACCTGTCTTCGTATTGGTACTCAGCTGCAGAAGTCACCCAAGTTTCGGCTTGTTGATAGACACCTTGAATTCCTTTGTATCCCTGTACGAGCTATACAAGGGAAACTCAATGCTTCAGATAGCCCTAGAATATGTATCCTTAATAATTGCGAAATTGGCAACATGAGATCTCTCCGTTCGATGTTTTAATTGTCAAAAGTTTGGCACTTCACCTCAAATGATCTTGTCGTGGTGTGACTCGCAATGTGATCCATTTCGATCATTGCTTATTTAAGACGTAAAAGGTAAACAAGGGAATTAGTTACAATTATCTGGAGAATATTAAAATTTGGAAAGGATTTCAAGTTAGGTGATGTTTCTTCAATCCTCAATTTGTCTGGTCACCCCCGATCTGCAAAAGTGTTGATCTTTTTTCTATTTTCAATGGTTTTTGACCTACAAACTATTTATATTTTGCTTTGATCTTCGAAGGTTTTTTCCTCTTTTTACGATCTTTAAATGCTTTTGATCTGTCTTCGAGGGTTTCTGATTATCCTTTGACTTTCACATGGTTTAGATCTTCCTTGTTTCTTTGAAGATTCCTTAATATTTCTTCAATTCTTCGAACTTCAATGCTTTTTGATTTTGTTTTGATCTTCCAAAGGGTTTCACGCTTCGAAGATTTTTGATCTTTCTTCGATCTTTAGAAGTTCTTAAATGTTGTTTCCATTTCTGCAGGTTGTTGTTCTTCTCTTGATCTTCAATAATATTTGCGATTCTTTGATTTGGAACATTCTTCGATCTTTAAAAGTTTTGTGATCTTTTGTGAGTCTTTTCAAAACAAAAACCATCTCATTAGTTCTAACTCTTTCATCGATCGGTTTTCAATATTTCGATCTTCAAAGGATTTATCTTTTCCTTTGAACTTAATTTTAATATTTCTTTGCTGGATCCTAATCTTGTTTTAATCTTTAACTATTATACGATCTTCAAAAGCTTTTAATTTCACTTCGATCTTCAACGGTTTTTAAGTCCACTTCAATTTTTTTAGGTTTTTTTGATCAGGGAAAGTTTTAAAACTTTCTTAATTTTATTAAGATTTTCGTTTCGTTTAAATCTTTCAACCTTCAACATTAGCTCTTAGTAAGTCTTTTAATATTCTTTCATTGTAACTGGTTTCCGTCAAATAATTTCTAAAGTTAAAACAAAGTGGCAGCTGTACTCATCCTTCGATATTGTACAGCTGCCAATTTTTTATAAACCTTTCATCATGGAAGGTTCTAAATTTTATTAAGATTTTTGATATTTTTAGATCTTTCAACCTTCAAACCTCAATAGTTGAAACAATGTGGCAGCTGTACTCATACCTCAATATGGTACAGCTGCCAATTAAGTTTCATAAAAAAGGAAATTTATTCATTTCTCAAAAAATAAGTATTATATAATATTGTTGAACAAATTTCTATAATTGAAACAAACTGGCAGCTGTACCAACCTTTCGATATGGTACAGCTTCCGTTTTAATCGAAATGAGGGGAAATTTCTTAAACAAAAAAATAATAATATTTATTGAAATATTTATTTTACATTAAAATCCAAAACTATTTTATTGTAACCTCAAAACAAACCAAACAACATTATCCTCCGTTAATTCACGCTCTATTCTTATCTAATCTTCTCAATGTTATTATTATATTTTCGAGAAAATATTAATTTATACAAAATAAAATTTAGTTTTTCTTAAAGATTACGATTTTTCTATCCATCAAAACTAATTTTTAAATTCTAAACAATTTGTTTGGTCATATCAAGACATTTTCATTTTGTTTAAGCCGATTTATTAGTAATATTTTTTTTTCTATTTTATTTTATTTATTTATTGACCGGCTGTCGTCTGTCTGTGTATTTCACTCATAATCTAACTACCATTCACTTTAACTGCCATTCTGTCCTGTTTTGAGGTTTATTTTCAAAATTTAATTTCAGAAAAAAATAAGCAAAAAATTTTCCAAAAATTAAATTTAATAAAAAAAAGCGAGAGATAATCCATTTTGAAACCTGTAAATAATATTTAAATTGAAAAGTTGTCACCATGAATCTCAGCCCACTGTTAAACATTTTTTTTAATTTGGTCACAATCGTTAAAATGAAACCGATATATAACAACAACAACAACAACAACTACTACAACACACATTCTTAGGTTCATTACTTTGGTGTACAATAAATATGGAATACAAAAATATTTTTGTTATAAATTTAATTTTTTTAACAATTTTATTTATATATTTTTGAGGTTATTTATTTTATGGATTTTGTTTTTGTTTTTGGATATATAAAATTGGATCAAGGAAAAATATTAGTAAAACTTCTTGTTCATCACTCTTATATAATCAGAACTGCAGCGAATTAATTATAATTAAATAAAAATCTTAATTTCAATCTGAATAACTCACTCAGATCCCCGATCCCATATTTGATTTGATTCGTCTTATACGTCAATTTACTATAACAAGCTGATAGTGAAAATGAAAATCTTAGAAATCTTAAAAGGGTTCTAAGCTTTATTTGACCTTTTTTACATTTTTGGTCTTCCTCCGATCTTTAAAGGATTTTAAATCGTTTTTCGATCTTCAGTGGTTTCTACACTCCATTCGAACTTCAATGGTTTTAAATATTCCTTCCATCTTGGATGGTTCCTAATCTTAAATCTTTAATCTTCATAGATTTTAGATCTTTCTTCGATCGAACGAATGTTATTCCTCCTCTTAAAGCTTCAAAAGTGTATATTCGATCTTTGAAAAATTTTTTTAATGTTGCTTCAATCTTTAAAGGTCTTTGAAAGATTAAAATCTTTAAAGATTTAAATCATTCTTTAAGGTTCGTCTTTTCACAAAAATTCTTCTTCTTAAGTTCTGATTCTATATAATTTGGGAAAATCTGTACAATGATCAAGTTCTAGTAGCAACGACCGATGACAATTTATTGACTCAATTATGAACTTATTCTCCTTTAACTCAATTGGTAGTGACGGCTATTTGTCACCAGCACATTTTCTACTCTTCGTGACTTTTTTTACATATAATTCCCATATGCTTTCACTGGTCCTAAGCAGCTGACAATATGTAGGCTCAATTTTGAACTCAGCAGTTTCAATTGGTGTCTTGAAGATTTTGAAACCGATTTATATCGACGACGGCCGGTCAATCGCTTTGAGCTGTTGTACTTGTATTTGTGGCCTTTGGTTTTAGGACTTTCCGACTTTATTATTATTATTATTATTATTATTATTATTATTATTATTATTATTATTATACCCTCCACCACCACAAGTGGTGAGGGTATATTAAGTTTGTCATTCTGTATGTAACACCAAGAAGGAATCATCTCAGACCCAACAATGTATATATATTATTGCATCAAATCAAAAACTGAGTCGATTTAGCTATGTCCGTCTGTCCGTCTGTCTGTCTGTTGGAAACATTCTCACGCCTAGAATAATTGACCGAATTCAATAAAACTTGGCCACATTATTTGTTATTGTCCTAAGCAGTTTGCTATTTAAAACCAGCTATATCGGTTTATAAGCAAGGAAGTTATAGACCGATATCTGAAACAACCTCAAAATTTCGAAAAATGAACTCTTATAATTCTTCTAAAAATGTGATTGGACTAAAACAAAAAATTAATTTTAGCATACAACTACACGTGCTTCATCATCGTGCCAAAAATTATCAAAATCTGATTAACCGGAAAAAAGTTATAGGCTATAATATGCAAAATTTTGATACACCCCAAACTCTTTGTGTCATATGGACCGCAATTTTTAAGATAATTTACTGAAATTTGTCACAACTAATTTTTAAACCATTCTTAATATATGTTATAAATTTTATTAACATTGGTCCATATTTTGATATAGCTCCCATATAACGCCATTTCCCGGAATATGATTTATAGCTCATAAAACTCTTAAATTGGAACCAATTCTATTGAAATTTGGCACAAATAATTGTTTAACTATTTTAAATATATACTATAAATTTTATTTACATGGGTCCGTATTTTGATATAGCTCCCATATAAGGCCCCTTCCCGGAATGTGATTTATAGCTCATAAAACTCTTAAATTTGAACCAATTCTATTGAAATTTGGCACAACTTATTTCCTAGCCATTTTAAATATATGTTATAAATTATATTAAGATGGGTCCATATTTTGATATAGCTCCCATATAAGGCCCCTTCCCGGAATTTGATTTATAGCTCATAAAACTCTTAAAATTGGAACCAATTCTATTGAAATTTGGCACAAAT
>PYHX02000494.1:67640460-67666852 GCA_004302925.2 Cochliomyia hominivorax
AATTGTTTAACTATTTTAAATATGTACTATAAGTTTATTTACATGGGTCCGTATTTTGATATAGCTCCCATATAAGGCCCCTTCCCGGAATGTGATTTATAGCTCATAAAACTCTTAAATTTGAACCAATTCTTTTGAAATTTGGCATAACTGATTTTCTAGCTATTTTAAATATATGTTATAAATTATATTAACATGGGTCCATATTTTGATATAGCTCCCATATAAGGACTTTCCCGGAATATGATTTATAGCTTATAAAATTTTTAAATTTGAACTAATTCTTTTGAAATTTGGCACAATTATTGTTTCAACTATTTTAAATATATATTGTGAATTTTATTAATATGGATCCATATTTTGATATAGCTCCCATATAAGGCCCCTTCCCGGAATTTGATTTATAGCTCATAAAACTCTTAAATTGGAACCAATTCTATTGAAATTTGGCACAAATAATTTTTTAACCATTTTAAATATATACTATAAATTTTATTCACATGGGTCCGTATTTTGATATAGCTCCCATATAAGGCCCCTTCCCGGAATGTGATTTATAGCTCATAAAACTCTTTAATTTGAACCAATTCTTTTGAAATTTGGCACAATTAATCTCTTAATTATTTTAAATATATACTATAAATTTTATTCATATGGGTCCGTATTTTGATATGGCTCCCATATAAGGCCCCTTCCCGGAATGTGATTTATAGCTCATAAAACTCTTAAATTTGAACCAATTCTTTTGAAATTTGGCACAATTATTGTTTTAACTATTTTAAATATATACTATAAAATTTATTAACATGGGTCCATATTTTGATATAGCTCCCATATAAGGCCCCTTCCCGGAATATGATTTACAGCTTATAACACTTTTAAATTTGAACCAATTCTTTTGAAATTTAGCACATTTGATTTTCTAGCTATTTTAAATATATGTTGTAAACTTTATTAAAATGGGTCCATATTATGATATAGCTCCATTATAACGCCCCTTCTCGAGTAAATAAAGACCAATTCTACTGAAAGTCGACACAATTATTTTGCTAACTGTTCTGAAGATATTATATTAATTTGCCCTGTATCGGTCCAAATTTTCCTATAGCTCCCTTATAACGGGATTTTCCGGAAAACGGATTAGAGTTTATAAAACATTTAAATAAAGATCAATTCCATTAAAATTTAGCACAATGATTTTTCTAACTATAATCAAAGTATATTATAAATATGAACAATCTTGGTCCAAACTTCGGGAAGGAGTCTTATATGGGAGCTACATATAAGACCCCTTCCCGGAAAATAGTTTTGAGCTTATAACAAGCATATTTTTTGTTTTTATACGCTCCACAGTACAAGTGGTAGAGAGAGAATATTAACTTTGTCATTCTGTGTGTAACGCTAAGAATGAATTATTTCAGACCCCATAATGTATATATTCTTGCATCAAGTCAAAATCTCAATCGATTTTCGTCAATCTCTTTGTCTGCTCACATCCGCAAAAATTAACAGAGCTCAATGAAAATTGGTAGAAAAAAGGCAGTTAATAGAAAAATTTTATAGCTTAAATTGTAACTAATTTTATGACTTATTAAGTATTTCTGTGTTATATACATTTGTGAGTATATGAGTGTCTATGGAACCTAACGTATTAACTTTACACGAATTTGTGGTGGAGGGTATTTAAAATTCGGCATAGCCGAATATACAATTCTTACTTGTTTTTTTTTTTTTTTTTTTTTTTTTGATAAACTTCTATTTGAGTTTTGTTTAGAATTATTTCAACCTAAAATGTTCAGCAACAATTTTCGTGTGTTGCCCCGTAAAGCGAAGCTGCTGCAAACTCTTGCTTTTCTAAAAATTTCCCATTTAAATGAAATGTTCTAAAAATTTCCCATTTAAATGAAATGTTCTAAAAATTTCCCATTTAAAGGATTTTTTCTAAAAATTTCCCATTTAAAAGAAAATTTCTCATTTAAAGGAAATTTTCTAAAAAATTTCCCATTTAGAGGAAATTTTGTAAAAATTTTCCATTTAGAGAGAATTTTGTATAAAATTCCCATTTAGAGGAAATTTTTTAAAAGAAATTTCCCAGTTAGAGAAAATTTTCTAAAAATTTCCCATTTAGAGAAAATTTTCTAAAACTTTCCCATTTGAGGAAATTAAAAAAAAAAAAAAAAAACATTAAAAGAAAATTTTAACAAATTTTCCCATTTAGACGAAATTTTTAAAGGAAATTTTCTAAAAAAAAATTCCAATTTAAAGGAAACATTTCTAAACATTTTCGATTTAGAGGAAATTTTATAAAAAAATTTCTATTTAGAGGAAATTTTATAAAAAAATTTCTATTTAGAGGAAATTTTCTAAAAAAAATTTCCATTTAGAGGAAATTTTCTAAAAATTTCCTATATAGAGGAAATTTTCAAAGAATTTCCCATTTAGAGGAAATTTTCTAAGAATTTCCCATTTAGAGTATATTTTCTAAAAATTTCTCATTTAGAAGAACTTTTCTAAAAATTTCCCATTTAGAGGAAATTTTCTAAAAATTTCCCTTTTAGAGAAAATTTTCGAAAAATTTCCCATTCCCATATGCTGTCAAATTTTCTAAAAATTTCCCATTTAAAGGAAATTTTCTAAAAATTTCCCATCTAAAGGAAATTTTCTAAAAAAAATCTTATTTTAAAAGGAATTTTCTAAAAACTTCCCATTTAGAGAAAAATTCTTAAAAATTTCCCGTATAGAATAAATTTTTTAAAAATGTCCCATTTAAATGAAATTCTCTAAAAAATTCCCCATTTAGAGGAAAAATTTCCATTATAGAAAATTTAAAGAAATTTTCTAAGAATTTCCCAATTGGAAAAATTTTTTAATGATTTAATTTAGAGAAAAATTTCCTCTTTTAAAAGAAAAAAATTTTATTTAGAGAAAATTTTCATTGAATTTATATTTTTACAGAAAATTTTCGTTAAATTAAAATTTTAGGGAAATCTTTCGTTAAATTCAAATTCAGAGGAATTTTTAGAGAATTTTTGTTTATTTTGAAAATTTTCAAAATTTAATTTCGAATATTAAAATATTCCTCCATTTTTACTTACATTATTTTTCGAGGTTAATTATTTTTTACGGTTTCGAAAAAACGACTTAATTATGCTGAAGTCAATTTAAGTTGTATTTTTATTTATTTGTTTATTTTGTGCATAAAACTCCTACTGTTGAAAATATATTTCTTTTCTTTTTTTATTTCTTAAAAATTTCAATTTTATTTATTTTTAATTTATTTTAAACCCAAAAAAAGAACTTTGATTTTTAGAACAGACTTTAAATGAAAATTAAAAAAAAAAATCATGTAGGTTTTCTTCTCTTTAATTTTGTTTAATAAAAATATTTTAAAAATATTTGAAATCTATAAATTAAAAATAATAAAGAAAAACTGAATTGCAAACAAAAAATCCCTTTTTATAGGAAAATCTGTAAATAAAGTCTAAAACTATAAAATTCACAGAATTAACACTTTTTCTTCAAAGAAAAAGAGTAACAAGTGAGAATGATATATTCGGCTATGCCGAATCTTCAATACCCTTCATCACAAATGCGAATAGAGTCTATAACTTGTTTTCTTCTGACTCGATTTTGATATTCCCTGGAAGAGTAATGATGTTCATACCACTATTATGGCAAATTTTGATTCTAATTTGCCGATTAATAATTGACAGTTTTACGAAAGTTTTCCGCATGAACCTAGAAGTTGCCACATATATCGGTCTATATCTTTTGATATACTGAACCGATTTTGCTGTGTTTAAAAAGGAAACTTTTCAAGACTCCAAAAAATGCTCAGGCCAAATTAAATTGAGCTCCGTCAGTTAAAGTGGATGTGAGAGTGCCAACAATAGACAGACTGACATATCTAAATCAATTCAGATTTTGATTTGGTGCAAGAATATATGGAGTCTTAGATGATTCCTCCTTAGTGTTGCATGTGGAATGACAAAATTAATATACCCTCTTTACCATTTGAATTTTGGTATTTAACATTCATTTAGGTGCTTGAGTTTAGAATGCATAAATTATGCGATGATTTATTCTCAGAAGTTGTACATTTTTCAAGTTTCTTTAATTTTCATCATTTTTTCCCGATTTCACATAAAAATGTTAAATAAATAATTTTTTTTTGCTGATGATTTGGTTGACGACTTAAGTTGTTCTTTTGTTTGGAGATTTTTACTTAGTGAAGATTATTGTCTCCGTCTGTCTGTTGCTTTGTCGCTTTGTCAGTCTCAATCTATCTACAAGTTGTGTGTCGGTGGTTTGTAAATCTGAACAAGAAGAAGAAGCTTTAGATTTACCCGTATGATGTCTTTTTTTGTTTTTGCTCATATTTGCTGCCTGCAGTTCTTTTTGAATTTTATGAAAATCTTTTGCTGTCAATCTTTATTTATCAGTTAAATTCATACGCAGTGCATGATGATGATAATAATGATGAGGATGAGGATGATGATAATGAAGTGATTATGTTGGAACATGTAACAAGTTGTTGTTGTCATTTGCTGTTGAAAAGTATTTGTCGCATCTTAGAATGTAAAAGTTACGCTTAAAAATGTTTAACAAAAACAATAAAAAACAACAACAAAATAAAAGTTCGAGATAATAAAATCTTCAGAAAACAGATGAGTAAAGGAATTAAATCGTAAGAGACAGATTGATGACATTCTATTTGAAAAAAAAATTAAAAGACATTTTTACAAAATTTCTCTAAAAAAATATTAAAAAAAAATGTTTTATTAAAAAAAATATAAAAAAATAAAAAATATAAAAAAATAAAAAAATAATAATAATAATAAATAAATAAAAAATAATAATAAAAAAATAAAAAATTAAAAAGAAATTTTTTACAAAATTTCCTTTGAGTAGGAAATTTTCTAAAATTTTACTATTAGAAGAACGTTTTTTAAAACTTCCGTATTCGAAGGAAAATTTTTTTTAATTTTCTTTCGAAGGATTTTTTTTTTAAATTTCCTATTCGAAGGATTTTTCTTAAATTTCCTATTCGAAGGAATTTTTTTTTTTTAATTTTCTATTCGAAGGAAATTTTCTAAAAATTTCCTATTCGAAGGAAATTATCTAAAAATTTCCTATTCGAAGGAAATTATCTAAAAATTTCCTATTCGAAATGTTTCGTTGAATTCAAAATTTTATAGAAAATTTTCGTTGATTAAAATTTTATAGAAAATTTTCGTTGATTAAAAATTTTATAGCAAATTTTCGTTGATTAAAAATTTTATAGAAAATTTTCGTTGATTAAAAATTTTATAGAAAATTTTCGTTGATTAAAAATTTTATAGAAAATTTTCGTTGATTTAAAATTTTATAGAAAATTTTCGTTGAATTAAAATTTTATAGAAACTTTTAGTTGATTAAAAATTTTATAGAAAATTTTCGTTGATTAAAAATTTTATAGAAAATTTTCGTTGATTAAAAATTTTATAGAAAATTTTCGTTGATTTAAAAATTTTATAGAAAATTTTCGTTGATTAAAAATTTTATAGAAAATTTTCGTTGAAATTTAAAAATTTTTAATTAGAAAATTTTCGTTGATTAAAAATTTTATAGAAAATTTTCGTTGATTAAAAATTTTATAGAAAATTTTCGTTGATTAAAAATTTTATAGAAAATTTTCGTTGATTAAAAATTTTATAGAAAATTTTCGTTGATTAAAATTTTATAGAAAATTTTCGTTGATTAAAATTTTATAGAAAATTTTCGTTGATTAAAATTTTATAGAAAATTTTCGTTGATTAAAAATTTTATAGAAAATTTTCGTTGATTAAAAATTTTATAGAAAATTTTCGTTGATTAAAAATTTTATAGAAAATTTTCGTTGATTAAAAATTTTATAGAAAATTTTCGTTGATTAAAAATTTTATAGAAAATTTTCGTTGATTAAAAATTTTATAGAAAATTTCCGTTGATTAAAAATTTTATAGAAAATTTTCGTTGATTAAAAATTTTATAGAAAATTTTCGTTGATTAAAATTTTATAGAAAATTTTCGTTGATTAAAAATTTTATAGAAAATTTTCGTTGATTAAAAATTTTATAGAAAATTTTTCGTTGTTTAAAAATTTTATAGAAAATTTTCGTTGTTTAAAAATTTTATAGAAAATTTTCGTTGTTTAAAAATTTTATAGAAAATTTTCGTTGTTTAAAAATTTTATAGAAAATTTTCGTTGATTAAAAATTTTATAGAAAATTTTCGTTGATTAAAAATTTTATAGAAAATTTCCGTTGATTAAAATTTTATAGAAAATTTTCGTTGTTTAAAAATTTTATAGAAAATTTTCGTTGTTTAAAAATTTTATAGAAAATTTTCGTTGTTTAAAAATTTTATAGAAAATTTTCGTTGTTTAAAAATTTATAGAAAATTTTCGTTGATTAAAAATTTTATAGAAAATTTTCGTTGATTAAAAATTTTATAGAAAATTTTCATTGATTAAAAATTTTATAGAAAATTTTCGTTGATTAAAAATTTAATAGAAAATTTTCGTTGATTAAAAATTTTATAGAAAATTTTCGTTGATTAAAAATTTTATAGAAAATTTTCGTTGATTTAAAAATTTTATAGAAAATTTTCGTTGATTAAAATTTTATAGAAAATTTTCGTTGATTAAAAATTTTATAAAAAATTTTCGTTGATTAAAAATTTTATAGAAAATTTTCGTTGATTAAAAATTTTATAGAAAATTTCGTTGATTAAAAATTTTATAGAAAATTTTCGTTGATTAAAATTTTTATAGATAATTTTCGATAATTAAAAATTTTATAAAAAATTGTCATTGATTAAAAATTTTATAGAAAATTTTCGTTGAGTAAAAATTTTATAGAAAATTTTCGTTGAGTAAAAATTTTATAGAAAATTTTTCGTTGAGTAAAAATTTTATAGAAAATTTTCATTGAGTAAAAATTTTATAAAAAATTTTCGTTGAGTAAAAATTTTATAGAAAATTTTCGTTGATTAAAAATTTTATAGAAAATTTTCGTTGATTAAAAATTTTATAGAAAATTTTCGTTGATTAAAAATTTTATAGAAAATTTTCGTTGATTAAAAATTTTATAGAAAATTTTCGTTGATTAAAAATTTTATAGAAAATTTTCGTTGATTAAAAATTTTATAGAAAATTTTCGTTGATTAAAAATTTTATAGAAATTTTCGTTGATTAAAATTTTATAGAAAATTTTCGTTGTTTAAAAATTTTATAGAAAATTTTCGTTGTTTAAAAATTTTATAGAAAATTTTCGTTGTTTAAAAATTTTATAGAAAATTTTCGTTGTTTAAAAATTTTATAGAAAATTTTCGTTGTTTAAAAATTTTATAGAAAATTTTCGTTGTTTAAAAATTTTATAGAAAATTTTCGTTGATTAAAAATTTTATAGAAAATTTTCGTTGATTAAAATTTTATAGAAAATTTTCATTGATTAAAAATTTTATAGAAAATTTTCGTTGATTAAAAATTTAATAGAAAATTTTCGTTGATTAAAAATTTTATAGAAAATTTTCGTTGATTAAAATTTTATAGAAAATTTTCGTTGATTAAAAATTTTATAGAAAATTTTCGTTGATTAAAAATTTTATAGAAAATTTTCGTTGATTAAAATTTTTATAGAAAATTTTCGTTGATTAAAAATTTTATAGAAAATTTTCGTTGATTAAAAATTTTATAGAAAATTTTCGTTGATTAAAAATTTTATAGAAAATTTTTGTTGATTAAAAATTTTATAGAAAATTTTCGTTGATTAAAAATTTAATAGAAAATTTTCGTTGATTAAAAATTTAATAGAAAATTTTCGTTGATTAAAATTTTTATAGAAAATTTTCGATAATTAAAAAATTTTATAAAAAATTGTCATTGATTAAAAATTTTATAGAAAATTTTCGTTGAGTAAAATTTTATAGAAAATTTTCGTTGAGTAAAAATTTTATAGAAAATTTTCGTTGAGTAAAAATTTTATAGAAATTTTCGTTGAGTAAAAATTTTATAGAAAATTTTCGTTGAGTAAAAATTTTATAGAAAATTTTCGTTGAGTAAAATTTTATAGAAAATTTTCGTTGAGTAAAAATTTTATAGAAATTTTCGTTGAGTAAAAATTTTATAGAAAATTTTCTTTGATTAAAAATTTTATAGAAAATTTTCGTTGATTAAAAATTTATAGAAAATTTTCGTTGTTTAAAAATTTTATAGAAAATTTTCGTTGTTTTAAAAATTTTATAGAAAATTTTCGTTGTTTAAAAATTTTATAGAAAATTTTCGTTGTTTAAAAATTTTATAGAAAATTTTCGTTGATTAAAAATTTTATAGAAAATTTTCGTTGATTAAAAATTTTATAGAAAATTTTCGTTGATTAAACATTTTATAGAAAATTTTCGTTGATTAAAATTTTTATAGAAAATTTTCGTTGATTAAAAATTTTATAGAAAATTTTCGTTGATTAAAAATTTTATAGAAAATTTTCGTGATTAAAATTTTATAGAAAATTTTCGTTGATTAAAAATTTTATAGAAAATTTTCGTTGATTAAAAATTTTATAGAAAATTTTCGTTGATTAAAAATTTAATAGAAAATTTTCGTTGATTAAATTTTTATAGAAAATTTTCGATAATTAAAAATTTTATAAAAAATTGTCATTGATTAAAAATTTTATAGAAAATTTTCGTTGAGTAAAAATTTTATAGAAAATTTTCGTTGAGTAAAAATTTTATAGAAAATTTTCGTTGAGTAAAAATTTTATAGAAAATTTTCGTTGAGTAAAAATTTTATAGAAAATTTTCGTTGAGTAAAAATTTTATAGAAAATTTTCGTTGAGTAAAAATTTTATAGAAAATTTTCTTTGATTAAAAATTTTATAGAAAATTTTCGTTGATTAAAAATTTTATAGAAAATTTTCGTTGTTTAAAAATTTTATAGAAAATTTTCGTTGTTTAAAAATTTTATAGAAATTTTCGTTGTTTAAAAATTTTATAGAAAATTTTCGTTGTTTAAAAATTTTATAGAAAATTTTCGTTGTTTAAAAATTTTATAGAAAATTTTCGTTGATTAAAAATTTTATAGAAAATTTTCGTTGATTAAAAATTTTATAGAAAATTTTCGTTGATTAAAAATTTTATAGAAAATTTTCGTTTGATTAAAAATTTTATAGAAAATTTTCGTTGATTAAAATTTTATAGAAAATTTTCGTTGATTAAAATTTTATAGAAAATTTTCGTTGATTAAAAATTTTATAGAAAATTTTCGTTGATTAAAAATTTTATAGAAATTTTCGTTGATTAAAAATTTTATAGAAATTTTCGTTGATTAAAAATTTTATAGAAATTTTCGTTGATTAAAAATTTTATAGAAAATTTTCGTTGATTAAAATTTTATAGAAAATTTTCGTTGTTTAAAAATTTTATAGAAAATTTTCGTTGTTTAAAAATTTTATAGAAATTTTCGTTGTTTAAAAATTTTATAGAAAATTTTCGTTGTTTAAAAAATTTTATAGAAAATTTTCGTTGTTTAAAATTTATAAGAAAATTTTCGTTGTTTAAAAATTTATAGAAAATTTTCGTTGTTTAAAAATTTTATAGAAAATTTTCGTTGTTTAAAAATTTTATAGAAAATTTTCGTTGATTAAAAATTTTATAGAAAATTTTCGTTGATTAAAAATTTTATAGAAAATTTTCGTTGATTAAAATTTTATAGAAAATTTTCATTGATTAAAAATTTTATAGAAATTTTCGTTGATTAAAAATTTAATAGAAAATTTTCGTTGATTAAAAATTTTATAGAAAATTTTCGTTTGATTAAAAATTTTATAGAAATTTTCGTTGATTAAAAAATTTTATTAGAAATTTTCGTTGATTAAAAATTTTATAGAAAATTTTCGTTGATTAAAAATTTTATAGAAAATTTTCGTTGATTAAAAATTTTATAGAAAATTTTCGTTGATTAAAAATTTTATAGAAAATTTTCGTTGATTAAAAATTTTATAGAAAATTTTCGTTGATTAAAAATTTTATAGAAAATTTTCGTTGATTTAAAAATTTTATAGAAAATTTTCGTTGATTTAAAAATTTTATAGAAAATTTTCGTTGATTAAAAATTTTATAGAAAATTTTCGTTGATTAAAAATTTTATAGAAAATTTTCGTTGATTAAAAATTTTATAGAAAATTTTTCGTTGATTAAAAATTTTATAGAAAATTTTCGTTTGATTAAATTTTATAGATAATTTTCGATAATTAAAAATTTTATAAAAAATTGTCATTGATTAAAATTTTATAGAAAATTTTCGTTGAGTAAAAATTTTATAGAAAATTTTCGTTGAGTAAAAATTTTATAGAAAATTTTCGTTGAGTTAAAAATTTTATAGAAAATTTTCGTTGAGTAAAAATTTTATAGAAAATTTTCGTTGAGTAAAAATTTTATAGAAAATTTTCGTTGAGTAAAATTTTATAGAAAATTTTCGTTGATTAAAAATTTTATAGAAAATTTTCGTTGTTTAAAAAATTTTATAGAAAATTTTCGTTGTTTAAAAATTTTATAGAAAATTTTCGTTGTTTAAAAATTTTATAGAAAATTTTCGTTGTTTAAAAATTTTATAGAAAATTTTCGTTGTTTAAAAATTTTATAGAAAATTTTCGTTGATTAAAAATTTTATAGAAAATTTTCGTTGATTAAAAATTTTATAGAAAATTTTCGTTTGATTAAAAATTTTATAGAAAATTTTCGTTGATTAAAAATTTTATAGAAAATTTTCGTTGATTAAAAATTTTATAGAAAATTTTCGTTGATTAAAAATTTTATAGAAAATTTTCGTTGATTAAAATTTATAGAAAATTTTCGTTGATTAAAATTTTATAGAAAATTTTCGTTGATTAAAATTTTATAGAAAATTTTCGTTGATTAAAATTTTATAGAAAATTTTCGTTGATTAAAAATTTTATAGAAAATTTTCGTTGATTAAAAATTTTATAGAAAATTTCGGTTGAAATTTTAAAAATTCGTGATTAAATTTAAAGAAAATTTTCGTTGATTAAAAATTTTATAGAAAATTTTCGTTGATTAAAAATTTTATAGAAAATTTTCGTTGATTAAAAATTTTATAAAAAATTTTCGTTGATTAAAAATTTTATAGACAATTTTCGTTGATTAAAAATTTTATAGAAAATTTTCGTTGATTAAAAATTTTATAGAAAATTTTCGTTGATTAAAAATTTTATAGAAAATTTTCGTTGATTAAAAATTTTATAGAAAATTTTCGTTGATTAAAAATTTTATAGAAATTTTCGTTGATTAAAAATTTTATAGAAAATTTTTAGAAAGTTTTTAGTGAAAATGTTTAAATTTAATATTCTCCTTAAATTCCAAAGATTTAATACCTTTAATTTACTGCCCTCAAGCACCTTAAACCCATATGTGACTTGTAATGCCAAACGCATCTAAGAAAGAAATTGTTCTTTTTATAATTTTTGTCATTCTTCTGGAATCTTTATATTTTTAACAGGTTTGTAATAATGAGATGAATGTTGCTGATGATGATGATAATGATGTTGCAACAATAATTTTTTCTTTGATTTTTTTTTTTTAGTTTTTTTTCGTTGTTACACTTCTCATATTGTTCTCTTTCCTATTTGTTGTTGTTCTTGTTGGAAGACGCTTTAACTTGAATACAAGAATATGAAAAAAGAGAAAAATCTTTTTTCAGAACATACGATGATTAGGGCTTTTAAAGCGCATAAAGACGATTTGACTTCATTGTTTTGCTAGACAACGCAAATTTATAAAAATAAAATAAAGAAGAAGAAAAAGATGATAACGATGACGATGAATTTTTATCTAAAAACTTTATTTATTTACAACCGGCATTTTCAAACCAGCGATTTAAAAAAATGTTCAAATGAAAAAAAGTTCTACAAAATCGGAATTTAACGAAAATTTACTATAAAATAGCAAATTTATTAATTTTTTATATAAAATGACACTTAATGAAAATTTTCCAAAAAATTTAGTTAAATTAAAATGTTGAAAAAAATCAATGGAAATTTTCTTTAAAAAAATATAAAAAGTTTCTATAAAGAATTCAACGAAAATTTTCTATAAAAATTGATTTAACGAAAATTAAAAGAAAAAAAGATCAATTCTGGTATCAAATTTTAATTTAAAGAAATTAAAAAAAAAAAATATGTAACGAAAATTAAAAAGAAAACAAAAACAAAATAATAATTTAACGAAAATTAAAAAAAAATAATTTAACGAAAATTAAAAAAAAATAATTTAACGAAAATTAAAAAAAAAAAAAGAATTTAACGAAAATTAAAAAAAAAAGATTTTTGTATAAAATTTTAATTCAACGAAATTTTCAAAAAAAAAAAAAATAAAAAAAAAAATAAAAATAAAAGAAATAAAAAAATAAATAAATAAATAAATAAATAAATAAATAAATAAAAAATAATAATTTAACGAAAATTTTCTAAAAAAATAATAATTTAAAGAAATTAAAAAAAGATTTTTGTATAAAATTTTAATTAAGCGAAAATTTTCTAAAAAAAAATTTAACGAAAATTTTCTAAAAAAAAATATTTAATGAAACTTAAAAAAAGATCTATTCTCGAAAAAATTTTAATTTAAAGAAAATTTTGTATAAAATTTTAATTTAACGAAAATTTTCTAAAAAAATTGATTTAACGAAAATTTTCTACAAAAAAATTATTTAACGAAAATTTCTGAAAAAAAATATTTAACGAAAATTTTCTAAAAAAAATGTATTTGACGAAAATTTTCTAAAAAAAATATTTAACGAAAATTTCTAAAAAAATTTATTTAACGAAAATTTTCTAAAAAAATTGATTTAACGAAAATTTTCTAAAAAAAATTATTTAACGAAAATTTTCTAAAAAAATGATTTAACGAAAATTTCTAAAAAAAATTTATTTAACGAAGAATTTCGAAAAAAAAAAATATTTAACGAAATTTTCTAAAAAAAAATTATTTAACGAAAATTTTCTAAAAAAAATGATTTAACGAAAAATTCTAAAAAAAATTTATTTAACGAAAATTTTCTAAAAAAAATGTATTTAACGAAAATTTTCTAAAAAAAAATTATTTAACGAAAATTTTCTAAAAAAAATTTATTTAACGAAATTTTTCTAAAAAAATTGATTTAACGAAAATTTTCTAAAAAAATTTATTTAACGAAAATTAAAAAAAAAATCCCCTCAAAAATGGAAATTTTCTCAAAATCTCCTCAAAAAGGAAAATTTCTCAAGATTTAAGAAAAAATACTTCTCAAATTACGGTCCTCCCTAATTACTACAATGTCATATATCTTTAAGACCTCATTTCTTTATTCCTTATTATATTCTTTATCCCACAAGTACGTGGTGTTTTGTTGGAAGTTTATTTACATTTTACGTTTGTTTCTCTTTATCTCACATTGTTTCTCTTTTTTTCTTTTTTGATTCTCTGAAGTTGTTAAAATGCGTAACAACAAAAGTCCCATTTCAGAGCTGAACAGATGATTTATTAAAGTCGGAATGTTTTGGTCGGTCGTTGAATGACAATTAATTCATAAGATTTTTATTATTTTTTCCTAAACAATCACAAAATACAAGCAAAAACTAAAGATATGCGAAATTCAAAACGTGACACTTATGTGGGTGATGAGAAGAAATATCACGTTACCAAGAAAAATAATTACAAAACGAATGAAATTGGAATTCTAAAGAAATTTTGAAGGGGAATCTGGAAATCTGAGTGGATGATATTGAAATCTAATTAAAATGTTAATAAAAGAAAATATGAAACTAAAAAAACTAATTAAATTCCAAAAAAGGATAATTTAGGAGGATTTTGTAAAAAGGTATGTAATAGTGGAATCACAACTTTATAAAAAAAGGTTCTTAAGAAATATCTCTTTTTGATAAAATTCTTGGAATCTTTTCACAAATACACTTTTTTATGATTTAAATAATTCCTTTTGTAATTTATGTCCATTTTTGTAAAATAAGAATATTTCATGAAACTTATTGTTGTTGTTGTTGTTGTTTTCGACACAAAAGAATTGAAAACACTCATTTCAACACACTTAAGTGAGAACAACAATACAAATTTTCTGATATTTTTGTTAAAATCTCAAATTAAAGTTCAAAACTAAATAAAACACTCAGAAGATATTTTTATGTCGTTATTGTTGTTTGGTCGAGCATGGAAAAGAGCATAAATCACCTGAATAAAGGATTTGATGATCACACTGAGGGATAAAAAATACAAAAACAAAATTTACAATAACACACCACAATAAGTGTGAAATACCCGAAAAAAGTGATTATTGTGGAAAAACAATAAAATCACGAATTAAATCTTTTTTAAAATCAAAATTTTATTTAACGAAAATTTTCTATAAAATTTTTAATTAACGAAAACTTTTTGCAAAAATATGAAATGAATTTTTACAAAAATTTTAATTTGAGAAAATTTTCTAAAAAATTTTGAATTTAATGAAAATTTTCTATAAAATATTTTCATTTAACGAAAATTTTACGCAATTTTCTTTATCAACAAAATTTTTCAAAAATTTCCTCTCAAAAAGGACGTTTATACATTTTTTTTTAAGAAATTTTATAAAAATTTCCTTTTTTATAGGAAATTTTGTACAAATTTCCTTTTTTATAGGAAATTTTGTACACATATCCTTTTTTATAGGAAATTTTGTACAAATTTCCTTTTTTATAGGAAATTTTGTACAAATTTCCTTTTTTTATAGGAAATTTTGTACAAATTCCTTTTTTTATAGGAAATTTTGTACAAATTTCCTTTTTTATAGGAAATTTTGTACAAATTTCCTTTTTTATAGGAAATTTTGTACAAATTTCCTTTTTTTATAGGAAATTTTGTACAAATTTCCTTTTTTTATAGGAAATTTTGTACAAATTTTCCTTTTTTTATAGGAAATTTTGTACAAATTTCCTTTTTTATAGAAAATTTTGTACAAATATCATTTTTTATAGGAAATTTTGTACAAATTTTCTGTTTTATAGGAAATTTTGTACAATTTTGAAAATTTCCTCTAAAGGAAATTTTTTTTAAAATTTCCTCCAAAAAGAAAATTTTTTTGAAAATTTCCTCTAAAAAGGAAATTTTTTGAAAATTTTCTCTAAAAAGGAAATTTTTTGAAAATTTCCTTTAAAAAAGAAATTCTTTGAAAATTTCCTTTAAAAAAGAAATTTTTTGAAAATTTCCTTTAAAAAAGAAATTCTTTGAAAATTTCCTCTAAAAAGGAAATTCTTTGAAAATTTCCTCTAAAAAGAAAATTTTTTAAAATTTCCTCAAAAAAGGAAATTTTTGAAAATATTCCTCTGAAAATAATTTTTTTTTTGAAAATTTTTCTTTTAATTTCACTAAAAAGGAATTTTTTAGATTTTTTTAGATTTTTTTAAATTAAATTTTAGTTGCACCCTATTGAATTCATTTAAGTACATCATTAAATTGTCGAAATTTCTTTTTGTTGACAAAAATTCAACGAATTTTACGCTGTTTTCTACAGATTTAAGACTTAAAACGAAATAACAACCATTAAAATAATATCAAACATTTTTTGAAGGATTTAAAAGGAATTTAATGCTAAAAAAGTAACAGGAAAATGAAACCAGTAGCGCTTAATTTGCTTATGAGCATAAAATACTTTTAATACTTCTTAAAGCAAAAAAGAGATAAATGATGAATTATTAAAACAAAAGGGGGAGAGAGGGAGAAAAACAAGGAAAAAGTTTTTTATGTCAGGGATAAATTGTAACAAGAAGATAACAACAATTTTGATAGAAAATATAAAAAATAATGGATTAGAGGAGAAAAGAGCTAAAAATATAATAAAAGACTTTAATTAAACTAATGATAACTTGACATGAATTTGCAACAACTGCAAAAGTGTAAAAAACAAAATACGGAGAGAAGAAAAGAGTCAAGTTGATATTTATTGTGGAACAGAACAAAAATCAAGCAGAGTATCATCCGATGATGACCCTTTTTGAGAAGTGACACTCACAAGTAGAACGAATAACAACAACAAGAGAATATCTCTACTCATCCATCTACAACAGCACCACCAGCAGCAACAACAGCACCATCAGCAGCAACAACACTTTTCACATGAGGATAAACAGAAACGATGACGTTGATGAGCAAAATGGATTAAAATCCAACAACAAGAGAGAATCAAGAGTTAAGAAAAAGTAGGGTAATAATTATTATTATTTTAACAAAAAAGCAAAAAGAAATGAAGATAAAAATTTTATGAAAACTTTCAATTAAAAATTGTTTTTGTTTTTTTTTTTCTTCTTCTGTTTCTGATTCCTTTAAGAAAAGATTCTAAATTTGTGTTAAAAACAGCAAAAGAAGGTGGTGGCCCAAAAAAGAGTTTATTTCCATTTTTTGTTAACCACAATTTTTAGCATTTTGTTTT
Organism: Cochliomyia hominivorax; assembly: GCA_004302925.2. Classification (NCBI taxonomy): domain Eukaryota; kingdom Metazoa; phylum Arthropoda; class Insecta; order Diptera; family Calliphoridae; genus Cochliomyia; species Cochliomyia hominivorax. Next base: position 67,656,950 of record PYHX02000494.1, read on the forward strand.
ATTCATTTTAACTATCTCGCTGTTTGATTTTCTGTTAATCAGGGCATTTTAGTTGAAAAAGAAAAAATTAAGTTGTCAAACTTTTGACAGTTTTTGTGGCGAAAAATTTAAAAAGTGATATTTTAGAGAAAAAACTACTAAAAAAGGAAAAGAAGGCGGTTTTGGTTAAAAAAAAAACATGATTGAAAATATACTATATGGGCAGACAAGTTGTGGAAAAGGCAAAACTTAAAAATTGCAATTTGGAAATAAAAAAAAAAAAAAAAAATAATTTGAAATTTAATTTTTAAGAAAAATTAAAAAATGGACAAAAAAAAATATATTGAAGGAAATTTTCTAAAATTTTCTTATTTTTTTAATATTTAAATTTTCCCATAATTTAAAAACATTAAATTTCAAAGAATTTGTGCTAAAAAATCTTTTTTAAAAGAATTTTTCTAAAAATTTATTTTATATAGGAAATTTTCTTAAAAGAAATTTTGAGAAATTGAATAAAATACTTTTTAGAGGACTTTTTTAAAAATCCCTTCTTAGAGGAGTTTTTGTTAATAAAATTTTTTTGTCAATTAATTTTTTTTTATAAAATTAAAATTTTTATAAAAAAAATTTCGTTAAATTGATGTTTTTTTTTAATAATAATTTTATAGAATGTTCGTTAAATTAAAAATTTCATTAAAAATGTTCGTTAAATTATAAACTTTATAGAAAATTTTCGTTAAAATCAAAATTTTATTAAAATTTTTCATTAAATTAAAATTTTATAGAGAATTTTCGTTAAATTCACAATTTTATATAAAATTTTCGTTAAATTCAAAATTTTATAAAAATTTTCGTTAAATTCAAAATTTTATAAAAAAATTTTCATTAAATTTAAAATTTTATAGAAAATTTCCGTCGAATTTAAAATTTTATAGAAAATTTTCGTTAAATTCAAAATTTTATGAAAAATTTCGTTAAATTCAAAATTTTATAGAAAATTTTCGTTTAATTCAAAAATTTATAGAAAATTTTCGGTAAATTCAAAATTTTATAGAAAATTTTCGGTAAAGTCAAAATTTTATAGAAAATTTTATAAAAATTTTCGTTAAATTCAAAATTTTATAGAAAATTTTCGTTGAATTCAAAATTTTATAGAAAATTTTCGGTAAATTAAAAATTTTATCGAAAATGATCGTTAAATTCAAATTTTTTACAAAAAAAATCGTTAAGTTCACAATTTTATAAAAAAAATTATCGTTAAGTTCAAAATTTTATAGAAAACTTTTCGTTAAGTTCAAAATGTTATAGAAAATTTTTCGTTAAGTTCAAAATTTTATAGAATATTTTTCGTTAAGTTCAAAATTTTATAGAAATTCAAAAGTTTATAGAAAATTTTCGTTAAATGAACAACCCTCGTATAATTTACTATTCTGATTAATGATTCAGTGGAAAGTACATTATTATGATACTAAAATTTATGTGAAATTGGAGCTAGAAGATAAGATATTCGGGCAAAATAAATTTATTCACCAAGATATCTCTAAATTGCGACCTGTGGGGTCGTCTCAACATTTACATAGACAGCCAGCTGGACAAACAGACGGACGGACGAACCGACACCTACAGTGCTGTAGGGTATAATTTTCGTTAAGAAAAATTTTTCTACAAAATTTGCTTAATTGAAATTTTATTATTTTCGTTAAATTTTATTTTAAAACATTTTTTGTTTGACAATTGACTTCCATCTCAAATTGTTATTATTTCCACATCATCATCACAAAATCCCAAAAACAAAGCAAAAATCTGTTACATTTAAAATTTATTGATTATTTTCCCAATAAATAGAGCATAAAATCTTTTCAGTTCACTAATTTTTACTCACGTGCTAAAATAATAGAATTCAGACAAAATTATATGTGATTTTTAATCTGGGTCTTTAGAGAGAAAAAGAATAAAATTCCGTTTACCTGCAAAGAGAGAGAAAAAACAAAAAGACCAAAATAAATTAGTATTTTTCACAAAAATAAACTTTAATTAAATATTTATGTCTAAATCACACAAAATAAATTTAGGTCGTTTACTGATAAATTCTCTCTAAAATAGTTTTCAGTTTTTTTATCCAAATAATCGGACAAAACACCTTTGGCCGTTGAAAATTCGAAAACTATAAAAATATGAACGAAAAATGAATAATAATTCATATTTTGATTTGACCACCCAAGTTGGAGTGATGGCATTAAAATGAGTTACAAAAAGTTTCTATTATTAAAAAAAACTTTAAATAAAGATAAAATTATGAAAATAATATTAATAAAAGTATTTTCCCTGTAACCATTTAACTCTCATATTTTCGGTTGTTTGTTGAAATGCTGGAATTATGAATTAAATGACACATTTTTTGAGGAAAAAAGGTGAAATATGAGAAAACGATAGGGGTTAGAGAAACAAGAGAAATGAATCTCACGTCATAGAGAAAAATTGAATAAAATTCATTTCGATGGATTTTACATGTAAACGATATCATTTCTTTACATTTTATACGAGTCTGACATATGTTTTTCTCATATTGAAGGCAGATGAGGGTAAATCAATCAATATTTATGGAGAAATAATTATAATGACTTAATAACTGAATCATTAAAGTGATATTGGGAAAAAGAATAAAATTTATGATAAAATTATTATAATTCAGAGATTTTATCAAATCAAAAAATTATGTGGGAAAAAAACGTAATTTTAAAAAGACGAACGCAAAAAGATCTTAAATGTGCCCAGATCTAGTATGTATCCAGAGCGAGCGAGCACTGAACTAGAACTGAACTAGAACTGAACCAGAACTGAACTAATAGTGAACTTGAATCGAACTAGAGCTGAACTAGAACTGAACTAGAACTGGACTAAAACTGAACTAAAACTGAACTAAAACTGAACAAGAACTGAACTAAAACTGAACTAGAAATGAACCAGAACTGAACTAAAACAGAACTAGAACTGGACTAAAACTGAACTAAAACTGAACCAGAACTGAACTAAAACAGAACTAAAACTGAACTAAAACTGAACTATAACTGAACTATAACTGAATTAAAACTGAACCAGAACTGAACTTGAACCGAACTAGAGCTGAACTAAAACAGAACTAGAACTGAACTAAAACTGAACAAGAACTGAACTAAAACTGAACTAGAACTGAACTAGAACTGAACTAAAACTGAACTATAACTGAACTATAACTGAACTATAACTGAACTAAAACTGAACCAGAACTGAACTTGAACCGAACTAGAACTGAACTAAAACTGATCTAGAACTGAACTAAAACTGAACTAAACTGAACGAGAACTGAACTAAAAACTGAGTTTGAACTGAACTAAAACTGAGTTTGAACTGAACTAAAACTGAACTGCAATTAAACTAAAAATGAGCTAAAACTGAACCAGACCTCAACTAGAATTGAACTAAATCTCAGCTTGAACTGAATTAGAAATGAACTAGAACTTAATCAGTCTAAACCAAAAGCGAACTGGAACTGAAGGAACTGGAAAGAATTGAAACTGATCTAGGACAACTTAACTACAACAGAACTAAAAGTAATCTAAATCTAAATTAGAATTGAACTAGAAGTGATCAAAAACTGAACTGAGGTGTGAGATCGAAAAATTTTTAACACACATATGTTCGCAAAACCTTTCATTAACGTTTTTCTGGCGATTTCTGTCACTTTGCTCGAACAGATAATCCATCTCCTTCACTTTTGGACACCTTTTCGTGTTCTACAATTATCTTAGTTCCGGGCAAGGTTAAGAAAATTTGCCACTCTTGATGCAAATACCGCTTTATTGTTCTTGAATCCACTTAAGGGCTTCTTATGAAATTTAAAGAATGGAAGCAACAATTTGTGAAAATATTCCTTGAAGAAAATTTTGTTGAAACAATTAAATGGCTCCTTTTTCCGCTACTGCATATTACTTGCCATATCAAGAATTTTTTGGGAAATTTTGACTGCTTAAGGGTTCTAAACATTCCCGCGAGCATCGGCAACCATAATATAGCAAAATCGATTCAGAATATGATGTCTAAGAATGCATACAGTACTTTGCTCATGTTACACGCGGAATGAAGAATTTTACATTTCTCGTTTATGGCGGAATTCACAAAAATACAGCTAAATATGACTTTAATGAAAACCGATTGACAATATAAATTATTCGCAACCGTTTAGTTTTCTGAAATGCAAAAAACCGGTTTAACGGTTTCGGTTTTAGTTTTTGAATAATGTGCCAAAACTGAACTAGACCTAAAGCTGTACTGAAGTAAAGAAAATTGGAGAAATATTTGGAACCAGATAAAGAAAAAACTTTATATTAGCGAAATCATGTTTTTTCTACAAATTTATTATATTTCACTTCATTATCGCTACAACGTTTTGATTTGTATTTTTATCACAAACACCCTCTTCTCACTTAATAACGAGGAAATTGCAAACATCTGGTGAAATTGAAAAATAAATTGCAAATGTATATTTATCGTTTCTTAGTTAAGTTTGTAAATCCATTAAAAACCATAACCTAAGGCTAATTTTTTGATGAACCCTGCAAACACTGACCTTCGATAAATTAGCAGCATGTGTTCCAAATTTATGAAAAAAATATATATAATGAAAATAATAAATCGATTAGTATTGACAATGATAACAAACATTGAGCTAGAAAAAACAACCCCCACACACCTTAGAAATTTTCACACCCAATATGAGATTTCCCAAGGGTTGCTTGAGTAACTATTTCATGTAGCAGCTTCCTTTTATATTAATTTCCTTTGACTAATTTCAAATTATTTTCAGTTTATTTTTTTCCTAAAATCTGTTATATTTTTCACAGTGATGAAAATTAAAGTTGATTGCATTTCTGCAGGTTTTGAGGCGTTTTCCATCATAAAGATTTTTTGAATAATATTTTTCTTTTTCACGTTGTCTTATCAGTAATTGACTGAAACATCTCATAAATCATGAGCTTATTTAACTGAGGTGCAATATTTTAGACAAGTTACGCATTGAGAGTTTTTTTTTTTGCTTTTTTAAAACAAGAAAATATCTGCAACCGTTAACAAGCTAAAAAGGTATAAATTTAGATATTAAAAAAAATCATGAAAATATTAAAAATAATGTAGGACGTCAAGAAATTCAATATTCATACATATTCTCCTTTTTGAAAATTATTGACTTAATACTTTTATGCTCTTCATGTTATTTCAATTACATTTGAATGTTTTTACTCTTAAAATTTGTTTTTTTTTCTTTAAATTATAATGATTTATGTTTATCTACAATATTTGTCTGTAGTTGTTGTTGTTATTTTGGATTTACCACTTATTTAGTAAATATTTATACAGTTTTTTTTTCTATTTAAATGCAAAATGCAATTTCATGTTGCGATTTAAAATTACAAAAAATATTAAAAATTAAATTTCGTTTATTAAAATGGACTCATAAAAAGTCAATGAGTTTTATGAAATCGAAAGTTATTTACTTTATTTCTTTAAATTTTATATTTTTGGTTATAAGTTGTTTTTCTGTTATAACACCCAGAGTAGGCGTCACTGTGACAGTTTAATTTAATTAGTTTCTGTCTGGCTTTTGTTTTCCTTTACTCGACTCTTTTTTAAAAAAAGGAAAAAAAAGGAAAAAATCAAATAAAATATCAATAAACTTAGTTTTTACTACCGTATTTAAATTTATTAATAGATGAATGGTTACAATGACTAAATTAATTCCAATTGGTTTTTAAGGTAACGACAATTAATGGTTTCATGCTTGATTTGGTTATTAAAAGATTTAAAATGGAATTTAAATGAAAAAGATAAATAAAGAAATTTTTAGCTGATTTTCAAAAGATACAAATTCACTATTCACAATTCATTTCGAGATCAGCACCAGTTAATTTACGGTTCAGTTTTTTTCTGGTTCAATTCAGTTCAGCTCAAGTTCAGTTCTAGTTCAGTTTTAGTTCAGTTCTAGTTCAGTTAAAGTTCAGTTCTAATTCAGTTTTAGTTCAGTTTTAGTTCAGTTCTAGTTCAGTTAAAGTTCAGTTCTAGTTCAGTTCTAAGTCAGTTAAAGTTGAGATACAAATTCACTATTCACAATTCATTTCGAGATCAGCACCAGTTAATTTACGGTTCAGTTTTTTTCTGGTTCAATTCAGTTCAGCTCAAGTTCAGTTCTAGTTCAGTTTTAGTTCAGTTCTAGTTCAGTTAAAGTTCAGTTCTAATTCAGTTTTAGTTCAGTTTTAGTTCAGTTCTAGTTCAGTTAAAGTTCAGTTCTAGTTCAGTTCTAAGTCAGTTAAAGTTGAGATACAAATTCACTATTCACAATTCATTTCGAGATCAGCACCAGTTAATTTACGGTTCAGTTTTTTTCTGGTTCAATTCAGTTCAGCTCAAGTTCAGTTCTAGTTCAGTTTTAGTTCAGTTCTAGTTCAGTTAAAGTTCAGTTCTAATTCAGTTTTAGTTCAGTTTTAGTTCAGTTCTAGTTCAGTTAAAGTTCAGTTCTAGTTCAGTTCTAAGTCAGTTAAAGTTGAGTTCTAATTCAGTTAAAGTTCAGTTCTAATTCAGTTCTAATTCAGTTCTAGTTCAGTTTTAGTTCAGTTCTAATTCAGTTTTAGTTCAGTTCTAGTTCAGTTCAAGTTGAGTTCTAATTCAGTTTTAGTTCAGTTCTAGTTCAGTTAAAGTTCAGTTCTAATTCAGTTCTAGTTCAGTTCTAAGTCAGTTAAAGTTGAGTTCTAATTCAGTTAAAGTTCAGTTCTAGTTCAGTTCTAATTCAGTTCTAGTTCAGTTTTAGTTCAGTTCTAATTCAGTTCTAGTTCAGCTTTAATTAGTTTTAGTTTAGTTAAAGTTGAGTTCTAATTCAGTTTTAGTTCAGTTCTAATTCAGTTTTAGTTCAGTTAAAGTTAAGTTCTAATTCAGTTTTAGTTCAGTTCTAGTTCAGTTTTGGTTCAGTTCTAATTCAGTTTTAGTTCAGTTCTAGTTCAGTTCTAATTCAGTTTTAGTTCAGTTCTAGTTCACTTCTAGTTCAGTTTTAGTTCAGTTCTAATTCAGTTCTAATTCAGTTCAGTTCAGCTCTAATTCAGTTTTAGTTCAGTTTCAGTTCAGTTCTAGTTCTAGTTCAATTTTAGTTCAGTTCTAATTCAGTTTTAGTTCAGCTCTAATTCAGTTTTAGTTCAGTTCTAGTTCAGTTTTGCTTCAGTTCTAATTCAGTTCCAATTCAGTTCTAGTTCAGCTCTAATTCAGTTTTAGTTCAGTTAAAGTTCAGTTCTAATTCAGTTCTAGTTCAGCTCTAATTCAGTTTTAGTTCAGTTCTAGTTCAGTTTTAGTTCAGTTTTAGTTCAGTTAAAGTTCAGTTCTAATTCAGTTCTAGTTCAGCTCTAATTCAGTTTTAGTTCAGTTCTAGTTCAGTTCTAGTTCAGTTTAGTTCAGTTCTAATTCAGTTCTAATTCAGTTCTAGTTCAGCTCTAATTCAGTTTTAGTTCAGTTCTAGTTCAGTTCTAGTTCAGTTTTAGTTCAGTTCTAATTCAGTTCTAATTCAGTTCTAGTTCAGCTCTAATTCAGTTTTAGTTCAGTTAAAGTTCAGTTCTAATTCAGTTTCAGTTCAGTTCTAATTCAGTTCTAATTCAGTTTTAGCTCAGTTCTAGTTCAGTTTTAGTTCAGTTCTAATTCAGTTTTAGTTCAGTTAAAGTTGAGTTCTTATTCAGTTAAAGTTCAGTTAGTTATAGTTCAGTTCTGGTTCAATTCTATTTCAGTTCTTGTTCAATTCTAGTTCCAGTTCTTATTTAATTTCTGTTCTGGATCAGTTCAAAAGTAGTTCAATTTTATTTTAAATCTATTTCCATTCTCGTTCAGTTCTAACCCACCTTCTTGTCGAATATCTTTCCTAAAAACCACCAGACAGTTTACAAGAATTTGATTTATTTATTAATAAAAATTCTCAAGTATTTAAAGAGCAAAACGTCTAAAGGCAACAAGATAAAGTTATTTAAACGAAAATTATTCATGATGTAGAAGTTGTGTGCACCAAATGTTTTCCACTGCCCCCAACAGATTCTTTCGAATACAACAATAAATAAATAAACTTACACTTATGTAATGTAAATTACAATAATGTAATGTAATGTATGTAATGTAATGTAATGTAATGGTATTTAAAATATGTAAAGAATTTTAAATTTAACAACAAAAAACTACAAAAAAAGGTGGCATTTAAGCAGCTTATGTCGTCTTTACTTTACAAAAACCAAAAAGAAGGAGAGAATAAACAACAAAAGAAACAAAAAAATATTTAAAAGAATTTACATTAAATTAACATGAACTTACACACAGACAGACAGACAGACAGACAGACAGACAGACATAAAGACAAACAAGCAGACATTGGAATTAAATTAATGAACTAAAGACATTTTGTTTGAAATTTATTGATTAGAAGGAAACGAGAAAACGTATATATTTGAAGAGAACGGATTTTAGACATTTTAAGAAATAATTTAGATCCTTTGAAATGCACTATAATCACGGAAATCTGTTACTTAAAGAATATTAAAGAAGTAAGAATGATATTTGCGGTTATAACGCAAAGCCTCCAACACAAAAGCGTGAGAAGTAAGTACATTATGTTTCGAACATACACACTTCCACATACAATCAAAGACGAATACAATACATAGTTTTTCTTTAATTTAAAACTGGATCACTTAATGAGTTATATTTTTGGCTAAAACATATTTTCTACTGAACCGATTTCGATCTTTTTCGGAATGATAATGGGGTATAAATGATTTTATATTATGTTGATTGTTGATTTTAAAGTAACAATTTTACGAACGTTTATCGCTTGAACTTAGAGGTTGCGTCAGATATCGGTCTATATCCCTCAATATACTGAACCGATTTTGCTGATTTTGAATAGAAAAATTCTCGGTACAATAGGAAATGTTCAGGCCAAATTTCAAGGAGTTCTGTCCGGCAGACAGACAGATGGACAGAGAGACGGACATTGCTAAATCAACTCAGATTTGGATTTGATACAGGAATATATACATATACATTATAGGATCTTAGATAATTCATTCTTAGTGTTACACACAGAATGATGAAATTAACACACCCAGGGTGGGTGTGATGATGAGGGTCAACGCCACTTTTGGTAGTGTAGAGTATAAAAAACTATTTAAAGAAAAAGAGGCCATTTAGACCCTTTAAAATATACTCCATATTACGGGAAACTGTTATCTATGGAACTAATAAAAAAATCTTTATTTTCATTTATTTCAAAATGATTCAACGATCATTAATTTAATCTTCATTAAAATTGATTTAATTATTTACAAAAAGTCATTTATTAAGTAATAATTATGTAAAAAAGGCTTTAATTATTCTGAGTTATATTTACAACAACAACAATAACAACGAAAACGGTATATTATTTACAATAAAAAAAATAATATTCCTGTTTTGTTTATTAATTAAAATTATTTACACGAGTTTTAACAAATTACAGGAGTGAAAGAGAGGGAAAAGAGTGTCAAACGGAGGAAAAATCACAATTCAAATGAATTCGTCTGTAAATATTGTAAATACACTTGCCGCTACAAACATTATTTTCAATTACACTGGGTCCAGTCAAAGAACTTAATGAGGAAAGCGAGCAGACAATTTCGAGCTAAACAAATATGTCTTTTGATCATCAAAAAAAAATCCAATAATTATCGCTTAAGAAATTATGTTTCTCTTAAGAAAAGAATTTGTATAATTTTCACTCAAAAGAAATATTTTTCGAAAGGCAGAAATGTTTCGATAAATATTCTCTTTGGAGAAAATGTTCGATAATTTGTCCCTTAAGAGATTTTATTTATAATTTTTCTCTTAAGATCTAAT
>PYHX02000494.1:67666952-67714321 GCA_004302925.2 Cochliomyia hominivorax
ATTTCTATTAAGAGAAAATTTTCTATAAATTTTATAGAAAAATTTTTATAAATTTTATTAAGAGAAAATTTTCTATAAATTTTCTATTAAGAGAAAATTTTCTATAAATTTTCTGTTAAGAAAAATTTCTATAAATTTCTGATAAGAGAAAATTTTCTATAAATTTTCTGTTAAGAGAAAATTTCTATAAATTTTCTATTTAAGAGAAAATTTTCTATTAAATTTTCTGTTAAGAGAAAATTTTCTATAAATTTTCTGTTAAGAGAAAATTTTCTATAAATTTTATTAAGAGAAAATTTTCTATAAATTTTGTTTAAGAGAAAATTTCTATAAATTAGAGAAAATTTTCTATAAATTTTCTGTTAAGAGAAAATTTTCTATAAAATTTCTGTTAAGAGAAATTTTCTATAAATTCTGTTAAGAGAAAATTTTCTATAAAATTTCTGTTAAGAAGAAAATTTTCTATAAAATTTTTTTAAGAGAAAATTGTCTATAAATTTTTTTGTTAAGAGAAAATTTTCTATAAATTTCTTAAAAGAGAAAATTTTCTATAAATCTTCTTTTAAGAGAAATTCTCTATAAATTTCTTATTAAGAGAAAATTTTCTATAAATTTTCTGTTAAGAGAAATTTTCTATAAAATTTCTGTTAAGAGAAAATTTTCTATAAAATTGTCTGTTAAGAAAAATTTTCTATAAAATTGTCTGTTAAAGAAAATTTTCTATAAATTTTCTGTTAAGAGAAAATTCTCTAAAATTGTCTGTTAAGAGAAAATTTTTCTATAAAATTTTCTGTTGAGAGAAAATTTTCTATAAAATTGTCTGTTAAGAGAAAATTTTCTATAAAATTTTGTCTATAAGAGAAAAATTTTCTATAAATTTTTCTTTAAGAGAAAATTCTAAAAATTTCTATTAAGAGAAAATTTTCTATAAATTTTCTATTAAGAGAAAATTTTCTATAAATATTCTATTAAGAGAAAATTTTCTATAAATTTTCTATTAAGAGAAAAATTTCTATAAATTCTATTAAGAGAAAATTTTCTATAAATTTTCTATTAAGAGAAAATTTTCTATAAATTTCTATTAAGAGAAAATTTCTATAAAATTTCTATTAAGAGAAAAATTCTCTAAAAATTTCTATTAAGAGAAAATTTTCTTAAAAATTTTCTATTAAGAGAAAATTTTCTATAAATTTTCTATTAAGAGAAAATTTTCTTAAATTTTCTATTAAGAGAAAATTTTCTAAAAATTTTCTATTAAGAGAAATTTTCTAAAAATTTTCTATTAAGAGAAAATTTTCTTAAAAATTTTCTTAGAAGAAAATTTTCTATAAATTTTCTATTAAGAGAAAATTTTCTAAAAATTTTCTGTTAAGAGAAAATTTCTAAAAATTTTCTGTTAAGAGAAATTTTCTATAAATTTTCTGTTAAGAGAAATTTTCTATAAAATTTCTGTTAAGAGAAAATTTTCTATTAAGAGAAAATTTTTCTAAAATTTTGATATAAGAAAATTTTCTATAAATTTTGTATTAAAAGAAAATTTCTATAAAATTTTCTGTTAGAGAAATTTTCTATAAATTTTCTGTTAAGAGAATTAAATTTTCTGTTAAGAGAAAATTTTCTAAAAATTTTCTGTTAAGAGAAAATTTTCTACAAAATTTCTGTTAAGAGAAAATTTTCCAAAACCAATTCGACTGTGATTTGTCCTTCAATAAATAATTCTTTCCATATTTTGTTTGATGTTGCAAAATGTGCGTTCGTTTCGTTATTGAACACATTTCCTGTATAAAACATAAATTAAATATTTTTGCACATGTTTCCCTCTCTCAGGTCCCCTCCGATTGTGGTGGTGGTGGTGTGTTAACCACTCATCCAACTGCCTTCTACTCTGTCTGCTTCAAATAACCACGTGTGAGTCGTACAGCCGTCATTTGTCTGTCTGTCTGTCCCACTGTCTAATCTATCTGTATATTTGTGATGTTCATATGCTTCTGGGTGCCAAATGATGTGTGTGTGTGTGCGTGTGAATGTATTTGTATTGGGTGTCTCTCTATTAGAATTGAATATTCATAATTTGTAAAATGTACTCCTCCCTCGATTGAAGTCTGTATAAAAAATGATGATCTGAATGACGCCTATATCTCTTTTCTATTTCTAGTTGCTGCTGTTGTTGTTGTAATATCCTTGTTTACATTTCAATTTTTTCATTGTTTATCTGGTTATAATAATTATAATTATTTGTTTATTGGCTATAAAATATTGTTGATATGATTTTTATTTTATAAAATCATAAAAATGGAGGGGGAAATTAGGCTGATTAGTTTAGGATAAATAAATAATTATCATCATCTGATACTGATAATGACGATAATGATGATGATGATGAGTTTATTGAATTATTGTCTGTTTATGTGAAAATTGTGGTGTGTGGAAATTATTTGATAATTTTTTCCATTTAAAACGATACAAAAATACTCAAACTCCTCAATTATGGATAATCAATCAGTTTTTTTCGAAATGAATTCATTAGTCAAGCAACATGTTCATATGGACTGGGGTTTTTATAAAAAAAATACCCCCCACAGTTTAGACAACACGTGTCCAGGAGTTGAAGTTTGTATTTTCTTTTTGTATTTTTTTCATTATAAATTTTCTATTAATTATTATGTTTACGGATGTTTTCAAATGACTGAATATAATTATGAAAAATGACTGACAGGGAGACAGACATATGGTGTTATGTCATCTCTCAACTTCAAAGAAATTAAATAAAAATGTTATTCAATTCAAGTGCTTTTTGGAAACTTTGCGAAAATTGTTTTGATTGAAATGTTTTTTCTTGATTTTCGATTTTTTTTAGTTTTCTTAAAAAAAGTTGTGAAAGTAGGCAATTTTTTAAATATCGATTTTACAGAACATTTTCTTTAAATTATGATTTCCTGAAATTTTCTAAAAAATTCTTTTAAGTGGAAATTTTCGTTAAATTTTGGTTTGATTTTTTTTAATTTCCTTCTTTTAAAAAATTTGCCTTAAATTTCAATTTTGTAGGTTTTTCGATTTTAAGAAAAATTTCTTAAAATATCCTTTTTAGAGAAAATTGTCATTCAATTTTCCTTATAAAAATTTGTGAAAGTAGCCATTTTTTTAAAATATCGATTTTACAGAAAATTTTCTTTAAATTGTGATTTTATAAAACAAAATTTCAAGAATTTTCATTTTTATAAAAAGTTTCCTTAATTTTCTTTAAGTGAAAATTTTCGTTAAATTTTGTTTTGGAAAAGATTTTTAAAATTTCAACTTTGAAGAAAAATTTTCTTTTTTTAGAAACTTTTTATTTAAATTTCAATTTTATAGACTTTTTTCGAATTTCGATTTTAGAGAAAATTTTCTTAAAATATAATTTTTTGAGCAAATTTTCATTCAATTTCGATTCTATAAAGAATTTTCCTTTTTAGTAAAAATTTTCTTTAAATTTTGTTGTACTTTAATGTCGACTTTGAAGAACATTTTTTAAAATTTTCTTCCTCAAGAATTTTTTTTTAATTTCGATTTTTAAAGAAATTAATTTGATTTTTTTAATTTCGATTTCAAAGAAAAATATCCAAGAATTTTCTTTTTAGTAAAAATTTTCGTTGAATTTTGATTATAAAAAATTTCTTAAAATTTCGACTTTGATGGAAAATTTTCTAATTTTCTAATTTCTTTTAGAAAATTTTCTTTAAATTTCAAGTTTGTGGATTTTTTTTTTTAATTTCGATTTTAAAGAAAATTTTCTTAAAATATCCTTTTTAGAAACAATTTTCATTGAATTTCGTTTTAAAGAATAATTTTTAAGGATTTTATTTTTAGTGAAAATTTTCCTTAAATTTTTATTTAAAAAATTTCAAATTTGGAGATTTTTTTTAAGTTTCCTTTTTTAAGGAAATTTTCTTTAAATTTCGATTTTATAGAAAATTTTTACTAAATCTCGATTTTAAAAGAAATTTATTTTGAATTTTGGTTTTGTAGAAAATTTTCCAAAAATTTGCTTTTTAGTAAAATTTTTCTTAAATTTTGATTAGAAAAAATTTTGTTTGGATACGTCTGTTACAAAATTTTGCTTAAATTTAAATTTTGCAGAAAATTTACTGTAAATTTTGAATCTATGCAAACAATTTTAATAAATTTATATTTAAAAAAAATATATCAAAATTTTATTATTAAAATTTTTTTGAAAATGGAAAATTTTTTTGGATTTTTTTTTTTCAATTTTCAATTTTTCAATTTTTTTTTGTCAAATTAATTTTTCGTAGAAAAGTTTCATCAAATTTCGGTTTTATAGAACATTTTCTATAAATGTACTTTCAATAATTCTGATTCAGATGAAAATGAATCAAATCTGATTCTGATGAATCTGAATTCAAATCTGATTCAGATCAAAATATTTTCTAGAAAATTTTGAATTTTATTTAAAGAAATTTGAGAATATGATTTGAATCTAATTCAGATAAATTAAAATTCAAATGTCAGTCGTATAAATCTTAATCTGAATACTAATCTGAAGATGGCTCTGATGAATATGATTAAAAATCTGCTTCAGACGAATGTGATTCGAATCTAATTCAAATGAATCTGAAACTTCATATAAATCAGAATTTAAAACAAATGAATCTGAACATCATTTAGATCTGAATCTTAATCTGATTATGATACATCGGAATATGATTCAGGTGAATCTGAATATGACACAGTAAAATCTGAATCTAAAGCTGAATATGACTCTGAAAAATTTGAATATAAATCTTATTGAGGCGAATGTGATTCAAATGGATCTCAAAACAAATTTCATTTACATATGAATTGGATTCAGTTTGATCTGATTATAATTCGGATGAATATGAAAATAATTCAAATTCATCTAGATATATTTGTGAATCGTCTTATGATAATTCAGAAGAATCTGAATGCAAAATATAAACTTAATTTTTTCTCGGAATCTTTCTATATTTCTTTCAAACTATCTACGATGTACCTTTTAATATAATGTTTAATCACTCATTTTAAATATTTCTTCTTCTGTATTTATCTTTGAACTTCTTCCTCAATCTATTTCAGAATCTCTCCACTTCTGAGTTTTTATAAGCTCTTAGTCTGCCTTCTTATCCAACCCTCAATCAATCAATCTGTCGCTCCATGCAATTCAGAATTTATCTTTCAATCTAACTGTAAATCTATATAATTTTTATCTCTAAATGTATCTAAGTATCTATCAATCTATATCTATATCGATGTCTGTGTCTACTTCTTAATTTATCTCTCAATCTATTACTCTGTTCATCTTTCAATCTTGTTCTGGATTTATCTCTCAATTTATCTCTTAATCTCTTGATCTATCTAAACATTTGACAATTCAACTTTGTATCTTTATCTCAACTTGTCAATCAATCTATTTCTCAGTGTATCTTTCTGTCAGTCTAAGAATCTTTCTCTTAATCTACCACTCAATCTAACACTCTATCTTTTTCTATTTATCTATCCATCTCTTTTTAACTCTGTCCATTAATTAACCGTTTTATTTCATATTTAATATCGATTTAAGACATTTAACTTTATTTTTTTTCTTTTAACTCTTCTAATTAAAATTCATTTAAAATATAAATTTTATAGTCAATAATTTTTAATAATAAAAACAAATAAATCACAAATTTAAAAAACCATAAACTAAAACAGTTTAATGACATTTTTTTAATAATCATAAGTCCCAGAGCGCGGGCCCAGGCCACCTACAATGTTCAGTTTTAGTTTTCAATGTATTAGTGTGGCTTAATAAATTTCATTATTTTATTATTTAAAATAAACATTAACACATACAAACAAAAATATATAAAAAAAGAAGAGAAAACAAGTAAAAAATCCCACATTCGGCTCTAACGAATCTTATACACCCTCCACCATATGCATTACACAAATCTTAGCATGAGTCCAAATAATCAATTATAGCCCGATATTTGTTTAACTATATTCATATATTAAAGAAAGTTTAAAAGAAAAACTGGGTCACATTAAAAATCCCTTTCTGTCGAAGATCATTTTATGGGAACTATAGCAAAATATGGCCGATATTTGTCAAGTTGGTAACACTTATTAAAGAAAACTAGAACAATAATTGTGCTGAATCTCAATAGAATTCTTTCAAGTTAAAAAGTCGCATACGTTTAAGGAGTTTTCCGATAGCAAGACTTTAAAAGCAGCTGTAGTAAAATATAGACCGATATTCCCCCAGAAAGAACCACATATTGAAGACATTTAGACAAATAATATTGGTCTATATTCATATAAGAGTTTTATAAGTTTCGGAAAGGGGCCTTGTATGAGAGCTTTGGATAATATGACCCGATATTAATAAACTAAAAAACACATATTCAAACCCGTTAGGAATTTAATTGTACCAAATTTCAAATATAATTGGTTCATATTTCAAATTGTATAATCTATAAACGATATTCCGGGAAAGGACTTATATGACACAGTCTAGTGCCCAAATCCAAAGAGGTTTATTATTATATCAAAATAAATATATTTAGGGAATTTCAGAAAATTTTCTTAAAAATTGTGGCCTATATGGCACACAGATTTTGGGGTGTATCAAAATTTTGCTTGTTACAGTTTAATTCTGTTTAAATCTCATTTTTTGTTAATGAAAATTTGTAAAATATAATTTTCGGAATTTTAAGACTGTCTCAGATATCAGTCTATAACTTGTTTTGTCAATGAACAGTTATAGCTGGTTTAAAATAGGAAACTGCTTAGGACAATAACATGCAATGAGAACAAATTTCAATGAATTCGGACGATTATTTTGGAAGTGAGAATGTTTTCAACAGACATAAAGACAGACTGATGGACATAACTAAATCGACTCAGATTTTCATTTGACTTAAAAATGTATACACATTATTTTGCCTGAATTGATATCTTCTTAGCACTACATACATAATGACAAGCATAATACACCCTCTTCACCACTTGTCGTGGTGTAGGGTATCAAAAAATCACAACAAAGTTAATTAAAAATTCTATACAAAACTTTAGAAAATGAAATGTTTATTCTCGGGCACCAGGAACGTGCAAATGAAAAATAATATTTTTTCCCTCTGCTTCTTCTTTTTCTACTATTATTAACAAAAAATCGTTCAAGTAGATGTTTGTTGTAAAAAAAATAAAATAAAATGAAATAAAATTTTATTGAATAAAAAATATCAGAAAAAACATGGAAATGTTCCATATAAAAAGAGTTATAGTCAGAATCAAAGGCAACGTACAGAGTAGGGTGATCGGTCCGGTTTTTAATAACCAATTATAACCGGTTATTTTGATTAAGTCGCTTTCGGTTTTTATGAAAAACTCAGATTTCGAATATTGAAAAATCGGGTGGAAATAATATCAGCAGTCGCCAGAAACCATCATAGATTGTAATGATCTACTTCCAGGCAGGCGAAAATATGATCAGAATCTGATGAATTTTTCTATGGAAAAATATGATCAGAATCTGATGAATTTTTCTATGGAAAAATATGATCAGAATCTGATGAATTTTTCTATGGAAAAATATGATCAGAATCTGATGAATTTTTCTATGGAAAAATATGATCACAGAATCTGATGAATTTTTCTATGGAAAAATATGATCAGAATCTGATGAATTTTTCTATGGAAAAATATGAACAGAATCTGATGAATTTTTCGATGAAACCGAAAACCGGTTTCTAAAAATAAAATATCAAAGTATCGATCACCCTAATACCAGAGCATACAGAGCACTCGACAAAAACATGAAGCTTAAAAATATTGTTGTAAATGTGTCTTTCTTTACGTTTCAATAAATTCTGTAGCATGTTTTGCATACAAAAAAGACTCTTTTTTATTTTTATTTATTTTATTTTCAATAAATAAAAGTAAAAATATTAAAAAAATAATAAATCCTTTATTTATAAATATATTTTATAGCTTGTTAAAATCTTAAATTTCTTTAGGCCATTCAAAATACTGAGTTATATTTCCAGAGAAATTTAATCTTTTTTATTTTATTTAATTTTAATTGAAGATTTCGGTATTAAAGTTTATAAGCACGTATCACTACAAATATTAGGTCAACGCAATAAATTAATTAGAAATTATATATAAAATTGATAATTTGTTGCTTAAAATTAAAAATATTTATCATAAAATTGTGAGATACTTCCGGAGACCAATAACAGGCCTAAGTTTAGTAGATATCACCAAAGTAACACTAAATTATATTATTTTTGTTTTATTGATCAGTTATTTATCTGTATCTGTATCAACATCTGAATCTGTATACGTATATGTATATGTATATGTATATGTATATGTATATGTATATGTAAATGTACATGTAAATGTACATGTACATGTATATGTATATGTATGTGTATCTGTATATGTATATGTATATGTATATGTATATGTATATGTATATGTATATGTATATGTATATGTATATGTATATGTATATGTATATGTATATGTATATGTATATGTATATGTATATGTATATGTATATGTATATGTATATGTATATGTATATGTATATGTATATGTATATGTATATGTACATGTATATGTATATGTATATGTATATGTATATGTATATGTATATGTATATTTATATGTATATGTATATGTATATGTATATGTATATTTATATGTATATGTATATTATATGTATATGTATATGTATATTTATATGTATATGTACATGTATATGTATATGTATATGTATATGTATATGTATATGTATATGTATATGTATATGTATATGTATATGTACATGTATATGTATGTGTATCTGTATATGTATCTGTATCTGCATTAGCATCTGTTTCTGTATCTGTATTGTGTCTGTATATGTATCTGTATCTATATTTTTATCTGCATCTGTATGTCTACGTGTCTCGATCTTTATTTCTATCTCCATTTCTATTTCTTTCTCTTCATCTGTATGTGCAACTAAATTTTAATTCAAATCTGTATCTTTTTCTGAAAATCTAGTTGAATCTAAATCTGAAATTTAATTTTAAATTAAAAATGTGGCTATAAATTTGAGTCTGATTCTGAATCTAGGATCTGTATCTAAATATAAATCAGAATCTGGATATTAATTTAAGACTGTGTCAGAATCTTGTCTGAACACTCTGAATCTCACTGAATGTTAATCAAAGACTGTGTCTGAAATTTTACCAGATACAGAAGATCTCCATCAGATGATTCTGACTTTAAATCAGATTCATAAGAGTTTGAATCTTAATCTGATTCAGATGATTTTGAATTAAAATATAAATCTTAACCAATTCGAAATGGATCTAAATCTAATTCAATTCAGATGGATTTTAATACAAACTTAATTCGGATGATTGTTAATCTAAAGTTGAATAAGTTTTAGATGAATTTTTTTGATTTTAATATCTAAAAAGGATGAATTTGAATTCAGATGAATCTGAATTCAAGTCTGATTAAAATAAGACTGCATCCGACTTTAATTCAGGTAAACGTGAATGTAAATCGGATTTAGATGAATATGAATTAAAATAACTATGATTCTGGTGAATCTGAATCTGAATCAAACAAATGTATATCGAAAACTGATCTATAGGAATTTAAATCTAAATCTGAATTAAATGAATCCGAATATAATTCAAGTGAATCTGAATCGAAATTAGTTTCAGATGAATGCGTATCTAAATCTTAAAATCTGAATCTAAGACTGAATTTTATTCCGATAAATATGAATTTTATTTGTATAATTCGGAATCCATTTTATATGAATCTAAACCTGATTCAGACGAACTTAAATCTGATTGTTAAGAATCTAAATATAAAATTTGATGTATATAAATTCGAATCAAAATATGATACGGATGAATCTGATTTAGATGAATTTAAATCTGATATGATATTTGATATGAATAATATGATTCATATTAATCAGAATTTATAATTGAATATGAATCGGTTATAAATATATTACAATATAAAATAAATCCAAATCTGGATACGAATCTAAATCAAATCAATGTGATGTTAAGTTTTAGTCTAAAACGAAAGTGATTCAAATATGAGTGATACGAATTAGATATATATGAATCTACAACGAATTTATTTCAGTGACATTCTGAATGTGATTAAATGTATCTTATTCTAAATTTAAATATTATTTAGATGTATCTGTATCTTAACAGGACTCAACTAAATCTGAGTAATCGAATTCTATTGTGATAAATTTGGATGTTATCACAAGATAAATTATATTTTGAGAATCAATCCTGAAAAAACTCATAATTTCGATACTCCTTCGTGTGTAATATTGAAAAAGAATCATCTAATCTTGCAACAAAATCTGACTCGATTTACCTCTGTCCGTCTGTCTTCCTGCTGTTGGCACGCTCATATGCTGAATAATTAATAGAGCTGAACGAAATTTCGCCTTAATATTTGTTATTGTCCTGAGAAGTTTTCTATTTAAAACCACCAAAATAGGTTCACTATATTAAAAGTTATGGACCGATATCTGGAGCAACTTCAAAACTCAAGCGAAGTTCTTTTGTAAAAATGCCAATTATAAATCGACAAATTATAATATATTTTGTCATAATATCAAGTAATATGGACCTTATCACCGTTCCAAAATCGGTTCAGTAGAAAAAAAGTTATAGTTGTGTTATATTCAAAAATAATACTGTTATAGTTTGGATGCGTTTCTGAGTGCATATGTAAGTGTGTCAGTGCACGTATTTTGTAGGTGTGAAATATTATGTATTTACTTCATACGAGTTGGTGGTGTAGGGTATTAAAGATTCGGTATAACCGACTACAGCATTATTACTTATTTTAAAATTAAACTTCAAATGACAATTAAAGTTTTGAAATGAAAAATATTTCTTCTCCAATTAAAGACAATATTTCCACTTCAATATCCTAACTAAAAACAAACTGTAATGGAAAATGTAATTTATGGTCAAAATGTTGCTTAAAGTTATAATTTTTTTATCAATTTTATAATTTGCATAACTGAAAAATCGAGATATGAAATCATTTCCTGTCTGGTAAATTTTATAAAACAAAATAATTTTGTTTTCCTTTTTCATTCAAGAAACTTTGTTGTTAATCTTTAAGAAAAATAAGTAAGAATAATATATATTCGGCTATGTCGACTCTTTAATACCCTCCACCAGAAATTCGTGTGAAGTAAATACATTATATTTCACACATACACACAAACGTACACAATACATACTCGATTTCCTTCAATATAACTCAAGAACTCTTAATGAGTCATAAAATTAGTTGTATGTTTGGCTATAACTTACTTTTATACTGAACCGATTTTGACCATTTTTGGAATGGTAATGAATTTATATATAACTAAATATCATGTCAAAATTTTATTCTTATTTATCGATTTGTATCTAAGGCAACTTAGAGGTTGCCTTAGATACCAGTCTATATCTTTTAATAAACTCAACCGATTTTGCTGATTTTAATTAGGCAGCTCCTCAAGACTATAACAAATCTTTGGACAAAATGTTATTGAGCTTTATAATTTATTGTGGGTGTGATGTGTGTGCAAACGACAGACAGACAAACAAAGCTAAATCGATTCGAATTTTGATTTGATGAAAAAATATATATACATTAGGTTGCCTCAGATGATTTCTTCCTAGCGTTACACACGTAATGACCGCTTTACCGGTTATTATGGTTATTGCACAATGGTCCTGACAAAAATTAATTTAAAACACTAAAAATTTTTATTTATTTTTCCTTTTTTTTAAATCTATGGAAAATGCTTATAACTCTCTTATTTGTAAACCGATTTTGTTTAATTTCAAAACCCCAACTCTTGAAATTTTAAACTATAATAAAGTGTAACAAAATATTACAATCCCTGCACAATGGACCCAAAAAAATAATAATTTTCAATATTCAAATATTTTTCAATTAAAAATTTATAATGAAGTTTCTGGACATGTGAACACAAAATGCTCATAACTTCCTTATTGGTGAATCGATTTTTAGTATCCTGATTATTATAAACTACAAAAAAAATCTATCAAGAAAAAGGACCAGATAAAATCAAAAATTTTTTAATTAAAATTTGAGTTGACACATGACCGAAAAATGCTCATAACTTCCTTATTGTTGAAACGATTTTGATTAATTTTGTTACCCTGATTCTGAAGATCCATAACTAGATTTGTCAATAAAAATAAATGCTGCAAAATAGCTCTGCCTAAATAAATTGGAAAATACGAATTATCTTTTTTTATAATCAATGGAAAAATGCTTATAACTCCCTTATTCCTGATCCAATTTTGATGAATTTTACTATTCCGACTTTTTAAATTATAATAATGCATAATGGACCCAAGAAATAAGTTTTAGAAATCCAACATTTTCTAACTAAAAATTTGATCTGATGCAAAAATATATATAAATTATGTTGTCCCAGATGATTCCTTCTTAGCGTTACACACGTAATGACAAAGTTAAAATACCCCCTCTTCACCACTTTTGACGGTGGAGTTTTTAAAACTGACTAGAAAATCGATTTTTTTATATAGAAAAATGATTTATTTTACTTTTTTGATATTTTTTATATATAAAATTGTAATTAAATCTTAAATATTTGCGGTAAATTAAAAAGTTATCTTAATTGAACATGTTCAATGAGTTGTTTAAGTGTTTTTATTGGAGAAATAAATTCAATTCAATACACATGAATAGAGTTTATGACAAAAACAAATTTAATTTGTGTTAAAATCAATTAAAAAAATTATTAAAAAAATGAAAAATTAAAAAAAATATGGAAAAAATTAAAAAAAAATACGATTAATTGTGAATCGATTACAACGAAATTCAAAACTCTAATTATGAACTATAATAAAAATTAATATTAAGTAAAAATAACGCGCAGTGGACTTGGTGAAATACATTTCGAGATACAGATTTTTATACCCTTCAGCACCACAAGTGGTCTAGTGTGTATGTTATCCTTGTCATTCCATGTGTAACGCTAAGAAAGAATCATCTTATACCCTATAATGTATAAAAATAGTAATGCATCAGATTAAAATCTGAATCGATTTACCTATGTCTGTCTGTTTGCAGTCTGTCTGTTTGTTGTTAACACGCTCACATCCACACTTATTGACAGAACTCAATGAAATTTGGTCCGACTATTTGTTATAGTACTTAGAAAAGTATCCTTTTTAAAACCTTTAAAATCGGTTTAGCCTCTTGAAAGATATAGACCGATATCTGAGGCAGCCTTTAAATGCAAGAGAAGATAATCCATAAAATTTTCAATTATCAGTCAAGAAATGAGAATGAAATTTTGCCATAATATTAAGTTATCTGTACTTCATTAACATTTCAAAAATTATCCAAATCGGTTCAGTAGAAAGAAAGTTATAGCAAAAAATATAACTAATTTGATGATTCGTTAAGTCTTATATTTATGAAAAACGTTTACAAAGTAGACAAATTTTTGATGGTGTATGTATGAAACATAATGTATTTAATTCACACGCATTTGTGGTGGAGCGTATTAAAGATGACTACAATTAGTGCACAATGGACCTGGCAAAAGAAATTCGAATATACAAATAGAATGTTTTAGAGAAAATTTGTTTGTACGTTAAAAAAGTTTTAAATTGTAAAAAATGCTTATAACTCCTTGTTATCTGAACCGATTACAAAACTTAGATCTTAGACGTTACAAGTTTTTTTTTAATAACAAAAATTTCTGCACTATAGGTCTAACAAAATAAATTTTAAAATAAAAACATTTTTTATTTACAGCAATTTTTATCGTTGGAAAAGGCTTATAACTCTCTGATTTTTGAACTAACTTTGACGAATTTGAATATCAAGTAATCTGAAATTATAATCCATAATAAAATTTATTAAAAAACTGCACAATGGTCCTACCAGAAATCAATTTTAAACACTAATAATTTTTAATAATTTTTTTTATTTTTTAAAATCTATGGAAAATGCTTATAACTCCCTTATTTGTAAAGCGATTTTGTTTTATTTCAAATCCACAACTTTTGAGATTTTAAACTATAATAAAGTGTAACAACAAATTACAATCCCTGCACAATGGACTCAAAAACAATAATTTGAAAAAATCAAACATTTTCCAATTAAAAATTTATAATGAAGTTTCTGGACTTGTGATCGCAAAATGCTCATAACTTCCTTATTGGTGAATCGATTTTAGTATCCTGATTATTATAAACTACAAAAAAATCTATCAAGAAAAAGATATGCTGCACTATGGACCAGATAAAATCAAAAATATTTTAATTTAAATTTGAGTTGACACATGACCGAAAAATGCTCATAACTTCCTTAGTTATGAACCGATTTTAATTAATTTTGGTACCCTGATTCTGAAGATCCATAACCAAATTTGCCAATAAAAACATATGCTGCAAAATAGACCTGCCTAAATAAATTTAAAAATACGAATTATCTTTTTTTAAAATCAATGGAAAAATGCTTATAACTCCCTTATTCCTGATTCGATTTTGATGAATATTACTAATCCGACTGTTTTAATTTTAAACTATAATAAAAATTAATAATAAATACAATCCTTGCATAATGGACCTAAGAAATAAGCTTCAAAAATCTAACATTTTCTAACTAAAAATTTAGAACGACTTTCTTGACATGCGATCGAAAAATGCTTATAACTCTCTTATTACTGAACCAATTTCATTGAATTGCAATACCCAGACTCTTGAAATTATAAACTATAATAAAATTCTTTAATTAATAATATCATTGCACAATGGCCCAGACAAAATAAATTTCAACATTATAAAATTTTTTATTAAAAAAAAAAATTCTAATATTTTTTTCAAGTGTTAAAAATTTCGCATTCAATCTTTTCCGAAAAAAAGCATATATTTCTGGATGTTGCATCATTTCCATTTAAAATAATTGACAGCATATTTCAAAAACAAGAATAAAAATTAATTATGATCTATTGTTTTTGGTGTAAAAGAGCTTTATTTCGTGTTTTGTCTTCCTTGTGAAGAAGCCACTTGAAATTTTTCTACTTTCTGCTGTCAAAGATTTCTTTTGGGAAATAAATTAGAAACCGGCCCTTTTTTCTCTTAATATTTTATTTTTGTTTTCATTCACACACCCTCGCTCCGATATTTTTTTTTTGAAATTATTCCATTTTCAATTGTATTGAAAACATACTTTATCATTTTGACACCTTTTAAAATTATTTCTTGTATTCATTGTTTTCTTTAAGTGTCTTTCTTCTTCTTCTTCTCTTTTTCTCTACCCAAAATAAAACACTCTTGTGAATGTCTTTCTGTCTGGGCTGTCATTTTTCTTAATAAACTCTCTTCTTATTTTCAATACTTTTTGGTTAAAATGCATCTTTTTCTGGATTTGAAAATATTTACGTCCCTCGTATTCATTTTTCTTTTAAATTTTTACATAATTTTTGTTTTATTTTTTATTTTTTTAAATACATTTTTGTTGTTGTTAATAATACATCATTGAAAATGTATTACAAATACATATAATTGTCAAATATGTCATTAACACTTAAAATTGAAATTAATCAAAGTGAAACGTAATAAATTTTCTTTAAAACAAAAAATTTTGAAATTTTTTTTTTTTTTTGGGAAATAGAACAACATATGTTTCCGCTTCCGTGAAGTTAGGGAAAATGGATAAAAAAATGTTTAGGGCTTTAATTGTTATACAGAGGGGATAATATGGAACATATCGGCAACGATTTATTTTGACTTTACGACCACAGAACCGAACTAGAACTAAACTAGAACCGAACTAGAACTAAACTAGAACCGAAGTAGAACTGCACTTGAACTGATCCTGAATTGAACTAGAACTAAACTAGAAATCAACAAGAACTGAACTAAAATTGAACCAGAATTGAACTAGATCTGAACTAGAATTGAATTAGAACTCAACAAGAACTGAACTAGAACTCAACAAGAACTGAACTAGAACTCAACAAGATCTGAACTAGAACTGAATTAGAACTCAACAAGAACTGAACTAGAACTCAACAAGAACTGAACTAGAACTCAACAAGAACTGAACTAGAACTAAACTAGAACCGAAGTAGAACTGCACTTGAACTGATCCAGAATTGAACTAGAACTAAACTAGAAATCAACAAGAACTGAACTAAAATTGAACCAGAATTGAACTAGATCTGAACTAGAATTGAATTAGAATTCAACAAGAACTGAACTAGAACTCAACAAGAACTGAACTAGAACTCAACAAGAACTGAACTAGAACTCAACAAGAACTGAACTAGAACTGAACTAGAACTGAACTAGAACTAAACTAGAACCGAAGTAGAACTGCACTTGAACTGATCCAGAATTGAACTAGAACTAAACTAGAAATCAACAAGAACTGAACTAAAATTGAACCAGAATTGAACTAGATCTGAACTAGAACTGAACTAGAACTGAACAAGAACTGAACAAGAACTGAACAAGAACTGAACTAGAACTCAACAAGATCTGAACTAGAACTGAATTAGAACTCAACAAGAACTGAACTAGAACTCAACAAGAACTGAACTAGAACTGAACTAGAACTGAACTAGAACTAAACTAGAACCGAAGTAGAACTGCACTTGAACTGATCCAGAATTGAACTAGAACTAAACTAGAAATCAACAAGAACTGAACTAAAATTGAACCAGAATTGAACTAGATCTGAACTAGAATTGAATTAGAACTCAACAAGAACTGAACTAGAACTCAACAAGAACTGAACTAGAACTCAACAAGATCTGAACTAGAACTGAATTAGAACTCAACAAGAACTGAACTAGAACTCAACAAGAACTGAACTAGAACTCAACAAGAACTGAACTAGAACTCAACAAGAACTGAACTAGAACTGAACTAGAACTGAACAAGAACTGAACTAGAACTCAACAAGATCTGAACTAGAACTGAATTAGAACTCAACAAGAACTGAACTAGAACTCAACAAGAACTGAACTAGAACTGAACTAGAACTGAACTAGAACTGAACTAGAAATGAACTAGAACTGAACTAGAACTGAACAAGAAGTGAACTAGAACTGAACAAGAACTGAACCCGAACTGAATTAGAACTCAACAAGAACAAAACTAGAAATCAACAAGAACTGAACCAGAATTGAACTAGAACTGAACTAGAACTCAACAAGAACTGAACTAGAACTCAACAAGAACTGAACTAGAACTCAACAAGAACTGAACTAGAACTCAACAAGAACTGAACTAGAACTAAACTATAACTTAACAAGAACTGAACCAGAACTGAACTAGAACTCAACAAGAACTAAACTAGAACTCAACAAGATCTGAACTAGAAATGAACTAGAACTGAACAAGAATTGAACAAGAACTCAACCAGGACTCAATTAGAAATGAACTAGAATTGAACCAGAAATGATCCGGAACTGAAAAATAAACTCGAACTGAACAAAAACTGAATTAGAACTGAACTAAAACACAACGAGAACTGATCTGAATAATAACGGAAATAGAATTGATCTACTATTCAGTCAAATGGAACTGAACTATAACTGAATTCTAATTCATAATTTTCTTCTTGCTTAACATCATTTATATTTTTATCAAGTGCGTAAATTCTCCTTATTAATTATATTCCTTTTCACATTATCTCTCAATTATTAACATAATTAAATTTCAAACCACAATTTTAATCACTTGAAAAATGTTCAAAATGCATTGTTAATGCCAAAAGGGCCTAAATTCCCTTTGACATTAATATTGTGATGAGTAAAGTTTTCCCCTTTTTGAGTACCTATATTTAAGCTGAATTTTATGAAAACCACACTTTCTCTTTTCCTCATAACGCCTAAAACAAACGTCATTCTGGTGACATAGCCTAAAATGTCGCTTCCGTTCTATATAAGATAATTTTTTCCTTCTTCTTGAACTTGCTGTAAGACGATAAAGAGGTAATCTGTCCAATAAACTTTCTTCATTTCCTAAATCCTAATAAATTTGTTTTATTTCTTCTTTTCCTATTGGGATTTTGTTAATGAGAATAACAAAATAAATATTATTTTGTTATTCCCGGCTCAGAGTATTATCTTCCATATTCCAAAGTGGCTAAACATTAAGATTCAACATTTGCTCCATATCGAACCGGATTGGAAATTTGCTTTTAATTCTCTGGGAATTCTCGTTCATTGGATTTCTTTCTACTCATCTTAACTCATCTACATACTACATTCCAACAAAGGTATGTTTTGTATTTATTTGCTTGTGCATTAATAAGTTATTGAAGTGCATTCGGGATAAGATTAAAAACCTCTTTATATTTATTGTCTTTTGCTTTCGTGTATATTCGACGAAATTTCTATTTATTAATACAATTTTTATTCAAATTGTTTAAAATAAAAAAAGTAAAACAACAAGAAAAAGAATTAACAACATTACACGAATAACAAAAAGTAAAGTGCTCGGCCAAAATTTCATTACGGTGGAGGATTTATCGTTTAATTGCAATCAAAGTTCCTATAAGTTAATATTCAATTAAAAGAAAAATATTAAAAGGAAAGTGCTCGGTGATCATAATTATTCCTATTAAAAAAAAAGAAACATTATTTTTCAAGAAAATTAATTCCTGATATAGTGTGTTTCTCCATTCCTTCTTCCCTTCAAATTTGTTCCCCCCTATATTGATCACTTTTCAGCTCATGACATATGTATGTATGTTAGTTTGTACATTTCTTTTTCAGCATTCCTCATTTTTTGTATTTCTTAGTACACTCTCTCTTTTTAATTACTCTTGAAAATTAATTTTTGCACTTAAGCTTCTCTTTCGAAACCATCCAATAGTTCTATTATCACTCATTCTTTCCTACATCTCTCTTAAATGCAATTCTCATTTTTTAATTACATGCTATACAGTGTATAATTTGGGGTTGTTTATTGACACATAAGTGAGAAAATTTACCCAATTGACCACAATTCGATTGTTCGCAATTTTTATGAAGATTTCATGAATACATGAACTCTAGAAAATTGTCTTATTTATTCCATTATACCACATTTTTCATTTTCCTTTGTGTATACGCCAACATTTTTTTTCCTTTGAAGAAATTTGTCCATTCAATAGAACTATTTTTTAATTTCTACAATTGTTTGTTTTTTATTCAGATTTATAAACTTTTCTCAATCCATTGATCAATTTTTAACATAAATTCAAAATTAAATTGAATATTTAATTCTAAATTTTTTATATTGTAAAATCATACATTCTTACATGCTTTTGCTTAGTGGGTAATTTATTCCAATTTATTACATATAAAACAAATAGCATGGTAAGGGTTGCCATAGGACAAAAATTAATTATTTATAAAATAATTTAAAACTTTATTCTATAATTTTCAAGGAAAACATTTCGGAATTCTAGTTCCTTATTTCATTTTTTTAAATTATTTTTTAATAATTTTACTCCTAGATCATATTTTCTTAGAGTAATTTGGTAACACTGGTATATGATCACATATTCCAATTTTGTCATATTCTCATTTTATTTTTGTTTTAAGAGAATTTTTTTCCCTTTACTACCGAGAGTACGCACCAATTTCCACATTAATTGTGGAAGATTACATATTCTCAATTATTGCAATTGGAAATAATAGGCCTTTTCGTGTATATATTTTTAGTCCATTATATACAATTATTACAATTTGAAATACAATAAAAATAACATTATTTGCAAAATACAATTCGTTTCTTAATTTTATCATTGTAAAACAGTACATTTGTTATTACAATTTCATGCTATTTTTACTACTTTCCATTCAATTGATCATATTCCTGATTAATTTTTAACGAACAGACCTAGTGTGCAATTTATTATTGGGAAATAAAGTATATCTTCCAGTTTAAAAAGGGTCAATGAACTTTTTCAAGAATAATTTTATAAACAGCTGATTTGAGATTCAGTTCACTGAATTAATGAAATCATAAAACGCTCAATAATTTGAGTTTTTGAACTATTTTATTCTACTTTTTGTTTTCTCCTTTTAAATATTTTAATTAATAATTGTATAATTTTTTTTGTCCCTAATTTGCATTTTCATCAGTTTCCAAATTTATACAACTTTATAAGCAATTAGTTCAGTTTCCAAATAGTTTTTTATATTTCTGAAAAAGATTCAAATATATTAAAAAAATGTCGCTTGACCAATTCATACGTTTAGCTGATAGCATAGTAGAGTTCGAGGCTGACCTAAATAATAACCAATATCCAGTATCGTCCTTGAATGCTTTAGAAGTTCACAGATATGAACTGAAATCCAACTGGAGTCAGGTTAAGGTAGCTTTCGAACAATATATTAGGGACATAGAAAAGGAAGATGATGCTGACAATCCAATTGACATAGAGTCCTTTAAGTTGAAGTACAAAAGTACTTATACAACTTATTGTAATTGTTTAGTCCGCTTGTCAGAAATGTCTGATTCAATTCGACAATCTTTAAACCCTTCTTCTGAAGCTACAGTTCCTCAAACTTCAAATTCTATTCGTCCAAGCTCTTCTCATTTTATAGAATCTGAATCCAAAAATCTGCATCTCCCTCCAATTGATATTGAAGCTTTTCAGGGTGATTATGCTTCTTGGCCAACATTCCGAGATATTTTCACCGCCGTTGTTTCCAATTCCCGAGCTAGCAATGTTGAGAAATTATTTTTCTTGACTCAGAAAACGAAAGGTGAAGCCAGGGAGATTGTTCGTAAGAGTCCTCTTACAAACCAAGGTTTCGACATTGCTTGGAAAAATTTGTGTTTCCGATTTGACAATCGAAGGGTCCTAGTTAACGGTCAGTTGAAGATACTTTTCAATCTTCAGACTGTTAATTCCGAATCTGGCAAGTCCTTGAAACTATTACAAAGGGACATAAATTCATGCATAGCGAATTTAAAGATCCATAATATTGATGTGGCTAGTTGGGACCCTATATTTGTTTTCCTCTGCACCAATAAGCTTCCTGAGACTACTCTGACGTTATGGGAGCATCAATTAAGGGACAAAACATCTATTCCAAAGTGGTCTGAACTAGACGAATTCTTGACCAATCGCTACAGAACGTTAGAATCCGTTTCCGAAATTCGTAGTACAAATGGTCATAAAGCCACAGATTTAAAACGAGGAAGTAATTCGAATACTAGTATCAAACAAAAGGTACATAGTTTTCAGGTAAATGTCAATAGTCCAGTTTGCCAGTTATGTCCAAAAGAAAATCACATCATCCGCAAGTGTCCCAAATTCCTAAAAATGTCCTATAAATCCAGATTAGATGAAATAAAAAAGGAAGGTTTATGTCTAAACTGTTTTTCGAAAACCCATAGTGTCAGAAATTGTACAAGCAAACACAGTTGTTTTAAATGCCAGAAACGACACAATACACTTTTACACAAAGAGATTGATATTCCAAACTCATCACTTAATCCTAACTCGGCTCCTTATATTCGACCAAACAAAAACAATATACAGTCCACTTCTACCACAAGTTCAGGGCAAATACAATCATGTTTTGCTACTAATTCGAAAGGGGTCTTGCTGGGAACAGCTTGGGTTAATATTTGTCATTTAGGTTTGGAATATAAAGTACGTGCCTTGATAGATTCGGGTTCTGAAGGTACCTTTATTTCCCAACGTATATTCAATCTCTTAAAACTTCCATCTGAATCTACTAATGCTCAGATATCTGGTTTGAACAATTCAGTTTCAGCCAAAGTTCAACATGAATGCTCCTTAATATTGGGTTCACCGCTGAACAGTGATATTTCAATTCCAGTCACTGCTCTTGTGGTTCCTCATCTTTCGAATAGTCTTCCATCATGTACAATCCCTAAGGATCAGTTTGATACTCTTCCTGACATTCCACTAGCAGATCCAAAATTTTATAGCAGTTCTAAGATTGACATTTTACTTGGTGGTGATATTTTCCCTTCCATTATTTGTCCAGGGATACGACATAATATATGTAAATCACTCATTGCTCAAGAAACCATTTTTGGATGGATTCTTACAGGTCCAATTCGTAGTAACCTCAGTACAAGATCCACAATAGTTTCATATTTCTGTGAAATTTCCTTAGACAAGGAAATTTCACGTTTTTGGGAGGTGGAGAATCTTCCAAGAACGAATCTTTTGTCTTCTTCCGATAAGTTTTGTGAGGATCTTTACCTAAGAACTACGAAAAGGAATTCCAATGGAAGATACATAGTATCGCTTCCTTTTAAAGAAGAATTTCCAAATGCGTTAAAGATAGGTCAATCTAGAACCAATGCTATGGCACAGTTTTTCAGAAATGAGGCAAGACTGATGCGAAATCGAGAATTGAAATCCGAATACGATAATGTGATTCAGGAATATGAAGATCTGGGTCATATGTCTAGAGTCGGTTCGTATAACGAATCAGACTATCAAAGAACTTTTTATTTACCACATCACGCCGTTTTAAAGCCGGATAGTGTAACTACGAAAGTTCGTGTAGTGTTCAATGCTTCTGCTCCGTCATCTAATGGACAAAGTCTAAATTCTCTCCTACACACAGGTCCGATACTACAAAACGACCTTACAATTCTTATTCTAAAATGGCGCTTTTTTAAATTTGTAATTAATGCTGACATTCAAAAAATGTACAGACAGATTTTGGTCCATCCTGACCATACTCCTTTTCAAAGAATATTATTCCGAAGCGATCCACATACTCCAATTACAGATTATGAACTTAATACTGTTACTTTCGGAGTTAATTGTGCGCCATATTTAGCCATTCGTACTCTTTTAAAACTAGCTGATGACGTAGAAGCTATTTATCCGTTAGCAAGTTCTATATTACGCAATTCCATGTATGTCGATGATGTCCTTGCCGGTTTTCACACTGGGGAAGAATCAATTAAAGCCAAAGAACAGCTAATCCAAGCTTTGAAATCCGCTGGATTTTCCCTAAGAAAATGGACGTCCAACTCCAAAGATATTTTAGATGATATTCCTCCAGATCATCTATTACATAAAGGCTTTTTAAAGCTCGAAGAAACTAGTTCGGCAAAGACATTAGGCATTAGATGGAATGCGTGCTTTGATAATTTCTATTTCGTTGCACATCCATTGGACGAGACAGTAAATTATACGAAACGGGAAGTCTTGTCCCAAATTGCCAAATTATTTGATCCAGCAGGTTGGTTAGCACCATGTATAATTACAGCTAAAATTCTAATGCAAAGAATTTGGACGGATGGTACTGGTTGGGATGAAATAATTTCTTCAGAAGCACTTATCCAATGGAAAAATTTTCAATCCAATTATTCTTCTATTAATTTCATTCGCATTCCTCGATGGATTCAATATTGTCCACAGTCCAAACTCCAGTTTCATGGATTTTGCGACGCATCTGAAAAGGCTTATGCAGCTGCATTGTATGTGCGTGTCGAAAATTTATCGTCTATATCGACTTTCCTGATATCCTCGAAAACTAAAGTAGCTCCTATCAAAACCATTTCGATTCCAAGGCTAGAGTTATGCGGGGCAGTTCTCTTATCTGAAATGCTCGACAGTTTAATTCCAAGGTTAAATGTTGAAAAATATTCTATTTTTTGTTGGACCGACTCGACTATTGTCTTATCTTGGCTGGCTAAACCACCATGCTGCTGGCAAACGTTCGTTGCTAACAGAGTTTCCAAAATCACACAAATAATTAATTATTCTCAGTGGAATCATGTAAGTTCTGGATCTAATCCTGCTGATCTCGCAAGTAGAGGCGTTACCCCACAGGAGTTATTGGACAATGAACTTTGGTGGTATGGACCAAAGTGGCTTGAAAAACCGGAATCCCAATGGCCTTACGTTGAATATTCCACAGTCTTAAAAAATATTCCAGAAGCGAAGTCTATTCAAGTTAATTTTTCCTACTTCAAAAATTTCGATGATCCACTAGAACGATTTTCTTCATTTCATAGAGCAATGCGAGTCATGGCATATGTTTACAGATTTTTCCATCGTACTCATCCTCGTCACCGTTCCACTTTTTCCAAAACTACGACCATTCTTTCAACGTGTGAGATTGTTGATGTGCAAACTAAATTCGTTATCATTTACCAAAAGGCTTGGTATCCAAATGAATACAAAGCTTTATCAAATGGACAATACATTTCCAAATGCAGTATCATTTTAAGCTTAAATCCTTTTCTAGATCCAGAGGGTATAATTCGTTCCTGCGGTCGATGTGAAACCTCTTCTATCGATTCTATCCCACATTCTTCTCGAGATTCAAATCCAATTCTTTCTCCCACTGAACGCAGTACAACAACGTCATATTTTCATCACAAAGAGCCAATTCCTTCCACTACGAAAACTACATCTTTAACATCCATTATTCGCCAGAATTCGGTTATTTTGCTTCCTACCGTCCTCGTAAAAGTAGGTTCCTCTACCGCACATGTTCGATGTTTATTAGATTCTGGTTCTGCATACAGTCGTGTTTCCAAAAAGCTCGTAGATCAGTTGGATCTAACAGGCTATACACTCAAGGAAGAAACCATTTGTCCTTTGATCATAAAATCTCGATTTGATTCAACTTCGAAGATAGAAGGTACTTTTCGAGTCGATAATCGCATCGCTCTTAGAACACCCTCACAATCCCTTCCCGAATCCTATAAAAAACACTTCCGCGATTTATTCCTGGCGGATTCCAAATTTTATGAATCGGCATCGATCGATATCGTAATTGGTGTAGACCTATATCCAAAGGTAATATGTCCAGGAGTATTTTCCAGAATCGGTTTTCCAACAGCCCAAAGCACCATTTTGGCTGGGTTATATATGGTACTTGTACTTTATAAATTTTCAATAAAATATTTCGTAAAAAAATGCACTAAATAGCAAGCAAAATACAAAACCTATCTTTGTCCTAATAATAAAAAATGCATAATATACATTATTATAAATGAATTGTTAATATACTAGATTTAAGTTGCATGCCAATTTCCTTAAACATTATCATACTTTTGTATATAATTTGAATAACATGAATTAATTGTAACTGAATTTTATTAAATTAATTTACTATTTTATTTCCTTTCTATACTAGAAGCTACATCTTAGGCTGAACCAGAACTATATTTTCCAGTTTTTCTTTGCATAAATCCTGCAAGGCGGGCGGCAATGTTAATGCCAAAAGGGCCTAAATTCCCTTTGACATTATATTGTGATGAGTAAAGTTTTCCCCTTTTTGAGTACCTATATTTAAGCTGAATTTTATGAAAACCACACTTTCTCTTTTCCTCATAACGCCTAAAACAAACGTCATTCTGGTGACATAGCCTAAAATGTCGCTTCCGTTCTATATAAGATAATTTTTTCCTTCTTCTTGAACTTGCCTGTAAGACGATAAAGAGGTAATCTGTCCAATAAACTTTCTTCATTTCCTAAATCCTAATAAATTTGTTTATTTCTTCTTTTCCTATTGGGATTTGTTAATGAGAATAACAAAATAAATATTATTTTGTTATTCCCGGCTCAGAGTATTATCTTCCATATTCCAAAGTGGCTAAACATTAAGATTCAACATGCATTTTCAAGTACTGAGAAACATTTCAATGTATGAGTGTAACAGGTTACATAACTGGTTTTAATATTTTTTTGATCGTATTAATTAAATTTATCATCAGATACTTTAGATACAAATTAAAGACATATTTTTCATTTTGCATTTAAAGGGGCATATTTTTGGAACTAAATTACTCTCTTTTTTAATGTCATTATTATCATAATACAATTGTCATTTACAACAACAACAATAGAGATATGAAGAAGAAGAAAAGAGAATTGAATAGAAATTGTAAAATAATTCTAAAGTAAAACTATTAAGATCTTTTCACCCCCACTCACACACACATACATATATGTGGGACGTTATATGGTCTAAAAGATTCTTGAGACAAATAACATTTTATTCCTCCGATTGTGCAACAGCAGGCACAAAACAACATGAAAACTACTTGAAAATGACATTTTTAATAATACTTTGAGAGAGAAGTACGGAGGGGATTTTTATTTTTTCATTTCTTGACGATTTTTAAAGATTTTAGAAGGAATTTTTATTAGGGAGACTCCAAAATTTGGAAGATAAAATTTTCTTAATAAATTTTTTGAAGAAATGTTTTTAAAGTTTATTGTTGAACCACCCTATTAAACCTTTAAGAAGAAAAATATATTTTTTATTATAATCAGAGATAGACAAACATACAGTTGCGTTCAAAATAATAGCACCACCTACATACGACTTCTTAAATAAGTCATAAAAGAGATTTGAATAAAAAGTTGTTGTTATTTTATGGTTCAATAAAAATATTTCTGTTCATTATTTTTCTTTAAATTAATTTCTTTCCAGAAGAATTGATAGAACCTGGTGTCAAAATAATAGCACCACCTGGTTTTTAATTACAACAAAATGCCCAAAAAATAATTCAATTTATAAAATTCTGGTATCTTTCCAGATTAATTGTGTTCCATTACTACTCTTAAGTGGTCCAAAGTTCACTATTACTGATAGGTTGAGTTACCGACCCCCTTTCTGTTATACGCAGCACGTAGACAAATTATCGATTGGATTTACATCGGGAGTCTGAGGAGGGCATTTCATTATAGTGACTCCATTATCATGAAACCACATGTTTGCCAATTTGCTGGTATGTTTCGGAACGTTGTCTTGTCAGTAGCATTACTTCTATTCTAGCACATCTATGATTTCAACACCATAATACGAAAAGCACCTCCATACCATAACACTGGAACCGCCATATTTAAAAGTTTTGTTTGCAGACTTTTTATTGTATTCTTAGCTCAAGGGGCCTCCTTACAAATAAAATATATTTAAGACTCATCGGTCCACAGATATGATTTGATAGTTTAACATCAATATGCCAAATTATATAAGTTTTAGCAAACTTTAATCTGTTTGAGATGAACAGAGCTGTATAAGAGAGGACTTTTCATGGTCTACTTTCTAAGCTTTCTGATACAGTTTCACTACTTTTTAATAGATTTAATTATTTTTTGAACCTCCTGCTGAGATAAATATCACCTTCTTTATCTGATGTATTATACGATGAACCACTAAAGCTGCCCAAACAGTTCTTCGTCCACGACTCCCTAATTTGTAGGTTATGGCATTTCTAATTACTTTTTTGATTAACCGATAATATTTTTAATTTCGGCATAACTTTGTTCATAAGAATCATGAGTCCTCGTCTCTCTGAAGTACAGTGCTAAGACCAACCCATTATTTAAATTCTATGTTTGGATTTTATGCTTTTTTTTCAAGTAAAATTTTTCATTATTTTGAGAGGTACCAATCTGATATTTTGTCTTTATAATCAAATTTATCATTTTCTTAGAGAATTTACTTTGAATAACGGAACTACAAAATTGTTAATCAAAAGAAGATGTTAGTGTGACATGTGAGTGGTGCTATTATTTTGATCGCAACTGTACGTACTTACTGACTCAAAGTGAAAAATAAAATAATGTAAAATACTTGAAATTTATTGTAAAATTATAATCTCGTACTTGAGAAAAAACATTAAGATACTGACAATTGTAATAATTTACTCAATAAAATTGCAACTTCAAGTGCAAAAGTGCATTTTTGCTATAACAACAGAAAAATTATTTTATAATGAAAATTATTGAGAATGACAATAATTCGAGAATAATTATTGTTGGTAATGTAGAATGAAATGAGTATATTTCGGGTCTATTGTGCAATAATTAAATTTTTTATGGAGACATATATATATATATATATAGAGTTATGGTGTGAATTATTTTGGTATTGAAAATCCCTCTGATATATTTAGAAGTGTCTGAGAGCTACACAAACCATTTTCTGAAAACATTTCGATTTCATTAATATTTCGTGCTGTGGTGGTTCAACTATAACACACAATATCAATTGTAAGTCACACCTTCGATGTCAAGGCCCTGAATTATTTTTCATTACTTTGATTCTATGTTTGATCAATTCTACCCCTGGAGGAAATTAGCTCAAGGACTGTGAAAGCTTTTACGAAAACGAGCGTTCAAATTAAAATGATTTTTGTGAACTATGTGAACCATATATATAATCAGGTCTGTAAGAAATTATCAAACACCATAGCCAGTCCAAAACTTGTTAGTTACTCAAAATACTGTAGTTTAATAGCGGTCAAAGCTCTGTGGTACAGAAATTTAATTAATCGGTCAAAAAGCAAGCTTTTGCATAAAGCGATTTTCAAATTTTAGTGTCATTCTTTAGTCAACATATTGAATTTTAACTTAACAAAAAAATCTGAACAAAATCTTTCTAATTGTGGGCGTGACTTGCTCTGAAAGGCAGTTCATTTTCATTTTCATTGAAAAAAAATTTAAAATTATCTGTTGATCAAATATAAATGATCATTATTCGGAAGCAATGAATGATAATCAACCGATTTTTTACTGTTATATAGTTAGGACTATAGTCTTCTTGAAATAAAGCTTAAATCACTGTAGCGTTTACACTCGCTTTGTTTTTGAACTTTTTCTCAGGAATTATGTTTTACTTAAAATTAAATTTTAATGAAACATAACTTCCAAAGATCAAAGAGATTAAGAAATTGTTCACCAGAAACACACTTTGAATCCGTATAAACCTTAAGATATGCAGGTAACACCCATTGAACACTTTTTCCGTTTGAATGAAAATACTTTAAATATTATGTATTTTCAATGCCATCAGAAATAAATCTTTATACTTGGAACCAAATAATTTCAATAGGCCGATTTTTTAATATTATAATGAAATGTCCCTTTGCGTCCATTCAGCTATAGAATTTTCCCCTAAATACCGAAATTTATATAAATTTTAATTTCAGTTGATTGTAACTGTAAAGGATCAAAAGTAAGTAAACAAATTTGTTTACCAAAAGAAAGTTATATTCATACACTTTTAATCCATATATAATCCAGAACTATATGGACCCGCCTTTTCCACCCCGAATGAAAATACTTGAGTATCGTAGATAAATTTGACTTGGAAAAGTCAAAAGTCTAGCCAAGGTATAAACTTCTTAAACAAGCAGAGAATCTGGCATATAACTTCATTAAATTTTAGGACCTTTATTAAGCCCGCAATCTTAAAAAGTCTGGAAAAACTCGGAGCAAATCTTTTTTTATTCTTCTTTGAGGAGCCTAAAGAAATGAAGCTCTTTTTTTCGATTAAAATTTTAATCTTTACTTTTTCGATTTTGTTCTGTGCAAAATCGGAAAAAATATTTTATTCTTCTTTTAGCAAAGATTTTATTCATTTAAAAATTCGTTTACCGATTTTGTTCTTTTTAGATTTTTATCATTTTTTAGAATTAAATTCTAGTTCTAAGAGCGTTTAAGAAAATTCTTTTTTTTTTAATTAAAATTAAACTCTTTGAAAAGTCCGATAAAAACCGGTAACAAGTGTAAAAATGGGTTAAATTTTTCGATTTGAATATCTTGGAAACTATAAGAGACACATTTAAGTACACCTTTTAATAGAGATTTACAAGATCCATCTATATGCAAGATTTTTTTGTCCCAATTCCTATATATTTTTTTGATGAATTTTAAATAAAATCATTATACCCCGGTGTCCAACTTTGGAGGGTCACAGTCTTAGCCCCTGACTACATAGGTGTTTGTGCTCTTCCAACTCAACTCGAGAAGACCTCAGCTCTAATTAAATCAAATTTCATTAAGAAATCTCTAATGGTTCAAAAGTAACAGAATTATATCCAAAAACTCGATATAGACACAATGTACGATCATTACAAGGATCATTAAGAGACATTTTACTTAACTGAACTCACTATAGGGTGTTCAGAACTCATCATACTTTTATATAACATTTTTTTATCCAGTTTCTTTCACTCTTCTTTTACTTTTCTCTCCCTAACAAATATCCTTATTTGAAATATCGTCATCCTGCATAATAATCATATCAATTACAAAATTTTCTCTTTTATAGAATTTATTTTTTTTCATTCTCTTGAATTAATTTCTCGTTATTTTTATTTGTTTTATTTTATATTTTCGTGTTCCTCTATTGTTTATGGTTAATTCTAAATCATCTCTTAGATTTCAGGATACCAGGACCAGCTGTATTAATATTGAAAACCATAATGATCCTTTTTAATGGAGTTTTTTTTTTTGAAATAAAGAAAAAGAGATATTTCGTGCTGCTACTTAGGGGGTGATTTTTGAAAGGTTTCCAATTTTCATGTATTCCTTTTTGAGTTCATTTTTATTTTCGCATGTGTGTGTGTGTGTGTGTGTGTTAATGGCAAGAAAAAAGGAATTTTAAAAATTTATGGTATTTTTTGTTTCATTTGATTATTGGGAAGAGAGAAAGTAATGCTGCGGATGAAATTACTTAAAATTGCTATTTTTAACTATGAAATTAAAGAGTCTAGCAGAGACGAATTTCTAGAACCCTACAACTCTCTAACTGATTCGATTTATGAGATTTTAAAAGTATTCGAAGATAATTCCAAGGAAAACCTTTTATTTTTCCTTCAAAAAAATCCCTTATCATTTGTTCAAGTATTTTTGTTCAATCTGAGAAGGTCTCAGATATCGGTCTATAACTTTTTTATCTTTAAATACCAAAATTTTTGTAACAAATATAATAAATTTGAAGCATTTTTTTATTTATAATTTTTTTTTTTAATTATTTTTCATAATTTTTTGAGATAATCTCAGATATCGGTCTATATGTTTAAAGCCTTCAAGAACATCAAGCCTTGAGGATTTTTTTTTAATTTTACTTAAAAACTATTTTTAACAATATTTTAATATTTTTCATTATTTTTGTCAAAATTTGTGCTCATCTCAGATATCGGTCTATAATTTTTTCCAACTCAAATTTAAAACACTTAGGAACAAACAAAATAAATTTGAAAATTTATTTATTGAAAAAAAATCTTTTAATTTCTTCCATTATTTTTGTCGAGTTTTGAGCAGGTCTGAAATATCGGTATATATATCGGTCTATCTTTAAAAACTAAAATCTCTACCAAAAATTATAAACAATTTTAGAAATTGTTATTAAAATAAGGTTATTTTATTTTGTTTTTTTAAGATTATCTCAGTTATTGGTATATAACTTGTTTATAACTGAACCGATTTTATTGTTATTTAATCAATGAATGCTCCAGACAGTAGAACATTATTTCAAAAGATACACTGATTTTTATTTGTTACATCTTTAAGTTTAAGATTAACTTAAATATCGGTATATAGCTTAACGGTTATTCAACTGATCGCTTTCGATTTTTAATGAGGTCCAGAAATTCAATAAACTTATAGTCTTCTTTCGGAAGTTTATAATTTCCTGAAATTTTGTTCTATAACTTAAGAATTACAAAATCATGAGAAACATTAATGTGCGAAATTTTACGAGGGTCGGTCCATAATTTCTTCTAGTTGCCATGTAAGGCCCACAGAGCCTTTTAGAAAGTAGTTATCCCACATGGAAGTTGGTACCAGCATTGTACACTTAAGCATAAATTAAAAAAAAAATTATACGAGGGTGGTTCACTAATTTTTAGTAGCTACCACATATAACCAATAATGTGGTCGGATCGGGCTTGACCGAGTATAACTTCTTGTCTCAGATATCGCTCTATAATTTTCTTGTTACAAGCTAAATTAAGTCCATTTAAGGTAACAAAGAAGATGAACCATAACCTGAATGAACTTCATTAATTTGGGGTTTTAAGTAAAAAAATATTGTTAGCAGAAAGACAGAAGGACATCGAGTCAGAATTTAGTATAGAACTTAAAGATTTTACCTTACAACAATCCTAAAATACCTTCATTTTCTCCTCATTTTGTGTAGGGTATACAAAAATAGAGAAAAAATACAACAAAAAGTAATAAGACAAAAAAGAGGATACACAAGGAGGAGTAGAAGAGGGAGAGGTGTAACTCATAAAGAAATAGAGATTTTAAATACACAAAAAATTTACTTCAAATACACACAAAACGACTTTATTATGTACATTTATTGATCCCTCAGGATTAGGTGTAAGTTGGATATTAAATTACAACAAAATTAACAACATTTGTAGGAAATGTTGTTGTAGTTGTTGTAAGTTGTATAAAGTGGCATAAAATTTATATTAAAAATTTTGTTTCTTTTTGCTGCTAAAATTTTTATGAAATTTTCATTATTTTGAAACCCAAAAATTCCGAAAAAAAACAACAACAACAAACTTGTTTCATTTTATTATCGGTTGCTGGAGAAGTTTTGGGTTTAAATTGATTATTTTGGTTGCAAAGCTTAAGTTAGGCGCCACTGAATGTGAAAAAAATCCAAATTTTGTTGTTGCACACAAGTGGCTGACAAAAAAAATCATAAACACTTTAGGTCGGTGGCTGACAATGCCACAACTTAAAACAACAACAACAAAAATCATGATTGACTGACACCAACAACAACAACTTAATACCACATGCCCCAGGAATCCACCCAACACATACACAGACTCTTACACAGTTTTAGCAAAAAAAAAAACAACAACAATTTATGCAAAACTTTTTCGTTTTTTGCGTGGGATGAGTCAGTTTGAGCGACACAGAAAACCGAAAAAAAGAGTCATGAAAAAATTTAACGAAAAATCCACTTAATAAATTGTTTTAATTCACTTAAAGTTTGAATTGCGGAATTTTTGGCGGAAGTTTAGGTCCCTTGTTTCCTGCTTCCCTTTTAATAGAGTTCGTAAAAAAAAGAACAAGTTTTTGAAAACGTTTTCGCATAAAACTGGTTTCTATTTACAGTAAACGCTCTCTGGAGAGACTAAAAGGAAATTGTTTAAGGAGTGAGATCAAAAATTTATAAACATATGAATATGTTAATAAAGAAACTGGCTTTAGCTCCGACAATTTTCGTTAAATTGAAAATTTTTTTAGAAAATTTTCGTTAAATTAAAATTTTTTAGAAAATTTTCGTTAAATGAAAATTTTTTTAGAAAATTTTTTTTAAAT
The DNA here is from genome assembly GCA_004302925.2 of Cochliomyia hominivorax. NCBI lineage: Eukaryota > Metazoa > Arthropoda > Insecta > Diptera > Calliphoridae > Cochliomyia > Cochliomyia hominivorax. The sequence goes on from PYHX02000494.1 coordinate 67,700,103, forward strand.
GAAAATTTTTTTAGAAAATTTTTTTTAAACAATTTTCGTTAAATAAAAATTTTCGTTAAATGAAAATTTTTATAGAAAATTTTCGTTAAATGAAAATTTTTATAGAAAATTTTCGTTAAATGAAAATTTTTATAGAAAATTTTCGTTAAATGAAAATTTTTATAGAAAATTTTCGTTAAATGAAAATTTTTATAGAAAATTTTCGTTAAATGAAAATTTTTATAGAAAATTTTCGTTAAATGAAAATTTTTATAGAAAATTTTCGTTAAATGATTTTTTTTTTTTTAGAAAATTTTCGTTAAATGAAATTTTTATAGAAAATTTTCGTTAAATGAAAATTTTTATAGAAAATTTTCGTTAAATGAAAATTTTTATAGAAAATTTTCGTTAAATGAAAATTTTTATAGAAAATTTTCGTTAAATGAAAATTTTTATAGAAAATTTTCGTTAAATTGAAAATTTTCGTTAAATGAAAATTTTTTTTTGTAAATTTTCGTTTAATGAAAATTTTTATAGAAAATTTTCGTTTAATGAAAATTTTTATAGAAAATTTTCGTTTAATGAGAATTTTTATAAAAAATTTTCGTTAAATTGAAAATTTTCGTGAAATTTTTTATAAAAAATTTTCGTTAAATTAAATTTAAATTTTCGTTAAATGCAAATTTTTATAGAAAATTTTCGTTAAATGCAAATTTTTATAGAAAATTTTCGTTAAATGCAAATTTTTATAGAAAATTTTCGTTAAATGCAAATTTTTATAGAAAATTTTCGTTAAATGAAATTTTTTTTAGAAAATTTTCGTTAAATGAAAATTTTTATAGAAATTTTGTTTCTTTTTCCAATTTATAACTTAATTGAAAATTTATTATGCTAAAAGAATTTTTCAAATCTTTCAACAATTTTTTGTTCATAAAATTTGTTTTCTTTTTGATCATTTTTATTTTCTCTCCTCATAAAATCAAATTCAATCAAAAAAAAAAATATAAAAAATCACTTAAACAATTTTTCTTGAACCAAAATAATAAGAAAAGAAGGAAATTGCAATTTTGCATTTAAATTTCTTTATAAGCTCCCCCACACACCTATTTTGCACCCACCACACATACACACACACAAACAATTATTTATTTGGCCTCCTCTGATGCAAAAAGTTAAGTGCCAAAAGATTTACATTGGAAAATTTCTTTATGCCTCAAACACAAACAAACTCTTCCCGGACGTTACCCTCAACCTCCCTGTTCTAAGTCGTCTTTTCCAAAATGTCTGTCCCATTGTGTTTCTGTCGATATTTTAACGAGACAAAAACAACTTCAATTTCTTTTTAGAGAGAAAAAAGGGAAAAAGAAAAGAAACAAATTATTTCTTGTAAAATAAACTTAAACTGGAATAAATTCATATATATATGTGTGTGTGTGTGTGTTTGTTTATGTCTTTAAAGGAAAAATGTATATGAATATGGGATCTGGTCTATTAAATGCTTGATTGAATTTTATTTACTGCAAATCTAACGAACAAACGAACAACAACAACCGCAATTCATAGACCTCCCTTAACCCGTCTCCCCCTCCCTCTAACTTTATGCCTTCGAAATTTGTTCATTCGTTCAAAACTTCAAACTGTCAGTTGTTAATAGTTCTGAAGAAGAAAATGAAAAAAAGACTATTTTTCAAGTAACTTGGAACAAAAAAGAGTATAAAAGAAATTCAACCAAAATTCAGAGAATATTGTGCGTAACTTTTTTGCGCCTTAAAGTGATCAACCGCGTAATCGATTGTGTGTGAGAAAGATAAATTCAAAAGAAATTTAGTTAAAAAGAAAAAATAAGCGTTTTGTGGGATGAAAACATCTTTAACAATAGAACGACCTAAATTTTCAAAAAACCGGGAAATTTTAATTAATTTCGACTTTAGAGATTTTGAAATTATAAGAAAATAATTATAATTGTGAAATTTCGATTTTACAGAAATTTTTGTTAAATGAAAATTTTTTACACATTTGATTTTCATCAATTTCAAAATTCTAAAAATTCAAATTTTGTACAGAATTTTCATTAATTTAAAGATTTTTAGGAAATCTTTTGTTACATTTCGATTTTTAAGAAAATTGCCAATAAATATTTTATAACATTTTTTTATTTAAATTTCATTTCTCATTAAAATAAATTTGTATTCAAAAATTCGTTAAATTTATTTTTTTAAATTAAATTTTACACAATTTTCATTACAATTTCGATTTTAAAGAAAATTTTAGTCAAATTTCAATTTTATAGAAATTTTTCATTCAATTTCGATTTTACAGAAAACTTTCGTTAAAACTCGATTTTACAGAAAATTTTGGTAAAATTTTGATTTAAAAAAAATTTTAGTTAAATTTAATTTTTTTCGTTAAATTTCGATTTTAAAGAAAATTTTAGTTTAATTTCGATTTCACAGAAAATTGTCGTCAAATTTCTACTTTATAGAAAATTTTTGTTAAATTTCGATTTTATAGAAAATTTTTGTTAAATTTCGAATATGTAAAAAATTTTCGTTTAATTTAGAATTTGTAGAAAATTTTCGTAAAATTTCAATTTTATAGAAAATTTTCGTAAAATTTCAATTTTATAGAAAATTTTCGTTCAATTTCTATTTTATAGAAAATTTTCGTTCAATTTCGAATAGGTAAAAAAATTTAACTTAAAATTTGTAGAAAATTTTCGTCAAATTTCGATTTTATAGAAAATTTTCGTTCAATTTCAATTTTATAGAAAATTTTAGTAAAATGTCAATTTTATAGAAAATTTTCGTACAATTTCGATTTAATAGAAAATTTTCGTTAAATTTCTATTTTTTAGAAAATTTCGTTAAATTGCGATTTTATAGAAAATTTTCGTTCAATTTTATAGAAAATTTTTGTAAAATTTCAATTTTATAGAAAACTTTCGTTCGATTTCGATTTTATAGAAAATTTTCGTTCAATTTCGATTTTATTGAAAATTTTGTTTAATTTCAAATTTGTAGAAAAGTTGCGTTAAATTTCGATTTAATAGAAAATTTTCGTTCAATTTCGATTTTTTAGAAAATTTCGTTAAATTGCGATTTTATAGAAAATTTTCGTTCAATTTTATAGAAAATTTTTGTAAAATTTCAATTTTATAGAAAACTTTCGTTCGGTTTCGATTTTATAGAAAATTTTCGTTCAATTTCGATTTTATTGAAAATTTCGTTTAATTTCAAATTTGTAGAAAAGTTTCGTTAAATTTTGATTTTATAGAAATTTTCGTTAAAATTTTCATAAAATCAAAAAGGAATCGTTAATTTACTCTGGAATGAAAATTTATCGTAATTTTATTGCATTTTTTTTTAAATCAAAAAATTTTTAGAAATATTTTAATCCAAAAAAATTTGAAAATTTTTCGTTAAAAAAAAATAATAATTGAAAATTAATAGAAAATTCCTATTTAAACGTAAATTTATTGAAAATTTTTTCTAAATCGGAATTTATAGCGATTTTTCTGAAATTTTAAATTTTTTGTGCAATTGAAATATGAGTAAATTTTTTGTAGATCGAAAATTGATCGTAAATTTTTTTTGTCAATCGAAAATTTATCTAAAATTTTCTTTAAATCGAAAATTTATCCAAAAATTTTTATGTATCGAAAATATTTCGCAAAAATCGATTTTTTTGTAAATTTTCAAAATTTCTCGAAAGTGACTTTTGTCATGCTATAATAGAGACTACAACTGTACTTAAACCGAGATTATGATCTTTCTATGGTCGAGAGCAATAAGTAATGTCAATTCAAAGAATCTCTTTTCCACACAATTAGTCACACGTTACTTTTCATAAAGCACTTGTAACGCTATCTCTCTTGCACACAAACAGGAACAGTAGATAAAGCTGATTTTAAATATTTGAACTTTCATTTGTGACTCTTCTGTCTATTTTGTGGTCGAGACTTTAGCTATTTTAAAATCGAAACTATTGACATTCTTTAGTTAAGACTTTAGTCAGTTGATAGTTCAATTTTCTCTCTTCCTCTCTCTCTCTTTCAAGAAGCTTTATTGTAGGAGGAGCAGGCCCTTTAATCCTTATAAGAATTTTAGAATTTACCTGTTAAATTGCTTAATTAAAATGAATTAATTATTTATTCGAATCCAGATGAATTTACCTAAATGTCCCTTATGAGTGATCACAAAATTTCATTAAAAATGTTTATTGTAATTTAATGGAAATAAATATTCATTAATGTTACATAACCTGCTATAGTCCTTCCATAAGGACATTTATATAGAGACTAATTAAATAAATTTATCATTATTTTAGTCGAATGTTCAAGACAATTTAAGTTCATTTAAATATTTTTGAATTTATCTATAGAAATTCTGACTTAATTTTAGTTATTATTTTTGGGTGAATTACAAAAGTCTAGTCACACCCAGTTGAAATGAGGAAAAAATAATCATAATCTAATTACCAAACATTCATACGCAAATGAAACCACATTCTTATGAAAATTACACACTCCCATCTTTGGCTTTCGTTTCTAGTGTTTGTTATTTTCTGCTCCTGAAACCCCCCCCCCAAATTAAATTAAACTAAATGTAATGAACTTTTTTTGGGAGAGCAGTAAAATATAGTTTTAATACCCTCCACCACCACAAGTAGTGAAGAGAGTATATTAACTTCGTCATTCGGTTTGTAACGCTAAGAAGAAATCATCTCAGATCTCATAATGTATGTATTTTTTCCATGAAATCAAAATATGAGTCAAAAATTGACAGAGCTCAATGAAACTTGGCCTGAGTATTTGTTATAGTCCTAAAAAGTTTCCCACTTAAAATCAGTTAAATCGGTTCAGCGTATAAAAAGATATAAACCGATATCTGAGACAAGCTCTAAGTTGAAGCGAAGAACTTTCGTAAAATGTTCCATTATAAATTGACAAATTAGAATGAAATTTTGCTTGCCATAATATCAAGATACATGTACTTTACTATCATTCCAAAAATGATCAAAATCGGTTCAGTAGAAAAAAAGTTATAGTAAAAAATATAACAAATTTGATAACTCATAATGTTCATATATGAAACGGAACGTGTGTATATATGTATGTAAAGTATGGACTCTAAAAAGGGCTGGGCTGGTCTGAAAAGTAGCATAGGCTATAAAAAATTCCGATAGGACCAGGGGGAGAAGTACCTCCCATACAAAGTAAATATTGATTATCGAATATCTAAAGGACTATAATGCGAGAGATATCAAATTTTGTCCCTAAAACGTTCACAAGGAACTGTCTTACTGGAGAAAATGTAGGACAGATAAGACCAGGGAAGGGGCCCGCCCACGCAAAGCAAATATTGGTTATCGAATACCTAAAGAACTATAACAGCGAGAGATCTCAAATTTGGTCCCTAAAACGTTCACAAGGAACTGTCTTACTGGAGAAAATGTAGGACAGATAAGACCAGGGAAGGGGCCCGCCCACGCAAAGCAAATATTGGTTATCGAATACCTTAAGAACTATAACAGCGAGAGATATCAAATTTTGTCCCTACAACGTTCTTAAGGAACTTTTTTACTAGAGAAAATGTAGGACAGATAAGACGAAGTTTGTGTTGGACGATATTGAAGATTCGGCATGGCCGAATATAGGGTTCTTACTTGTTCGTTTTTGACTTCTCATGTGAAAAGAGGAAGAAAGTTAAATAAAAGTTATTTTTTCCAAAAGGGAGTGGGATTTTTGTATAAATTTTGGTCATCAACATGGTGGGGGGTAATTTGAGTATTTTCCTCATTTATTTTTTTCATTGTTTTAGTCTTTCACAATTAAAGTCATTATCGCTATAATATATGAAATTCTATTCTCTGAATCACAATTATTTATAGAAGAATTGTTTTAATATCCTTTTTTTTAGTTTTATTGAAATCCTTTTTTTCTTACATAAGTAACCACTAGATTTAAGGGGCAGTTTCATCATTTTTTTCCAAAAAATCTATTTGTATTATTAATTTTTTTCGAAGAGGGGGAAAGGGGATCTATTGTTATTTATCAGTTTCATTCTTTTTTGGAAACTCATGAATAGATTTCGGTTAGGAAAGGGAAAAAAGGACGATGATTTTCAAGTGTTATTTGTAATTTCATATTATTAAAAGCATTTGATTTCACCTTATTGAAAATAAATCTATTGGAATTGAAAGGTGTATTCACCAAGTGGTTTCGTTTAAAAATTTGCGATAATTTATTTCTTAGTATGACTTTAATATCGAGTATATAATGACTATTAATTAGATATTTTCTATTAAAAAGTAGTTTCAACTATAGAATGACTTTAGTCACAACTATAGCATGATTGAAATCTTGACTATACTATGATTATGATCTGAAAATATAGTTATGATGACCATAAGTTGGATTACAAAATAACTACATCTAAGACTACAATTTTTTAATTGCTTTGTAGTCTTTTTACATACCATAGTCTCGGCTATGGACTATAGTCTCTATATGGCTATGGTCATGGCCATAGTCTCGTCTATAGAATGACTGTAGTTTCGCTTATGACTATTGTTTGAATAACATAATGACTATATCCTGAACTAAAAAATCTGATCAGCAGAATGTCTATAGTCGGCATTGTAAAACTATAAAAATCTGGGCTATGGAATGCTTTCAGTCTGAACTATATATTGATTCTTATCTCAAGAATAGAGGACTATATTCCGGATCGTAGAATGAAAAAGTTTTAAACAACAGTATGACTAAAGTATGAACTATTGAACTCTTAAAATCTAGAAAGCAGAAGTCCTAACGCCTGGACTACAGGTTGCTTAAAATCTGGACTACAGTGTAGCATTAGCTTGGACTTTAAAATAAGATCTGGAATGTCTTATGTACGAACTATAGTGTGGATAGTAGAATGGCTAAAGCCTTGATTATATAATGACTATAATCTGCTCTATATCCAAAAAATGGACTATAAGTTAGGTAAAATATGATCTATAAAATTAATGAAGTCTGGACTTAAGTCTACATATAATAGTTTGGCTATAATGTGCTTTAATGATGGCCGGACTATATTCTAGTCATGTCAGTTTAAATTGACTAAAGTTAGACCTACAAATTAACTACAATACGTCCTACAAAATTAATATGGTATGACAGACATATTGACTACAGTTTGGTCTAAGGCTTGACTGTAGTTCGGCATATAATTGGTCTAGACATTGACTATAATATGGCATACAAATTGACTATATTGATATTGATACATATTGACTATAATTTTGCTTTCAGATTGACTATAGTATGACCTACATATTGATTATAGTATTGTCTACAGACTGACTATAGTCTGTCTTACAAATTGATCGACTATAGTTTCCTCAACAACTAAGTATGTATATGGCTCACATGTTGACTACAGTTTAACTATAGTCTGGTCTACGGCTTGACTGTAGTTCGGCATACAAGTTGATAAAAGTATGGCCTTGACATTGACTATAATATGGCATACAAATTGACTATAATTTGGTTTTCAGATTGAGTATGGTATACTGATTGAGTACACTATGATCTACATATTGATTATAGTATGGTCTACAGATTGGGTATAGTCTGTCTTACAAATTGATTGACTATAGTTTGCTCAACAACTGAGTATGTTTATGACCTACATACTGACTATAGTTTGGCGAACAGATTAACTATAGTATGATTTACAGATTAACTAATGTCTGGTCGACAGTTTGACTATAGTTTGGTCTTGTTAGATTGACTTGGTATGACCAAGTTATACTATGGTATAACTTATAGTTTGACTTAATTCCAACCTAAAGACAGATAGACTTCCGTCTTTTTATGGATTTTTTATAGACAGAACAACTGAGTACTGACTACAGTTTGACTATAGTTTGGTGTATTTTAGTATGGTCTACGGATTGACTTTGTATGGCCAACAGATTAATTGAAGATCGAACTATAGATGGACTATAGTTCGATCAAAAATTGAGGTCTAAGTTTAAAGTGACAATAGTCTGGTCCACAATTCGTGTCTTGTCCAATAATTTTTATTTTTCTATTTTCTTCAAGAAACTTTTCTTTTTCATCTTTAATTTTGAAATGAGTTTCATTCCTTTGATCCATAAATAGAATAATTACTGGTACAACTTGTTTTAATTTCTTAATTCTAAGAATTATTTACAACAAAAACTAACACATGTTCCATATAACTTTTTCTTATATTTTCTAACATAAAAATGTCTCTGTTTTCTATGTCATCTATTGTGAAAACAGCAACAATATATTCTCCTCTTTTTCTTTGTATTCTAACGACGTACAGATGATATAAATTTCATTATGAAAAGAACACTTTTTTTTAACATAAAACAAAAATAAAAAAGAGAAGAAGAAAAAGAACAAAAAATTATATAACAAAACAGATGTAACATTTAAACACTCTTATTACACATGAACATTTCGCCTTAAAAGGCAGAAATAACAAAAAATAAGGAAAAATGAAATATTGTGTCATGAATACACTCATACACACTTTATGCTCAAACTCACATACACACACATATGAATCCTAATTCACAGGATTCATTTCACTTAAACAAAAATCCTTCAAAAATATATAAAACCCAACAGCACTTTTCTGTTTCTAATTTTAGTCCTTTTTCCCTTTTTTGCTATTTATCTGGTGTTTATTTTACTTACAAAAACAACTGTCAAGAGTTCTTTTTCATACTTTCTATTATGAAATTTCGTTAAGTGTAAAAGTTGCAAAAAATTCAATAATTTTTTATAAAAAAAAATGGAACAAAATTTTGTTTTAGGAATTTACGTTTACGTAACTCGAAGATAAATTACAAAATCATAATTTCTTTACCAACAAAAACAACAAAAAAGTTTGAGAGGAATAAAGTTAATATTAATAATAATTTAATCAAGTATGAAAAACAAAATAAAAAAAAATAGTTTTTTATTAGAAAATCTATAGTCTAGATTTTAGTCCAGAGAATAGTCAAGACTATAATGAATCTAAAGTTCAGACTATAGTGAATCTATAGTCCAGACTAAAGTGAATCTATAGTCCAGACTAAAGTGAATCTATGGTCCAGACTATAGTGAATCTATAGTCCAGACTATAGTGAATCTATAGTCCAGACTATAGTGAATCTATAGTCCAGACTATAGTGAATCTATAGTCCAGACTATAGTGAATCTATAGTCCAGACTATAAAGAATCTATAGTCCAGACTATAAAGAATCTATAGTCCAGACTATAGTGAATCTATAGTCCAGACTATAGTGAATCTATAGTCCAGACTATAGCGAATCTATAGTCCAGACTATAGTGAATCTATAATCCAGACTATAGTGAATCTATAGTCCAGACTATAGAGAATCTATAGTCCAGACTATAGTGAATCTATAATCCAGACTATAGTGAATCTATGGTCCAGACTATAGTGAATCTATAGTCCAGACTATAGTGAATCTATAATCCAGACTATAGTGAATCTATAGTCCAGACTATAGTGAATCTATAATCCAGACTATAGTGAATCTATAGTCCAGACTATAGAGAATCTATAGTCCAGACTATAGTGAATCTATAATCCAGACTATAGTGAATCTATGGTCCAGACTATAGTGAATCTATAGTCCAGACTATAGTGAATCTATAGTCCAGACTATAGTGAATCTATGGTCCAGACTATAGTGAATCTATAGTCCAGACTATAGTGAATCTATAGTCCAGACTATAGTGAATCTATAGTCCAGACTAAAGTGAATCTATGGTCCAGACTATAGTGAATCTATAGTCCAGACTATAGTGAATCTATAGTCCAGACTATAGTGAATCTATAGTCCAGACTATAGTGAATCTATAGTCCAGACTATAGTGAATCTATAGTCCAGACTATAGTGAATCTATAGTCCAGACTATAGTGAATCTATAGTCCAGACTATAGTGAATCTATAGTCCAGACTATAGTGAATTTATAGTCCAGACTATAGTGAATTTATAGTCCAGACTATAGTGAATCTATAGTCCAGACTATAGTGAATCTATAGTCCAGACTACAGTGAATCTATAGTCCACACTATAGTGAATCTATGGTCCACACTATAGTGAATCTATAGTCCAGACTATAGTGAATCTATAATCCAGACTATAGTGAATCTATAGTCCAGACTATAGTGAATCTATAGTCCAGACTATAGTGAATCTATAGTCCAGACTATAGTGAATCTATAGTCCAGACTATAGTGAGTCTATAGTCCAGACTATAGTGAGTCTATAGTCCAGATTATAGTGAATCTATAGTCCAGACTATAGTGAATCTATAGTCCAAATTATAGTGAATCTATAGTCCAGACTATAGTGAATCTACAGACTATAGTGAGTCTATAGTCCAGACTATAGTGAATCTATAGTACAGACTATAGTGTACCTATAGTCCAGACTATAGTGAGTCTATGGTCCAGACTATAGTGAATCTATAGTACAGACTATAGTGAATCTATAGTACAGACTACAGTGAATCTATAGTCCAGACTATAGTGAATCTATAGTCCAGACTATAGTGAATCTATAGTCCAGACTATAGTGAATCTATAGTCCAGATACAGTAGTAAATACACTTTAGTCAACACAAACTTGTTACTATATTCAATCTCTAGTTCAGAGTAAAGTCAATACCTTTATCAAATTAAAGTCAAATCGCTCTCAATCGCCTCTTGAATTTTAACCATTTTTTCTCCTTCTAAAACCCCTTTCCCCCCCCCCCCCCCCCACAATTTTTCAAACATATTTTTTTCATATTTATTAAAAAAAATCCTTTACGTTTTACGTCAAAACCATTAAAAACACTCATTTTTTTCTTTGTTTCAAAATTTCCTTTTCCGTTATGAGATGAAAAAATTTTGAAAGTCTAAAATGTTACACCTTTAGCTTTCTTTTTCTGTATGACAAATTATGTCTTTGTTCAAGAGAATTAAAAAGAAAAACATCAAATGGAAGACCATTAAATACAGAATACAAACACTCATCATATTCCATTTAAAAGCGCACTCCCATCCCTGATTTGATTATAATTCTGTTGTTTTGTGAACAAAGGAACGACAGAATTCAGCTTAAATTGTTAAAAATCAGAATTCATTATAAGTTAAAGTTTATTCTAACGAAATCTTTTGTTAAAGGAAGTATTTCTTACAGGTCCTCCCAATTTACCATTCATTTTCATGAAATTGTCTACATAAATTAATTAATATTGTGAGGGGAAGGAGGCTCACAAATATAATTTTTCTTTTATTTTATTAAAATAAAAATTTCAAATTTTCGTAAATTTTCATTTAAATTTTGAATTCGTTAACTCTCAAATGTCTTTGAAAAATATCACAGTTTTTTTCTTTTTGCTATAAATTAAGTCATAAAGAAAAATTTGTTTAAATTCTCTTTGGCATTAAAAATAATGTTCTTTAAATAAAGTTCAAAAATACTTACAACAACAACAAATAGGTTCATATGCAAAAAAATATATAATATGTCATGTCGTTTGGGGAAATCAGGTTAAAATTGAAATTTATGTTCATAAAATAATAATAAAGAATACAACAACAAATACACACCTGAAAAGAGAGGAAAAATAGAAAGAGAAATTAATTTTAAAGTTAAACAAAGTTGATATTGATAAAAGTAGGATTATTGAGAAAATGATGACAATCTTACATACTACAGTCAGTCCAGTTTAAATTGAGTTCTAATTCGGTTGTAGTTCAGTCCCCGTTTAGTTCTAGTTCAGTTGCAGTTTAGTTCTAGTTCAGTTCTAATTCAGTTCTAGTTCAGTTCTAGTTCAGTTCCAGTTCAGTTCTAGTTCAGTTTTAATTCAGTTCTAGTTCAGTTCCAGTTCAGTTCCAGTTCAGTTTTATTTCAGTTTTATTTCAGCCCTCATTCAGTTGTAATTCAGTTCTAGTTCAGTTCTAGTTCAGTTCTAGTTCAGTTCTAGTTCAGTTCTAGTTCAGTTCTAGTTCAGTTCCAGTTCAGTTCTAGTTCAGTTTTATTTCAGTTTTATTTCAGCCCTTATTCTGTTCTAATTCAGTTCTAGTTCAGTTCTAATTCAGTTCTAGTTCAGTTCTAGTTCAGTTCTAGTTCAGTTCTAGTTCAGTTCTAGTTCAGTTCTAGTTCAGTTCTAGTTCAGTTCTAGTTCAGTTCTAGTTCAGTTCTAGTTCAGTTCTAGTTCAGTTCTAGTTCAGTTCTAGTTCAGTTCTAGTTCTGTTCTAGTTCAGTTCTAGTTCAGTTCTAGTTCAGTTCCAGTTCAGTTCTAGTTCAGTTCTAGTTCAGTTTTATTTCAGCCCTTATTCTGTTCTAATTCAGTTCTAGTTCAGTTCTAATTCAGTTCTAGTTCAGTTCTAGTTCAGTTCTAGTTCAGTTCTAGTTCAGTTCTAGTTCAGTTCTAGTTCAGTTCTAGTTCAGTTCTAGTTCAGTTCTAGTTCAGTTCTAGTTCAGTTCTAGTTCAGTTCTAGTTCAGTTCCAGTTCAGTTCTAGTTCAGTTTTATTTCAGTTTTATTTCAGCCCTTATTCTGTTCTAATTCAGTTCTAGTTCAGTTCTAATTCAGTTCTAGTTCAGTTCTAGTTCAGTTCTAGTTCAGTTCTAGTTCAGTTCTAGTTCAGTTCCAGTTCAGTTCTAGTTCAGTTCCAGTTCAGTTCTAGTTCAGTTTTATTTCAGTTTTATTTCAGCCCTTATTCTGTTCTAATTCAGTTCTAGTTCAGTTCTAGTTCAGTTCTAGTTCAGTTCTAGTTCAGTTGCAGTTCAGTTCTTGTTCAGTTCCAGTTCAGTTCTAGTTCAGTTCTAGTTCAGTTCTTGTTCAGTTCTAGTTCAGTTTCAGTTCAGTTCTTGTTCAATTCAGTTTTAGTTCAGTTCCAGTTCAGTTCTAGTTCAGTTCTAGTTCAGTTCTAGTTCAGTTCCAGTTCAGTTCTAGTTCAGTTTTATTTCAGTTTTATTTCAGCCCTTATTCTGTTCTAATTCAGTTCTAGTTCAGTTCTAATTCAGTTCTAGTTCAGTTCTAGTTCAGTTCTAGTTCAGTTCTAGTTCAGTTCTAGTTCAGTTCTAGTTCAGTTCTAGTTCAGTTCTAGTTCAGTTCCAGTTCAGTTCTAGTTCAGTTCTAGTTCAGTTTTATTTCAGCCCTTATTCTGTTCTAATTCAGTTCTAGTTCAGTTCTAATTCAGTTCTAGTTCAGTTCTAGTTCAGTTCTAGTTCAGTTCTAGTTCAGTTCTAGTTCAGTTCTAGTTCAGTTCTAGTTCAGTTCCAGTTCAGTTCTAGTTCAGTTCCAGTTCAGTTCTAGTTCAGTTTTATTTCAGTTTTATTTCAGCCCTTATTCTGTTCTAATTCAGTTCTAGTTCAGTTCTAGTTCAGTTCTAGTTCAGTTGCAGTTCAGTTCTTGTTCAGTTCCAGTTCAGTTCTAGTTCAGTTCTAGTTCAGTTCTTGTTCAGTTCTAGTTCAGTTTCAGTTCAGTTCTTGTTCAATTCAGTTTTATTTCAGTTCCAGTTCAGTTCTAGTTCACTTCTGTTTCACTTCCAGTTCACTGCCAGTTCACTTCTAGTTCACTTCTAATTCCGTTCAGTTCCAGTTCTGCTCTAGGTCTCATCTATTTCAGTTATAATTTATTTTTGTATTCTAGACGGTAATGAGTCTTGGGCCAGACTATAACGAATTATTAATATAGACTAAAGGATAGTGAATCCATAGTCCAGGCTATAGTAAGCGTACTCTGATTCTACAATTGAGACTATATTGACCCTTCAAAGTATAGAGCATTTATAGACCTGACTGAACCTATAATCCAGACTTTAATGAATCTTTAGTTTAGACTGTAGTAAATATAAAATCTAAGCCATAGTGAACCTAAAGCCCAGACTAAAGTGAATCTAAAGTTTTTAATTATAGTGCATATAAAGTCCAGACTGTAGTTAATCTATTACGGAACCTAAAGTTAATTTACAATCCCGACTTTATCCAATCTGTAGCCCAGAATGGTGAATATGTAGTCCATACTAGACTGAATCTATAATCAAGTCTCAAGTTAAGCTACAATAAAGACTAAAGTAAACTTATAGTTTAGATTACAGAGCATCTATAGTCCAGATTATAGTGAATCAATCGTCCATAGTATAGCAAGTTTATAGTTCAGACTGAAGTGCCTCTATCTCTAGACCAATAACATTTTATTA
>PYHX02000494.1:67714421-67729104 GCA_004302925.2 Cochliomyia hominivorax
TGATTATAATTTTATCGATAAATATATATATTTATCTGCGATATGTGCAAAAATCTAAACATATAAAATGGATCTGTATTAACAGACATTTTATAAAGAATTATATTCCATGTTGCACTCTAAAATTTCATTCATAAATATCAACAATAAAGTCTGCTACTAAAAATAGTAATTTTCTATTTAAATTTATTTTTCTATTCTTCTCTATTTTTATTTTTTATTTATTTTTATTTTTTAATTTCATTTCCTCATTTTTTTTTAATTTCATATAAAAATCCGTGGAGTTGTGTGTGTTTTGTGTCGTTTGGAAGGAATAATTGTAAAAGACATTTTTTCTTTAATCTTTTTTTTTTGCTTCTCCTTTGTTCCAGATTTATTTCTATTTTTTTTTTTGTTTTTTGGAAAAATTTCTGAATTCAATAAAATTTCACATGAATATGAAATTTCTATTTATTCTGCAATAAAATGTGTATTCGAGAGAAAAAAAGAGTTTATCATGATTTAGGAAGCTTAAAGGAGAGATAAGAGCTTTAATTGTAAAATATTAGAAAATTACAATTGTGACAGAAAAATAAATAAAAAGAAGGAAAATGATTACAGTAAATAGATTTTGAGGTTGTGTTTTTTCTCTATTTGGATAAGGAGATTAGAAGGATTAAAGGCAATTGGATATAGATATAAAGAAGAAGAAATGTGGTCTCATTGTGGCCCTATTTACGTTTAAACTACAGAATCACAATAGTCTGGTCTAAGAATTTACTTTAATCAGGTATAAAGACTCAATTTAGTCTGAGCTACATATCTGTTATAATATGAACTATATTTCTTCATATTCTTTATATCCTGGAGTATAGATTCACTATAGTCTGGACTATAGATTCACTATAGTCTGGACTATAGATTCACTATAGTCTCGACTATAGATTCACTATAGTTTGGATGATAGATTCACTATAGTCTGGACTATAGATTCACTATAGTCTGGACTATAGATTCACTATAGTCTGGACTATAGATTCATTATAGTCTTGGCTATAGATTCATTATAGTCTTGGCTATAGATTCACTATAGTCTGGACTATAGATTCACTATAGTCTGGACTATAGATTCACTATAGTCTGGACTACAGATTCACTATAGTCTGGACTATAGATTCACTATAGTCTGGACTATAGATTCACTATAGTCTGGACTATAAATTCACTATAGTCTGGACTATAAATTCACTATAGTCTGGACTATAGATTCACTATAGTCTGGACTATAAATTCACTATAGTCTGGACTATAGATTCACTATAGTCTGGACTATAAATTCACTATAGTCTGGACTATAGATTCACTATAGTCTGGACTACAGATTCATTATAGTCTTGGCTATAGATTTACTATAGTCTGGACTATAGATTTACTATAGTCTGGACTATAAATTCACTATAGTCTGGACTATAGATTCACTATAGTCTGGACTATAGATTCACTATAGTCTGGACTATAGATTCACTATAGTCTGGACTACAGATTCACTATAGTCTGGACTATAGATTCACTATAGTCTGGACTATAGATTCACTATAGTCTGGACTATAAATTCACTATAGTCTGGACTATAGATTCACTATAGTCTGGACTATAGATTCACTATAGTCTGGACTATAAATTCACTATAGTCTGGACTATAGATTCACTATAGTCTGGACTACAGATTCATTATAGTCTTGGCTATAGATTTACTATAGTCTGGACTATAGATTTACTATAGTCTGGACTATAAATTCACTATAGTCTGGACTATAGATTCACTATAGTCTGAACTATAGATTTACTATAGTCTGGACTATAGATTCACTATAGTCTAGACAATAGATTCACTATAGTCTGGACTATAGATTCACTATAGTCTGGACTATAGATTCACTATAGTCTCGACTATAGATTCACTATAGTTTGGATGATAGATTCACTATAGTCTGGACTATAGATTCACTATAGTCTGGACTATAGATTCACTATAGTCTGGACTATAGATTCATTATAGTCTTGGCTATAGATTCATTATAGTCTTGGCTATAGATTCACTATAGTCTGGACTATAGATTCACTATAGTCTGGACTATAGATTCACTATAGTCTGGACTACAGATTCACTATAGTCTGGACTATAGATTCACTATAGTCTGGACTATAGATTCACTATAGTCTGGACTATAAATTCACTATAGTCTGGACTATAGATTCACTATAGTCTGGACTATAGATTCACTATAGTCTGGACTATAAATTCACTATAGTCTGGACTATAGATTCACTATAGTCTGGACTACAGATTCATTATAGTCTTGGCTATAGATTTACTATAGTCTGGACTATAGATTTACTATAGTCTGGACTATAAATTCACTATAGTCTGGACTATAGATTCACTATAGTCTGAACTATAGATTTACTATAGTCTGGACTATAGATTCACTATAGTCTAGACAATAGATTCACTATAGTCTGGACTATAGATTCACTATAGTCTGGACTATAGATTCACTATAGTCTGGACTATAGATTCACTATAGTCTGGACTATAGATTCACTATAGTCTGGACTATAGATTCACTATAGTCTGGACTATAGATTCACTATAGTCTGGACTATAGATTCACTATAGTCTGGACTATAGATTCACTATAGTCTGGACTATAGATTCACTATAGTCTGGACTATAGATTCACTATAGTCTGGACTATAGATTCACTATAGTCTGGACTATAGATTCACTATAGTCTGGACTATAGATTCACTATAGTCTGGACTATAGATTCACTATAGTCTGGACTATAGATTCACTATAGTCTGGACTATAGATTCACTATAGTCTGGACTATAGATTCACTATAGTCTGGACTATAGATTCACTATAGTCTGGACTATAGATTCACTATAGTCTGGACTATAGATTCACTATAGTCTGGACTATAGATTCACTATAGTCTGGACTATAGATTCACTATAGTCTGGACTATAGATTCACTATAGTCTGGACTATAGATTCACTATAGTCTGGACTATAGATTCACTATAGTCTGGACTATAGATTCACTATAGTCTGGACTATATTCATTATAGTCTGGACTATAGATTCACTATGTCTGGACTATAGATTCACTATAGTCTGGACTATAGATTCACTATAGTCTGGAGTATAGATTCACTATAGTCTGGACTATAGATTCACTATAGTCTGGACTATAGATTCACTATAGTCTGGACTATAGATTCACTATAGTCTGGACTATAGATTCATTATAGTCTGGACTATAGATTCACTATAGTCTCGACTATAAATTCACTATAGTTTGGATGACAGATTCAGTATGAGCTATAGATTAACTATAGTTTTGTCACATATTGACTATAGATTCACTATAGTCTGGACTATAGATTCACTATAGTCTGGACTATAGATTCACTATAGTCTGGACTATAGATTCACTATAGTCTGGACTATAGATTCACTATAGTCTGGACTATAGATTCACTATAGTCTGGACTATAGATTCACTATAGTCTGGACTATAGATTCACTATAGTCTGGACTATAGATTCACTATAGTCTGGACTATAGATTCACTATAGTCTGGACTATAGATTCACTATAGTCTGGACTATAGATTCACTATAGTCTGGACTATAGATTCACTATAGTCTGGACTATAGATTCACTATAGTCTGGTCTATAGATTCACTATAGTCTGGACTATAGATTAACTATAGTGTGGACTATAGATTCACTATAGTCTGGACTATAGATTAACTATAGTCTGGACTATAGATTCACTATAGTCTGGACTATAGATTCACTATAGTCTGGACTATAGATTCACTATAGTCTGGACTATAGATTCACTATAGTCTGGACTATAGATTTACTATAGTCTGAACTACAGATTCACTATAGTCTGGTCTATAGATTCACTATAGTCTGGACTATAGATTCACTATAGTCTGGTCTATAGATTCACTATAGTCTGGACTATATATTCACTATAGTCTGGACTATAGATTCACTATAGTCTGGACTATAGATTCACTATAGTCTGGACAATAGATTCACTATAGTCTGGACTATAGATTCACTATAGTCTGGACTATAGATTCACTATAGTCTGGACTATAGATTAACTATAGTCTGGACTATAGATTCACTATAGTCTGGACTATAGATTCACTATAGTCTGGACTATAGATTCACTATAGTCTGGACTATAGATTCACTATAGTCTGGACTATAGATTCACTATAGTCTGGACAATAGATTCACTATAGTCTGGACTATAGATTCACTATAGTCTGGACAATAGATTCACTATAGTCTGGACAATAGATTCACTATAGTCTGGACTATAGATTCACTATAGTCTGGACTATAGATTCACTATAGTCTGGACTATAGATTCACTATAGTCTGGACTATAGATTCACTATAGTCTGGACTATAGATTCACTATAGTCTGGACTATAGATTCACTATAGTCTGGACTATAGATTCACTATAGTCTGGACTATAGATTCACTATAGTCTGGACTATAGATTCACTATAGTCTGGACTATAGATTCACTATAGTCTGGACTATAGATTCACTATAGTCTGGACTATAGATTCACTATAGTCTGGACTATAGATTCACTATAGTCTGGACTATAGATTCACTATAGTCTGGACTATAGATTCACTATAGTCTGGACTATAGATTCACTATAGTCTGGACTATAGATTCACTATAGTCTGGACTATAGATTCACTATAGTCTGGACTATAGATTCACTATAGTCTGGACTATAGATTCACTATAGTCTGGACTATAGATTCACTATAGTCTGGTCTATAGATTCACTATAGTCTGGACTATAGATTCACTATAGTCTGGACTAAAGATTCACTAGTCTCGACTATAGATTCACTATAGTCTCGACTATAGATTCACTACAGTTTGGATGACAGATTCAGTATGAGCTATAGATTAACTATAGTTTTGTCACATATTGACTATAGTTTGGTCATATATTCACTATATTTTGGTCACAGATTCACTATAGTTTAAACATAACATTTTCAATAAAATTTTGTAAAAAAAGAAAAAAATTGTCCCCGATAAAGATTTATCAACAATTACAGTTCTAAATGGCTTAAAAACATTTAATTCATATGTATTTCTCTTTTATATGTAAAAATAAATAATTAAACTAAAAAAATGATTGGAAACACCTTTTTTCATAATCACATTTTCAATGGGAATTGAAAATTACATTTTGTTATTTATGGTAGAAAAGACATAAAATTGTGAACATTTTTGGGGAGGCGCACGAAAGCAAAGAAAACAGGAAAAAGTGATTAAAACAGAAAACATCTTTTACTCCAAGGGGAGTAAAGACCTTTTTAACCTCAAAAAAAATTAAGTTTAATAAATAAATTTTAATTTTTAATATTTTTTTATTTATTTTCCATTTTATAGTTTTTAAATTTGAATTTTTTTTATTTAGTAACGGTCAGTAAAAAATTAATAAAAAATTTTTAAAATATTAAAACAACAAATTTTATAAAAATTTTGGGAAAAAGAAAAAGTTTTCTATAAAAAAATAGTTTTTATTTTTACGACCAATAAAAATTACTACTGTGTGGTTCCGTGTGGGGTTTATTGGTTGGTCGAATAGACGGACGGTCGTTTGTCTCTCGTATTTGAACTTTTGTGACGGCGCATCATCATCACTAAAATTATGAATAAATTATTAAAAATAATAAAATTCACTATGAAGTGAAAAAAATATTAAAAATTAAAAAGGGAAATTTTTATAGTTTTTTTTCGTTTATAATAAAAATGATAATAAAAAGTGTCAAAGTGGAAAATATTCATAAGTTAATATAATTTGTGTGATGAATGAAGACATAACGGGAAAATTATGAAAATGTAGATCACTTAAGTATTTACAATCAAATTGAATTTCACACCAGGGGATTAAAAGGAATATCGAATCTCTATAGAGATAATAACATTTCAAAGAAACTCAATTGTAGACAGAAAAGTCTATAACTTAGTCCATAATATATATTTTCACTAAAATCCAAACTAGAAGTTGATTGTAGTCTAGAAATCTGTAGATAATGATGGAATACATTTTGAGTATAACTTGCTGCAGTCTGAACTATAGACTCAGTATTGTTCAGAAAATAGAGTCACAATTGTCTAGGCACTATAAACTGGCCGATAACTTCGTTTATTTCTGAACTGAAAATGCAGTTCTTTACAGAAAATGTATTTAAAAGTAAACCTAATTTGAATTGAACTAGAAGTAAATTCAAATTGAACTAGAACTAAACTAAATGAACTAGAACTCGAACTGCACCAGAACTTAATTAGAACTGAACTGAACTAGAAATGAACTAGAACTGAACTTGAACTGAAGTAGAATTGAACTAAAACTGAACAAGAACTCAACAAGAACTGAACAAGAACTGAACTAGAACAGATCTAGAACTAAAGTAGAACAACTGAACTGAATTAAAACTGAACTAGAACTAAAGAAGAACTGAACTAGAACAGATCTAGAACTAAAGAAGAACTAAACTGAACTGAATTAAAAGTGAACTAGAACTGAACTAGAAATTAACTAGAACTGAACTGGAAATGTACAACGACTGAACTAGAACTGAAATAGAAATGAACTAAAACAGAACTATAACTCGAACTGAAATAGTTCTGAACTAGAACTGAACTAGAACTGAACAAGAACTCAACTAGAACAGATCTAGAACAACTGAACTGAATTAAAACTGAACTAGAACTGAACTAAAATTTAACTAGAACTGAACTTGAACTGAAGTAGAACTGAACTAGAACTGAACTAGAACTGAACTAGAACTCGAACTGAACTAGAACTGAACTAGAACTGAATTAAAACTGAATTGAACTGAACTGGAAATGTACAACGACTGAACTCGAACAGAAATAGTTCTGAACTAGAACTGAACTCAAACTGAACTAGAAATGAACTAGAACTGAACAAGAACTGAACAAGATCTGAACTAGAACAGATCTAGAACTAAAGTAGAACTAAACTGAACTGAATTAAAAGTGAACTAGAACTGAACTAGAACTTAATTAGAACTGAACTAAAATTTAACTAGAACTGAACTAGAAATGAACTAGAACTGAACTTGAACTGAAGTAGAACTGAACTAAAACTGAACAAGAACTGAACTAGAACAGATCTAGAACTAAAGTAGAACTAAACTGAACTGAATTAAAACTGAACTAGAACTGAACTAGAACTCGAACTAGAACTGAACTAGAACTGAATTAAAACTGAATTGAACTGAACTGGAAATGTACAACGACTGAACTCGAACTGAAATAGTTCTGAACTAGAACTGAACTCAAACTGAACTAGAAATGAACTAGAACTGAACAAGAACTGAACAAGATCTGAACTAGAACAGATCTAGAACTAAAGTAGAACTAAACTGAACTGAATTAAAACTGAACTAGAACTCGAACTGAACTAGAACTGAACTAGAACTGAATTAAAACTGAATTGAACTGAACTGGAAATGTACAACGACTGAACTTGAACTGAAATAGAAATGAACTAAAACAGAACTAGAACTCGAACTGAAATAGTTCTGAACTAGAACTGAACTTGAACTGAAGTAGAACTGAACTAAAACTGAACAAGAACTGAACTAGAACAGATCTAAAACTAAAGTAGAACTTAACTGAACTGAATTAAAACTGAACTAGAACTGAACTAGAACTCGAACTGAACTAGAACTTAACAAGTTCTTAACTAGAACTGAATTAAAACTGCACTGGAAATGTACTACGACTGAACTAGAACTGAACTAAAACTAAACCGGAACTTAATTAGAACTGAACTTAAATTCAACAAGGACCGTAATGGAACTAAAATAGCTGACTTTGTGGATTTCAAAATGTCAATTGATTGGCCTATAGACTGTCAATGGTCTGGATTCTGTAATGGCGACATCATTTTTGGAATATAGAATGTATAGACTATAGAATGACTAATATCATGACTGAAAAATGACAATAGTTTGAACTATGAAATGGTCTTTATAATAATTAGAAAATGTCTATATTTCCAACAATATTAAACAATATTTGAAATTAACTTAAATATACATTTCAAGAATTTAAGCAAATTTTTAGGATTTCAAAATAACAAATGAATTTATTTTATCTTTTTTCTCCCCCCTTTTTTCACAACTAATTTCCATTTAGAAATGGAGAAAGAAAGAGAGAGAGAGAGTGATCATACAATAAAGTGCAGTAGCATTATTAGTAGCAACATAATGACTGTTGCATGTTATAATATTTTATATAAAGTTTTTGGTGGTTCAATACTTTATGTATGATAATGTTGTTGCAGTTGTAGTTGCAACAAAAAAAAACTTGTTCATTTTTATGTTAAAATTGAAATTTACTTCAGTTTAAAGTGATAAATATACATTTTATCGTTTAATGTACAAAAACGGGAGGGGAGGAGAAAAAAACAACAACTAAAAAAATTTAAAAACCATAAAATGTGTGAAATAATTGCAATGATGCAGAAACTGCATTAAAGGCAACAACAACAAAAAAGTGGAATATTGAAATTATAATGTTGAATGGAAAAGTCATTTAGACAAAAAAAAAAAAAAAAACAACCAAAATTGCTCCACTAAAAATAAGTAATAAATTTGTAAAACAATTTTAATGATTATTTCTGAACACTAAAAATAGAAATGAATAAAAATTTAAGTAACAATGATTATTTACACTCAGAAAAAAAATCACTGCTGCTGCAGGAATTCTGCGATATTGTCGCTTATACGTGAAATGAGAGTGTGTGAAACTCTTTATGATCCAACGATTTAGCTGATCCAGATAAAATGCTTGTGAAACAGTTTCGTTAGAAAAAAGGGAAGTGTTTCTCCTGCAGGTATTTAGAGATCCATTATCGCGGAATTTCAGTATTCTTCCCCGTATTCTTCACTTCAAACCGAATGTATATGACTTTTTCGGGTGTCTGAGACTTCAGTCTTTCAATAATATTGAAAGTGTAGTCTGGTGTAAAATTTATTTACACAAAAATTCAAAAGACATTTGGAGACATACGATGGCATTTATGGATTTTTTAATCTCTTCATTGTTTTTTTCCATAGATTGCAACATCATTGGTTTAGTGTTGCAGGGAATGTTCGAAGGGTTGAATTCCGCAAACAAAATATTTTGTTGTGGCATTTTTGGTTTCGTCTGTTTTAAATACAACCGAAATTAAAGTAAAAGAAAATTAAAACCGAAACCAAAACAGAAATATTTGGAAAACAATGCAGCCTCGAAAACAATTATTTAAATTAAAATTCTTGCGTCCAAAAGCGATCCAACAGGAAGGGAAAATTTCAGTTAAACAAAAATAAATTCAGGACCTCTTAAACCAAAAAAAAATCTTGTGAAACATGAATTTATCCCAAAACAACCATAATTTTCATATGAAACCTCCAACACCTTCATATAAATCTGAACAAAAACTCTTCCCATAAACTCCCCCCCCCCTCTTCCTTTCCCACAAAATTAAAATTATAAAATTTACAACACCCAAAAACACATCATGAAACAATATTGTGCGTTTTTCACCAAAATATCTCTAATAATAATAAAACCAACAACAACAAAATATGAATCATCATCGTCATCTACTCATCATACAACAGCATCATCCTGGGATTATAACAACAACGACACCAACAACAACAACTACTACAGAAGTCAAAGACACTTTTCAATTCAAACATTTTCATAATGCAAAAGAAAGAAGAGATTTTGGGGAAAGAGGACGAGGGTGAGTGCGACATTGCAAGTGATACCCCAAAACCACAATTGTAAAACAAATGTACAACTCAAACAACAACAACATACAACTTTTGGAAAATAAAAACAAAACAAACCTGAAATAAAAACAACTCAAACAGAAGAAATAAAATTCATGTGGAGACAAAAAAAACAACAAATAAAATTGACAGAATCACAAGATAAATTTACAACAGAATTACATGAGACAAAAGCAGAAGAGGAAAGAGTAAACGGAAGAACGGTGGGACTGGAAAAGAACAAAACCCGAACAGAACTAAAATAGAACAGAAACAGAATTAAAACAGAACTAAAACAGAACGAGAACTGGAACAGATCAAGAACAGACCAAGAACAGAACTAAAAATGAACTAGAACTGATCTAGAAGTGAACCAGAACTGATCTAGAACTAAACTTGAACTGATCTAGAACTGATCTAGAAGTTAACTAGAACTGAACTAGAACTGATCTAAAAGTGAACTAGAACTGATCTGGAACTGATCTAGAAGTGAACTAGAACTGGTCTAGAACTAATCTAGAAGTGAACTAGAACTGATCTAGAACTGATCTAGAAGTGAACTACAAACTGATCTAGAACTGATCTAGAAGTGAACTAGAACTGATCTGGAACTGATCTAGAAGTGAACTAGAACTGGTCTAGAACTAATCTAGAAGTGAACTAGAACTGAACAAGAACTGATCTAGAAATGAACTAGAACTGAACTAGAACTGATCTAGAAGTGAACTAGAACTGATCTGGAACTGATCTAGAAGTGAACTAGAACTGAACTAGAACTGATCTAGAAGTGAACTAGAACTGATCTAGAACTAAAATTGAACTGATCTAGAACTGATCTAGAAGTGAACTAGAACTGATTTAAAACTGATCTAGAAGTGAACTAGAACTGATTTAAAACTGATCTAGAAGTGAACTAGAACTGAACTAGAACTGATCTAGAAGTGAACTAGAACTGATCTGGAACTGATCTAGAAGTGAACTAGAACTGAACTAGAACTGATCTAGAAGTGAACTAGAACTGAACTAGAACTGATCTAGAACTAAAATTGAACTGATCTAGAACTAAACTTGAACTGAACTAGAACTGATCTAGAAGTGAACTAGAACTGAACTAGAACTGATCTGGAAACTGATCTAGAAGTGAACTAGAACTGATCTGGAAACTGATCTAGAAGTGAAACTAGAACTGAACTAGAACTGATCTAGAAGTGAACTAGAACTGAACTAGAACTGATCTAGAACTAAAATTGAAACTGATCTAGAACTAAACTTGAACTGAACTAGAAACTGATCTAAGAAGTGAACTAGAACTGAACTAGAACTGATCTAGAACTGATCTAGAACTAAACTTGAATTGAACTAGAATCTGATCTTAGAAGTGAACTAGAAGTGAAACTAGAAACTGAACAAGAACTGATCTAGAACTAAACTTGAATTGAACTAGAACTGATCTGGAACTGATCTAGAGAAGTGAACTAGAACTGATCTAGAACTAAACTTGAAACTGATCTAAAACTGATCTAGAAGTTAACTAGAACTGAACTAGAACTGATCTAGAAGTGAACTAGAACTGAACTAGAACTGATCTAGAAGTGAACTACAACTGATCTAGAACTGATCTAGAAGTGAACTAGAACTGATTTAAAACTGATTCTAGAAGTGAACTAGAACTGATCTAGAAGTGAACTAGAACTGATCTGGAACTGATCTAGAAGTGAACTAGAACTGGTCTAGAACTAATCTAGAAGTGAACTAGAACTGAACAAGAACTGATCTAGAAATGAACTAGAACTGAACTAGAACTGATCTAGAAGTGAAACTAGAACTGATCTGGAACTTGATCTAGAAGTGAACTAGAACTGAACTAGAACTGATCTAGAAGTTGAACTAGGAACTGAACTAGAACTTGATCTAGAATGTGAACTAGAACTGATCTAGAACTAAAATTGAACTGATCTAGAACTGATCTAGAAGTGAACTAGAACTGATTTAAAACTGATTCTAGAAGTGAACTAGAACTGAACTAGAACTGATCTAGAAGTGAAACTAGAACTGATCTAGAACTAAACTTGAATTGAACTAGAACTGATCTAGAAGTGAACTAGAACTGATTTAAAACTGATCTAGAAGTGAACTAGAACTGATCTAGAACTAAACTTGAATTGAACTAGAACTGATCTAGAAGTGAACTAGAACTGATCTAGAACTAAACTTGAATTGAACTAAACTGATCTAGAAGTGAACTAGAACTGATTTAAAAGATCTAGAAGTGAACTAGAACTGATCTAGAACTAAACTTGAATTGAACTAGAACTGATCTAGAAGTGAACTAGAACTGATCTGGAACTGATCTAGAAGTAAACTAGAAGTGAACTAGAACTGATCTAGAAGTGAACTAGAACTGAACTAGAACTGATCTAGAACTAAAATTGAACTGATCTAGAACTAAACTTGAACTGAACTAGAACTGATCTAGAAGTGAACTAGAACTGAACTAGAACTGATCTGGAACTGATCTAGAAGTGAACTAGAACTGATCTAGAACTAAAAATGAACTGATCTAGAACTGATCTAGAACTAAACTTGAATTGAACTAGAACTGATCTAGAAGTGAACTAGAAGTGAACTAGAACTGAACAAGAACGATCTAGAACTAAACTTGAATTGAACTAGAACTGATCTAGAACTGATCTAGAACTGAACAAGAACTGATCTAGAACTAAACTTGAACTGATCTAAAACTGATCTAGAAGTGAACTAGAACTGATCTAGAAGTGAAGAGAAGAACTAGAACTGATCTAAAGGTGAACTAGAACTGATCTAGAACTGATCTGGAATGATCTAGAACTGAATTAGAACTGATCTAAAAGTGAACGAGAACAGAAATAAAACTGAAATAGAAAGGACCGACCTCGATCTGTATTCTCCGATTTAAAATAAAAAATTATTTTCAATTCCAAAACATAAAACTTTACCGCATCACTGTTTCGAAACCACAAACAACTTTACCAGCCATAGGAAGTGGTGGCCATAGTAAATAGAAACTAAATGAAACATCTGCAAATACACTGAGAGAAAAATAAACCAAACAAAATCTAAGTAAAACACCATTCGCACACTGACAGTTTGTTTGAATTGTGGGTCACATTAGCAACGATTTCAGTCGTATAACAAAAGCAAGAAAGTTACAACTGATTTTAATCCCTCTTTTAAAAAAAGGGGGGGTTGGTTGAAAACTTTATGCAATTGTCAGTTTTGGATTTTCACACAACGACACAGACACCAACACCAACACATAGAAAGATAGAAAAGAATAAAATCAGGGTGCTGTTTAAGTATGATTTGTTTTTGCTATGATGACTCTATGTCTGGCTGGTTTGTGTGGCTGTGAGGCTGAAAGGCTAACGGACAGAGAGACATACAGTCAGGAAAAAAAAAATCAATAAAAGTCACATACACTTACACAACAAACACATTTGCTGAGTATTTAGGGAAACTCCACAGAACTGAAATGAAAATGTTTTTTTTAAAAAACTCTTAATGTAGGAAAAGTGGAAAATATGTGAAAAAGCAACGCAAAAACGGAAACAACATTCGCAAATGTAAAGAAAATTAAACTCTGTTGCTGTTTTCTGTTTTTTTTTTCTTACTTTCAGAGGAAAAATACATAACATACATTCATACACATTACATTAAATGTACATAAATTCATAAACATTATGAATATTATTTTGCTATGAAAAAAGAAAAGAGAGAGGGAGAGAGGGAACAAGGAGTGAAATGAAAATATGAAAAGTCAATGGTAAAAGTTACAAGTTCATGTTGATTCTGATTAACAGGCGCTGCTGCTGCTGCTGCCGCTGTTGCTGCCAACTGCAAACGATTAGTTGCTGTGGAAATTTAATATTAAACTGAATACATGATGACTTTTGTATTAAAAGCTGCTTTATATGGGTTAAGTGCAGCAGCAGAATGATTGTTTAAATGATGAATGAATGAAATGTGATTTCTGTGTAGGAATTGTTGCAACAAAATCTGTCAGTAATTTAAATTAGTTTTAATAACAAATTTCAGCAAATGATTTCATTTGCAACATTATTAAGTTTAATAATGAAAAATGTTTTGGGCGATTGTTTAGGGGAAAAAGTAAATTACCGAATTAATTACTCAGTAATGTTAGAGGTCACAAGTCTGCTTCTTAACCCAAAAAGATACAGATCACTATCACTACAATGGAGCTTATTAAGTGACTTAGAACAGAAGAAGAAAAGAGCTCAAACAGAACAGAACTAGAAAAAAATTTAAACAGACCGGGAACAGAACTAAAATTAAACTAGAACAGAATTAGAACGAGAACTAAACTAGAACAGAACTATTAATCGAAATGAGACAGAACCAGAATCGCATCAGAACTAAACTAATGAACTATAACTGAACTTTAGCGGGACTAAATCTAGTACAGATCCAGAAATTAAATACATCTAAACTAGAACTGTATTGAACTAAACTGGAACTAAACAAAGGAGTGAGGTCGAAAAGGTATTAGCACACATTTTTCCACTAAAACTTTTAGTCCAAATTTTACTATTTTGTTCTGATCAAAATACCATCCTAATCCATATGAAGCTCCTAAAGCCAAAGAATAGAAAGCACTTTCAATAAAGCTGCCAATACATCCGTTGGAAAGCAGCCGGTTAGGACAGATGCTAAGGAATATTTGGTACACGCAGTTAAAGCTAATGCAGCTTTAAAAACATGCGGGGTTT
>PYHX02000494.1:67729204-67762954 GCA_004302925.2 Cochliomyia hominivorax
CAAGCTGATTTTCTAAAGGAAAATAAGTTTGGATTTCAAGCTGATTTTCTATAGGAAAATAAGCTTGGAATTTTCTAATAAGGAAATTATGTTTCTTTCCATTAAATTTCCTTATTGAAAAGTTGCGTTAAAATCTCTTATTTAAGTCGGTTTTAAGAATTTCGTTTTAATGTTTTTTATGATCATCAAATTAAAGCGGTCCAGAAATAACTTTTTGATACCAGTTCGAAACTCTTTTATTTTGTAATAAACAAAAGATCATAAAAATTTCTTTTATTTTTGCCTTTTTTTCACAGAAATTTCTTATTTTATGTGGATCGTAAATTTGTGTAAAAAGAACTTTAAAATGAAAATGTCATTCAACTGGTTTTGTTGTTGTTTTTTTAATAAAATAAGATGCGCAACAGAACAATGACTCAAGTTAACATTTTTCAGAGGAAAAATATCTTGTTTAAGGAGAAAAATTACAACAACAATAAATTCCCTTAGAAAACATTAAAACAACCAAAAAGAAAAGTTATAAGAGAAAACAATAAAATTTTATCCTTAAAAACAACAATTGAATTAAGTGAAATGAAATAATAACACAAAACGAACATCATAATGATGTTGCACAAATGAGACAAAAGAAGATGAAGATGGAAAAAAACAAAAATATATCATTTATTTGATCAGATCCAGTATCGGAATAACCACAACAAGTCTTGTCCATGGACCAAATTTGTTGTTTTATTAACAAACTAACAAAATAAAACGGTGGCGACGAAGTCAGCTGTCGTTTGCTGTGGCAACAACATAATAATTGCATTATATTCCTTTTGGCTACTGTGTGTGAGATAAAATTTCTGTTGCATGTACGAACAACCAACAACAGCAAAACAACATTAATGTCGAGGAGTATGACGCCATAGCGACGTTATTTTTTGTATCAAGATTTTATATAAAATTTTTTCCGATATTGTTGTTGTTGTTGGATTTTATTATTGTTGTGTTACAGTTTATTATTACGAATAAAATGGCATCAGAGAGAACTGAAACATTCAACAGTTTAGTTATCCATCCATCCATCCATCCATCTATCGATATCAACAAAATAAAAACAACAGCAACAACCAACAATATTTACCAGCTCAAAGGCAACTCTTACGGTAAAGTTCTCTTGATATGATGACGATGATGCAATAACCGCACACCGTATGAACGACCAGACCGTCGATGCACTTCAATTAAATTTGCTTTAAAAGGTATTTGGAATCTGAACATTATTAGTTTTCAATTTTTTTTCATTTTTATTTTTATTTTTAAATTTTGTCAGAGGAAAAATATTCCATTTGGACATGAAAAAAAGAGAAATAAAGATTTCTTTTGAACAAATATGAAATATAAATGAAAATAATTATTATTAGGTGATTTATTAAGTTTCCTACTGGCCACTAACGAACTGATTGTTGTTCAGTCGAATTGATAACAAAGTCTGTTAGAAGTCTGATACCCCAGGAACATTTTAGCCGGATTTGGTGAGCTAAAAATCGGTAGGAGTTTAGATATGATCCGCTTCTAACCAAGCGAATAGGTCATGAGAAATATATATCTTCGAGAGCAGCAGTTTACAGTATATGGGTGAGTTGGCAGACTCACTTAATTCCTCTTGAGCCAGGAACTTTTAAATATGACGCAAAGACGGGTAGGAGTGTTGGTATGCTCCGTTCCTAACAAAAAGATAGATATGCCTTCAAATTGATACTCACGTATAGTAGTCAGCAGTATAGCAGGGCGTATGGGGTACACGCATTGTATTATTAAGTGTTTTACTAAATTCGCTACTGAACCTTTTTAAACTGATTGGAGTTCAACTGGTAGTAGTCGAATTTGATTACGAAATCTGTCGAAAGGTGTCTGATAGACACCTTGAATGAAGAACATGATCTTTAAAAGTTTTGTGATCTTTTTGAGTCTTTTTAAAACAAAAAACCCATCTCATTAGTTCTAAATCTTTCATCAATCGGTCTTCAATATTTCGATCTTCAAAGGTTTCAGATCTTCAAAGAGTTTTTCTCTTCCTTTGAACTTAATTTTAATATTTCTTTGCTGGATCCTAATCTTGTTTTTATATTTTAACATTAAACGATCTTCAAGAAGCTTTTAATTTTACTTCGATCTTCAACGGTTTTTAAAACCACTTCCACTTTAAGGTTCCTTTGATCATCAAAGTTTCTTGATTTTATTAAGATTTTCGATTTGTTTAAATCTTTTAACATTCGATCTTAGTAAGTCTTTTAATTCTCTTTCATTGTCATTGGTTTCCGTCAAATAATTTCTAAAGTTAAAACAAAGTGGCAGCTGTACTTATCCCTTGATATTGTACAGCTGCCAATTTTTGTATAAACCTTTCATCATGGAAGGTTCTAAATTTTATTAAGATTTTTGATATTTTTAGATCTTTCAACCTTCAAATCTCAATAGTTGAAACAATGTGGCAGCTGTACTAATCCCTCAATATGGTACAGCTGCCAATTAAGTTTAATAAAAAAGGAAATTTATTCATTTCTCAAATAATAAGTATTATATTATTATATAATATTGTTGAACAAATTTCTATAATTGAAACAAGCTGGCAGCTGTACCAACCTTTCGATATGGTTCAGCTTCCGTTGTAATCGAAATTGAGGGGAAATTTCTTAAACAAAAAATTAATCTTTTATTGAAATATTAATTTTACATTAAAATCCAAAACTCTTTTATTGTAACCTCAAAACAAACCAAACAACATTATCCTCCGTTAATTCACGCTCTATTCTTATCTAATCTTCTCAATGTTATTATTACATTTTCGAGAAAATATTAATTTATACAAAATAAAATTTAGTTTTTCTTAAAGATTACGATTTTTTCTATCCATCAAAACTAATTTTTAAATTCTAAACAATTTGTTTGGTCATATCAAGACATTTTCATTTTGTTTAAGCCGATTTATTAGTAATATTTTTTTCTATTTTATTTATTTATTGACCGGCTGTCGTCTGTCTGTGTATTTCACTCATAATCTAACTACCATTCACTTTAACTGCCATTCTGTCCTGTTTTGAGGTTTATTTTCAAAATTTAATTTCAGAAAAAAATAAGCAAAAAATTGTCCAAAAATTAAATTTAATAAAAAAAAGCGAGAGATAATCCATTTTGAAACCTGTAAAATAATATTTAAATTGAAAAGTTGTCACCATGAATCTCAGCCCACTGTTAAACATATTTTTTTTAATTTGGTCACAATCGTTAAAATGAAACCGATATATAATAACAACAACAACAACTACAACACACATTCTTAGGTTCATTACTTTGGTGTATAATAAATATGGAATACAAAAATATTTTTGTTATAAATTTAATTTTTTTAACAATTTTATTTATATATTTTTGAGTATATTTATTTTATGGATTTTGTTTTTGTTTTTGGATATATAAAATTGGATCAAGGAAAAATATTAGTAAAACTTCTTGTTCATCACTCGTATATAATCAGAACTGCAGCGAGTTAATTATAATTAAATTAAAATCTTCATTTCAATCTGAAATAACTCACTCAGATCCCCGATCCCATATTTGATTTGATTCGTCTTATACGTCAATTTACTATAACAAGCTGATAGTGAAAATGAAAATCTTAGAAATCTTAAAAGGGTTCTAAGCTTTATTTGACCTTTTTTACATTTTTGGTCTTCCTCCGATCTTTAAAGGATTTTAAATCGTTTTTCGATCTTCAGTGGTTTCTACACTCCATTCGAACTTCAATGGTTTTAAATATTCCTTCCATCTTGGATGGTTCCTAATCTTAAATCTTTAATCTTCATAGATTTTAGATCTTTCTTCGATCGAACGAATGTTATTCCTCCTCTTAAAGCTTCAAAAGTGTATATTCGATCTTTGAAAAATTTTTTTAATGTTGCTTCAATCTTTAAAGGTCTTTGAAAGATTAAAATCTTTAAAGATTTAAATCATTCTTTAAGGTTCGTCTTTTCACAAAAATTCTTCTTCTTAAGTTCTGATTCTATATAATTTGGGAAAATCTGTACAATGATCAAGTTCAACGTAGCAACGACCGATGACAACTTATTGACTCAATTTTGAACTATATTCTCTTTTACTCAATTGGTAGTAACGGCTGTTTGTCACCAGCAAATTTTCTACTCTTCGTGACTCTTTTCACATATAATTCCCATATGCTTTCACTGGTCCTAAGCAGCGGTTTGAACTCAGCAGTTTCAATTGGTGTCTTGACGATTTTTGAAACCGATTTGTATCAACGACGGCCGGTCAATCGCTTTGAGCCGTTGTACTTGTATTTCTGGCCTTTGGTTTCAGGGCTTTCCGACTTTTTTTTGATAAACTTCTATTTGAGTTTTGTTTAGAATTATTTCAACCTAAAATTTTCAGCAACAATTTTCGATTATTATTAATATGACCCGGAAAGCTGCGAAGCTGCTTTAAAATTATAAATTTTAATTCAGCCGATAAAATCGACGACTTGCCAACAGCCTTTGAAGCACCTCTTGCTTTTCTAAAAATTTCCCATTTAGAGAGAATCTTTTTTTTAATTTCCCATTTAAAGGACACTTTCTAAAAATTTTCAATTTTCAAAGGAATTTTTCTAAAAATTTCCCATTTAAAGGAAATTTTCTAAAAATTTCTCATTTAGAGGATTTTTTCTACAAATTTTTCATTTAGAGGAATTTTCTAAAAATTTCCGATTTAGAGAGAATTTTCGATAAATTTCCATTTAGAGGGAATTTTCTAAAAATTTCCCATTTAAATGAAATTTTCTAAAAATTTCTCATTTAAAGGATTTTTTCTAAAAAATTTCTCATTTAGAGAGAATTTTCGATACAATTCCCATTTAGAGGAAATTTTCTAAAAAAATTCCCATTTAGAGGAAATTTTCTAAAAAAAAAATTCCATTTAAGAGGAAATTTTCTAAAAATTTTCCATATAGAGGAAATTTTCTAAGAATTTCCCATTAAGAGGAAATTTTCTAAGAATTTCCCGTTTAGAGGAAATTTTCTAAAAAATTCCCATTTAGAGGAAATTTTCTAAAAAATTCCCATTTAGAGAAAATTTTCTAAAAAATTCCCATTTAGAGAAAATTTTCTAAAAATTTCTTATTTAGAGGATATTTTCTAAAAATTTCCCATTTAGAGGAAATTTTTTTTCTAAAAACTTCCCATTTAGAGGAAATTTTTTTTCTAAAAACTTCCCATTTAAAGGAAAGTATCTAAAAAATTTCCATATAGGAGAAATTTTCTTAAAATGTCCCATTTATAGGAAATTTTCTACAAAATTCCCCATTTAGAGGAAATTTTCAAAAAATTTCCATTATAGAAAAATTAGAGAAATTTTCTAAAAATTTCCCAATTGAAAAAATATTTATAAAGATCCAATTTAGAGAAAAATTTCTTCTTTTAAAAGAAAAAAATTTTATTCAGAGGAAATTTTCATTGAATTTATTTTTTTACAGAAAATTTTCGTTAAATTAAAGTTTTACAGAAATTTTTCCTTAAATTCAAGTTCTGAGAAATATTTAGAGAAATTTTGTTAATTTGGAAAATTTTCAAAATTTAATTTCGCATATTAAAATACTCCTCCTGTTTTACTTACATTATTTTTCGAGTTTAATTATTTTTTTACGGTTTCAAAAAAACGACTTAATTATGCTGAAGTCAATTTAAGTTGTATTTTTATTTATTTGTTTATTTTGTGCATAAAACTCCTACTGTTGAAAATATATTTCTTTTCTTTTTTTATTTCTTAAAAATTTCAATTTTATTTATTTTTAATTTATTTTAAACCCAAAAAAAGAACTTTGATTTTTAGAACAGACTTTAAATTAAAATTAAAAAAAAAAAATCATGTAGGTTTTCTTCTCTTTTATTTTTGTTTAATAAAAATATTTTAAAAATATTTGAAATCTATAAATTAAAAATAAAAAAAAACAGAACTGCAAACAAAAAATCCCTTTTTATAGGAAAAATCTGTAAATAAAGTCTGAAACTATAAAATTCATAAAATTAACACTTTTTCTTCAAAGAAAAAGAGTAACAAGTGAGAATGGTATATTCGGCTATGCCGAATCTTCAATACCCTTCATCACAAATGCATGTGAAGTAAATACGTTATGTTTCATACATACACACTCACATACATTCACAAACTTATAAAAATAAAAAAATAAAAAATGTTTTCTTAAATAAAACACAGAAAAACTTAAGGAGTCATAAAGTAAGTAATATTTTTGTCTATAACTTTTTTCTACTGACCCGATTTTGATATTTCCTTGAATGATAATGATGTTCATACCACAATTATGGCAAATTTTGATTATAATTTGCCGATTAATAATTGACAATTTTACGAAAGTTTTCCGCCTGAACTTAGAGGTTGCTTCATATATCGGTCTATATCTTTTGATATACCGAACCGATTTTGCTGTGTTTAAAAAGGAAACTTTTCAAGACTCTAAAAAATGCTCTGGGGCCAAATTAAATTGAGCTCCGTCAGTTAATGTGGATGTGAGAGTGCCAACAATAGACAGACCGACATATCTAAATCGCTTCAGATTTTGATTTGATACAAGAATATATGGAGTCTTAGATGATTCCTCCCTAGCGTTACACACGGAACGACAAAATTAATATACCTTCTTTACCATTTGAATTTTTGTATTTAACATTCATTTAGGTGCTTGAGTTCAGAATGCATAAATTATGCGATGATTTATTCTCAGAAGTTGTGCATTTTTTAAGTTTCTTTAATTTTCATCATTTTTTCCCGATTTCACATAAAAATGTTAAATAAATAAATTTTTTTTGCTGATGATTTGGTTGACGACTTAAGTTGTTCTTTTGTTTGGAGATTTTTACTTAGTGAAGATTATTGTCTCCGTCTGTCTGTTGCTTTGTCGCTTTGTCAGTCTCAATCTATCTACAAGTTGTGTGTCGGTGGTTTGTAAATCTGAACAAGAAGAAGAAGCTTTAGATTTACCCGTATGATGTCTTTTTTTGTTTTTGCTCATATTTGCTGCCTGCAGTGCTTTTTGAATTTTATGAAAATCTTTTGCTGTCAATCTTTATTTATCAGTTAAATTCATACGCAGTGCATGATGATGATAATAATGATGATGATGAGGATGAGGATGATGATAATGAAGTTGATTATGTTGGAACATGTAACAAGTTGTTGTTGTCATTTGCTGTTGAAAGTATTTGTCGCATCTTAGAATGTAAAAGTTACGCTTAAAAATGTTTAACAAAAACAATAAAAAACAACAACAACAAAATAAAAGTTCGAGATAATAAAATCTTCAGAAAACAAATGAGTAAAGGAATTAAATCGTAAGAGACAGATTGATGACATTCTATTTGAAAAAAATTAAAAGACATTTTTACAAAATTTCTCTAAAAAAAAATATTGAAAAAAATGTTTTATTAAAAAAATATAAAAAAATAAAAAATATAAAAAAAATAAAAAAAAAAAATAATAATAATAATAAATAAATAAAAAATAATAATAAAAAAATAAAAAAATTAAAAAGAAATTTTTTACAAAATTTCCTTTGAGTAGGAAATTTTCTAAAATTTTACTATTAGAAGAACGTGTTTTAAAACTTCCGTATTCAAAGGAAATTTTTTTTTTTAATTTTCTTTCGAAGGATTTTTTTTTTTTTAATTTCCTATTCGAAGGAATTTTTTTTTTATTTTCTATTCGAAGAAAATTTTCTAAAAATGTCCTATTCGAAGGAAATTTTCTAAAAATTTCCTATTCGAAATGTTCGTTGAATTCAAAATTTTATAGAAAATTTTCGTTGATTAAAAATTTTATAGAAAATTTTCGTTGATTAAAAATTTTATAGAAAATTTTCGTTGATTAAAAATTTTATAGAAAATTTTCGTTGATTAAAAATTTTATAGAAAATTAAAAATTTTATAGAAAATGTTCGTTGTTAAAAATTTTATAGAAAATTTTCGTTGATTAAAAATTTTATAGAAAATTTTCGTTGATTAAAAATTTTATAGAAAATTTTTGTCAAAATGTTTAAATTTAATATTCTCTTTAAATTCCAAAGATTTAATACCTTTAATTTACTGCCCTCAAGCACCTTAAACCCATATATGACTTGTAATGCCAAACGCATCTAAGAAAGAAATTGTTCTTTTTTATAATTTTTGTCATTCTTCTGGAATCTTTATATTTTTAACAGGTTTGTAATAATGAGATGAATGTTGCTGATGAAGATGATAATGATGTTGCAACAATAATTTTTTCTTTGATTTTCATTTTTTTTAGTTTTTTCGTTGTTACACTTCTCATATTGTTCTTTTTGCTATTTGTTGTTGTTCTTGTTGGAAGACACTTTAACTTGAATACAAGAATATGAGAAAAAGAGAAAAATCTTTTTTCAGAACATACGATGATTAGGGCTTTTAAAGCGCATAAAGACGATTTGACTTCATTGTTTTGCTAGACAACGCAAATTTATAAAAAGAAAATAAAGAAGAAGAAAAAGATGATAACGATGACGATGAATTTTTATCTAAAAACTTTATTTATTTACAACCGGCATTTTCAGGCCAGCGATTTAAAAAAAATTGTTCAAATGAAAAAAAGTTCTACAAAAACGGAATTAAACGAAAATTTGCTATAAAAAAGCAAATTTATGAATATTTTATAAAATGACATTTAATGAAAATTTTCCAAAAAATTTAGTTAAATTAAAATGTTGAAAAAAAATCAATGGAAATTTTCTTTAAAAAAATATAAAAAGTTTCTATAAAGAATTCAACGAAAATTTTCTATAAAAATTGATTTAACGAAAATTAAAAGAAAAAAGATCAATTGTGGTATCAAATTTTAATTTAAAGAAAATTAAAAAAGAAAATAATTTAACGAAAATTAAAAAAAAATTTAACGAAAATTAAAAAAAAATAATTTAACGAAAATTAAAAAAAATAATTTAACGAAAATTAAAAAAAAAATTTAACGAAAATTAAAAAAAAAAAAATTAACGAAAATTAAAAAAAAATAATTTAACGAAAATTAAAAAAAATAATTTAACGAAAATTAAAAAAAGATTTTTGTATAAAATTTTAATTAAAAAATTCTAAAAACAATTAATTTAACGAAAATTAAAAAAAAAAAGACTTTTGTATAAAATTTTAATTCAACAAATTTTCAAAAATAATAATAATAATAATAATAATAATAATTTAACGAAAATTTTCTAAAAAAAATAATAATTTAAAGAAAATTAAAAAAAAGATTTTTGTATAAAATTTTAATTAAGCGAAAATTTTCTAAAAAAAATAATTTAACGAAAATTTTCAAAAAAAAAATTATTTAACGAAACTTAAAAATTAAATTTTAATTAAAAAAAAAATTGTATAAAATTTTAATGTAACGAAAATTTTCTAAAAAAATTCATTAATTATTTAACGAAACTTAAAAATTAAATTTTAATTTAAAAAAAATTTTGTATAAAATTTTAATGTAACGAAAATTTTCTAAAAAAAATGATTTAACGAAAATTTTCTAAAAAAATTGATTTAACGAAAATTTTCTAAAAAAAATTGATTTAACGAAAATTTTCTAAAAAAAATGATTTAACGAAAAATTTCTAAAAAAAAAAAAACAAAATCTCCTCAAAAATGGAAATTTTTTCAAAATCTCCTCAAAACAGTAATTTTCTCAAGATTTTAGAAAAAAGACTTTCCAAATTATGGTCCTCCCTAATTACTACAATGTCATATATCTTTAAGACCTCATTTCTTTATTCCTTATTATATTCTTTATCCCACAAGTACGTGGTGTTTTGTTGGAAGTTTATTTACCTTTTACGTTTGTTTCTCTTTATCTCACATTGTTTCTCTTTTTTTCTTTTTGATTCTCTGAAGTTGTTAAAATGCGTAACAACAAAAGTCCCATTTCAGAGCTGAACAGATGATTTTATTAAAGTCGGAATGTTTTGGTCGGTCGTTGAATGACAATTAATTCATAAGATTTTTATTATTTTTTTTTCCTAAACAATCACAAAATACAAGCAAAAACTAAAGATATGCGAAATTCAAAACGTGACACTTATGTGGGTGATGAGAAGAAATATCACGTTACCAAGAAAAATAATTGCAAAATGAATGAAATTGGAATTCTAAAGAAATTTTGAAGGGGAATCTGGAAATCTGAGTGGATGATATTGAAATCTAATTAAAATGTTAATAAAAGAAAATATGAAACTAAAAAAAAACTAATTAAATTCCAAAAAAGGATAATTTAGGAGGATTTTGTAAAAAGGTATGTAATAGTGGAATCACAACTTTATAAAAAAAGGTTCTTAAGAAATATCTCTTTTTGATAAAATTCTTGGAATCTTTTCACAAATACACTTTTTTATGATTTAAATAATTCCTTTTGTAATTTATGTCCATTTTTGTAAAATAAGAATATTTCATGAAACTTATTGTTGTTGTTGTTTTCGAAACAAAAGAATTCAAAACACTCATTTCAACACACTTAAGTGAGAACAACAATAGAAATTTTCTGATATTTTTGTTAAAATCTCAAATTAAAGTTCACAACTAAATAAAACACTCAGAAGATATTTTTATGTCGTTATTGTTATTTGGTCGAGCATGGAAAAGAGCATAAATCACCTGAATAAAGGATTTGATGATCACACTGAGGGATAAAAAATACAAAAACATTATTTACAATAACACACCACAATAAGTGTGAAATACGCGAAAAAGTGGGAAAACAATAAAATCACGAATTAAATCTTTTTTTTAAATCAAAATTTTATTTAACGAAAATTTTCTATAAAATTTTGAATTAAACGAAAATTTTCAAGAAAAATTTTAATTTAACGAAAATTTAAGGAAATTTTTCTATAAAATTTAGAATTTAACGAAAATTTTCTGCAAAAATATGAAATAAAAATTTTTTACAAAAATTTTAATTTGAGGAAAATTTTCTAAAAAATTTTGAATTTAATGAAAATTTTACGCAATTTTCATAATAAACAATATTTTCCAAAAATTTCCTCTCAAAATGGACATTTAAAAAAATTTTTTATAGGAAATTTTATAAAAATTACCTTTTTTATAGGAAATTTTGTACATATTTCCGTTTTTATAGAAAATTTTGTACAAATTTCCTTTTTTGTAGGAAATTTTTTAAAAATTTCCTTTTTTGTAGGAAATTTTGTACAAATTTCCTTTTTTGTAGGAAATTATGTACAAATTTCCTTTTTTTATAGGAAATTTTGTACAAATTTCCCTTTTTTATAGGAAATTTTGTACAAATTTTTTTTATATTTTTTATAGGAAATTTTGTACATTTTTTTATTTTTTTATAGGAAATTTTGT
Source organism: Cochliomyia hominivorax (assembly GCA_004302925.2). Taxonomy (NCBI): domain Eukaryota; kingdom Metazoa; phylum Arthropoda; class Insecta; order Diptera; family Calliphoridae; genus Cochliomyia; species Cochliomyia hominivorax. The sequence continues at coordinate 67,740,613 of PYHX02000494.1, forward strand.
ACAAATTTCCTTTTTTTATAGGAATTTTCGTACAAATTTCCTATAAAAAAAGGAAATTTAATAGAAAATTTCCTTTCTTATAGGATATTTTGAACAAATTTCCTTTAACTATAAAAAGTAAATTTTTTACAATAATTTCTATACAAAGAAATTTTTTTACAAATTTTTCTATATAAAGGAAATTTTTTCCTATAAAAAGGAAATTTTTGAAAATTTTCTCTAACAAGGAAATTTTTAGAAAATTTCCTCTAAAAAGGAAACTTTTAGAAAATTTCTCCAAAAAACGAAATTTTTGAAAATTTCCCTTAAGGAAAAAAAGGAAATTTTTGAAAATTTCCTCTAAAAAGGAAACTTTTTTAAAAATTTATTCTAAAAGGAAATTTTTTGAAAATTTCCCTTAAAAAGGATTTTTTTTTTTTAATTTCCTTTAATTTTTTTTTTAAATTTCCTCTAAAAAGGAAATTTTTGAAAATTTCCTCTAAAAAGGAAACTTTTTTAAAAATTTATTCTAAAAATGAATTTTTTTGAAAATTTCCCTTAAAAAAGAATTTTTTTGAAAATTTCCTCTAAAAAGGAAATTTTTTTTGCAAATTTTGAAAATGTTCCTCTTAAAAGGAAATTTTTTGAAAATTTTCCTCTAAAAAGGATCTTTTTTAATTTTCCTCTAAAAAGGATTTTTTTTTAAAAAATGAAATTTTAGCAGCACCCTATTGAATTCATTTAAATACATCATTAAATTGTCGAAATTTATTTTTGTTGACAAAAATTTAACGAATTTTACGCAGTTTTCTACAGATTTAAGACTTAAAACGAAATAACAACCATTAAAATAATATCAAACATTTTTGAAGGATTTAAAGGGAATTTAATGCTAAAAAAAGTAACAGGAAAATGAAACCAGTAGCGCTTAATTTGCTTATGAGCATAAAATACTTTTAATACTTCTTAAAGCAAAAAAGAGATAAATGATGGATTATAAAAACGAAAGGGGGAGAGAGGGAGAAAAACAAGGAAAAAGTTTTTTATGTCAGGGATAAATTGTAACAAGAAGATAACAACAATTTTGATAGAAAATATAAAAAAAATAATGGATTAGAGGAGAAAAGAGCTAAAAATATAATAAAAGACTTTAATTAAACTAATGATAACTTGACATGAATTTGCAACAACTGCAAAAGTGTAAAAAAAACAGAATACAGAGAGAAGAAAAGAGTCAAGTTGATATTTATTGTGGAACAGAACAAAAATCAAGCAGAGTATCATCCGATGATGACCCTTTTTGAGAAGTGACACTCACAAGTAGAACGAATAACAACAACAAAAGAATATCTCTACTCATCCATCTACAACAGCACCATCAGCAGCAACAACACTTTTCACATGAGGATAAACAGAAACGATGACGTTGATGAGCAAAATGGATTAAAATCCAACAACAACAACAACAACTAAGAACAAGAGTTAAGAAAAAGTAGGGTAATAATTATTATTATTTTAACAAAAAAGCAAAAAGAAATGAAGATAAAAATTTTATGAAAAAAAAATTTCAATTAAAAATTGTTTTTGTTTTTTTTTTCTTCTTCTGTTTCTGATTCTTTTAAGAAAAAGATTCTAAATTTGTGTTAAAGACAGCAAAAGAAGGTGGTGGCCCAAAAAGGAGTTTATTTCCCTTTTTTGTTAACCACAATTTTTAGCATTTTGTTTTATTCATTTTAATTATCTCGCTGTTTGATTTTCTGTTAATCAGGGCATTTAAGTTGAAAAAGAAAAAATTAAGTTGTCAAACTTTTGACAGTTTTTGTGGCGAAAAATTTAAAAAGTGATATTTTAGAGAAAAACTACTAATAAAGGAGAAGAAGGCGGTTTTGGTTAAAAAAACATGATTGAAAATATACTATATGGGCAGACAAGTTGTGGAAAAGGCAAAACTTAAAAATTGCAATTTGGAAATAAAAAAAATAATTTTTTATATTTTTTAATTTGAAATTTAATTTTTAAGAAAAATTAAAAAATTCCAAAAAATTATCTTGAAGAAAATTTTCTAAAATTATCTAAATTTTTTTTAATATTTAAATTTTCCCATAATTTAAAAAAAATAAATTTCAAAGGAATTGTGCTAAAAATATCCTTTTTAGAGGAATTTTTCTAAAAATTTAGAGGAAATTTTCTTAAAAGAAATTTTGAGAAATTAAAGAAACCTTTTTTAAGGACTTTTTTAAAAATCCCTTCTTAGAGGAATTTTTGTTAATTAAAAATTTTTGTCAATTAAATTTTTTTTATAAAATTAAAATTTTTATAAATTTTTTTTAAATAATTATTTTATAGAATGTTCGTTAAATTTAAAATTTTATCGAAAATTTTCGTTCAATTAAAATTTTATAGAAAATTTTCGTTAAATTCAAAATTTTATAGAAAATTTTCGTTAAATTCAAAATTTTATAGAAAATTAAATTAAAAATTTTATCGAAAATTTTCGTTAAAATCAAAAATTTTTTTAAAATTTTTCATTAAATTTAAATTTTATTGAAAATTTTCGTTAAATTCAAAATTTTATTAAAATTTTCGTTATATTCAAAATTTTATTAAAATTTTCGTTAAATTAAAATTTTATAGAAAATTTTCTTAAAAATCAAAATTTTATAGAAAATTTTTGTCAAAATCAAAATTTTATAGAAAATTTTCGTTAAAATCAAATTTTTATAGAAAATTTTCGTTAAAATCAAAATTTTATAGAAAATTTTCGTTAAAATCAAAATTTTATAGAAAATTTTCGTTTAATTCAAAATTTTATAGAAAATTTTCGTTAAATTCAAAAATTTATAGAGAATTTTCGTTAAATTCAAAATTTTATAGAAAATTTCCATTAAATTCAAAATTTTATAGAAAATTTCCATTAAATTCAAAATTTTATAGAAAATTTTCGTTAAATTCAAAATTTTATAGAAAATTTTCGTTAAATTCAAAATTTTATAGAAAATTTTCGTTAAATTCAAAATTTTATAGAAAATTTTCGTTTAATTCAAAATTTTATAGAAAATTTTCGTTTAATTAAAAATTTTATAGAAAATTTCCGTCGAATTTAAAATTTTATAGAAAATTTTCGTTAAATTCAAAATTTTATGAAAAATTTCGTTAAATTCAAAATTTTATAGAAAATTTTCGTTTAATTCAAAATTTTATAGAAAATTTTCGGTAAATTCAAAATTTTATAGAAAATTTTCGGTAAAGTCAAAATTTTATAGAAAATTTTATAAAACTTTTCGTTAAATTCAAAATTTTATAGAAAATTTTCGTTTAATTCAAAATTTTATAGAAAATTTTCGTTTAATTCAAAATTTTATAGAAAATGATCGTTAAATTCAAAATTTTATTGAAAATGATCGTTAAATTAAAATTTTTATCGAAAATGATCGTTAAATTCAAATTTTTTACAAAAAAAAAATCGTTAAGTTCACAATTTTATAAAAAATTTATCGTTAAGTTCGAAATTTTATAGAAAATTTTTCGTTAAATTCAAAATTTTATAGAAAACTTTTCGTTAAGTTCAAAATGTTATAGAAAATTTTTCGTTAAGTTCAAAATTTTATAGAAAATATTTCGTTAAGTTCAAAATGTTATAGAAAACTTTTCGTTAAGTTCAAAATGCTATAGAAAATTTTTCGTTAAGTTCAAAATGCTATAGAAAATTTTTCGTTAAGTTCAAAATTTTATAGAAATCTTTTCGTTAAGTTCAAAATTTTATAGAAAATTTTTCATTAAGTTCAAAATTTTATAGAAAATTTTTCGTTAAGTTCAAAATTTTATAGAAAATTTTTCGTTAAGTTCAAAATTTTATAGAAAATTTTTCGTTAAGTGAACTACCCTCGTATAATTTACTATTCTGATTAATGATTCAGTGGAAAGTACATTATTATGATACTAAAATTTATGTGAAATTGGAGCTAGAAGATAAGATGAACCGACCCTCGTATAATTTCAAACATCGACTTTAGATTATATTTATCTTAATTTGACCAGTTTTTATTGCAATGTATGTGTGAGATTTGTACCCTTCCAGAAGCAAAGGGCCGACTCTCGCATAATTGGACACATCGGTTTAGAATATCGTATGACTTATTTCTGTTAACTTTCGCCAAAAATCGCTTTAAATTTATGACTTTTTGAGATTAAAGCTTTAATCCAGGAGAATATTTGCATGGGAGGTACATGAAATAATGGACTAAATATGGTCAATTTCAATAGAGATCGCTATTGGGGCAAAATAAATTTATTCACCAAGATATCTCTAAATTGCGACCTGTAGACCTGTAACGTCTCAACATTTACATAGACAGCCAGCTGGACAAACAGACGGACGGACGAACCGACACCTACAGTGCTGTAGGGTATAATTTTCGTTAAGAAAACATTTTCTACAAAATTTGCTTAATTGAAATTTTATTATTTTTGTTAAATTTAATTTTAAAATATTTTTTGTTTGACAATTGACTTCCATCTCAAATTGTTATTATTTCCACATCATCATCACAAAATCCCAAAAACAAAGCAAAAATCTGTTACATTTAAAATTTATTGATTATTTTCCCAATAAATAGAGCATAAAATCTTTTCAGTTCACTAATTTTTACTCACGTGCTAAAATAATAGAATTCAGACAAAATTATATGTGATTTTTAATCTGGGTCTTTAGAGAGAAAAAGAATAAAATTCCGTTTACCTGTAAAGAGAGAGAAAAAACAAAAAGACCAAAATAAATTAGTATTTTTCACAAAAATAAACTTTAATTAAATATTTATGTCTAAATCACACAAAATAAATTTAGGTCGTTTACTGATAAATTCTCTCTAAAAAAAAGTTTTCAGTTTTTTTTTATCCAAATAATCATACAAAACACCTTTGGCCGTTGAAAATTCGAAAACTATAAAAATATGAACTAAAAATGAATAATAATTCATATTTTGATTTGACCACCCAAGTTGGAGTGATGGCATTAAAATGAGTTACAAAAAAGTTTCTATTATTGAAAAAAAAACTTTAAATAAAGATAAAATTATGAAAATAATATTAATAAAAGTATTTTCCCTGTAACCATTTAACTCTCATATTTTTCGGTTGTTTGTTGAAATGCTGGAATTATGAATTAAATGACACATTTTTTTGAGAAAAAAAAGGTGAAATATGAGAAAACGATAGGGGTTAGAGAAACAAGAGAAATGAATCTCACGTCATAGAGAAAAATTGAATAAAATTCATTTCGATGGATTTTATAAGAGTCTGACATATGTTTTTCTTACATTGAAGGCAGATGAGGGTAAATCAATCAATCAATATTTATGGAGAAATAATTATAATGACTTAATAACTAAATCATTAAAGTGATATTGGGAAAAAGAATAAAATTTATGATAAAATTATTATAATTCAGAGATTTTATCAAATCAAAAAATTATGTGGGAAAAAAACGTAATTTTAAAAGACGAACGCAATAAGATCTCAAATGTGCCCAGATCTAGTATGTATCCAGAGCGAGCACTGAACTAGAACTGAACTAGAACTGAACCAAAACTGAACTAAAACTGAACTAGAGCTGAACTAGAACTGAATTAAAACTGAACTATAACTGAACTAAAACTAAACTAGAACTGAAGTAAAACTGAACTAAAACTGAACAAGAACTGAACTAAAACTGAACTAAAACTGAACTAAAACTGAACAAGAACTGAACTAGAATTGAACTAGAACTGAACTAAAACGGAACTAAAACTGAACTAGAACTGAACCAGAACTGAACTAGAACTGAACTAAAACTGAACTAAAACTGAACTAAAACTGAACAAGAACTGAACTAAAACTGAACTAAAACTGAACAAGAACTGAACTAAAACTGAACTAAAACTGAACTAAAACTGAACAAGAACTGAACTAAAACTGAACTAGAACTGAACCAGAACTGAACTAAAACAGAACTAGAACTGGACTAAAACTGAACTAAAACTGAACTCAAACTGAACTAAAACTGAACTAAAACAGAACTAGAACTGAACTAAAACTGAACTATAACTGAACCAGAACTGAACCAGAACTGAACTAGAACTGAACTAAACTAAAACTGAACTAAAACTGAACAAGAACTGAACTAAAACTGAAATAGAACTGAACTTGAACCGAATTAGAACTGAACTAAAACTGATCTAGAACTGAACTAAAACTGAACTAAAACTGAACAAGAACTGAACTTAAACTGAACTAAAACTGAGTTTGAACTGAACTAAAACTGAACTGGAATTAAACTAGAAATGAGCTAAAACTGAATCAGATCTCAACTAGAATTGAACTAAATCTCAGCTTGAACTGAATTAGAAATGAACTAGAACTCAATCAGTCTAAACCAAAATCCAACTGGAACTGAAGGAACTGGAAAGAATTAGAACTGATCTAGAACAACTATACTACAAGGGAACTAAAATTAATCAAAATCTAAGTATGAAGTGAACTAGAAGTGTTCAAAAACTGAACTGAGGTATGAGATCGAAAAATTTTTAACACACATATGTTCGCAAAACCTTTCATTAACGTTTTTCTGGCGATTTCTGTCACTTTGCTCGAACAGATAATCCATCTCCTTCACTTTTGGACACCTTTTCGTGTTCTTCAATTATCTTAGTTCAGGGCAAGGTTAAGAAAATTGGCCACTCTTGATGTAAATACCACATTATTGTTCTTGGATCCACTTAAGGGCTTCTTATGAAATTTAAAGAATGGAAGAAGCCATTTTTGGAAATATTCCTTGAGGAAAATTTTGTTGAAACAGTTAATTGGCTTCTTTTTCCGCTACTGCATATTACTTGCCATATCAAGAATTTTTTTTGGAAATTTTGACCATTGTAGGGTTCTAAACATTCCCGCGAGCATGGGCAACTATAATATAGCAAAATCGATTCAAAATATGTTGTCTGAGAATGCATACAGTACTTTGATCGTGTTACACGCGGAATGAAAAATTTAACATTTCTCATTTATGGTTGAATATGCCTTTAATTAAAACCGGTTGACCGGTTTAATTAAAACCGGTTGAAATGCAAAAAAGCGGTTAACCGGTTTCCGGTTACTAAAGTAGACCTAAAGCGGTACTGAAGTAAAGAAAATTGGAGAATGTTTGGAACCAGATAAAGAAAAAACTTTATATTAGTGAAATATTTCACTTCATTATCGCTACAACGTTTTGACTCGTATTTTTATCACAAACACCCTCTTCTCACTTAATAATGGGGAAATTGCAAACATCTGGTTAAATTGAAAAATAAATTGCAAATATATATTTATCGTTTCTTAGTTAAGTTTGTAAATCCATTAAAAACCATAACCTAAGGCAAATTTTTGATGAACCCTGCAAACACTGACCTTCGATAAATTAGCAGCATGTGTTCCAAATTTATGAAAAAAATGAATCAATATAATAAATCGATTAGTATTGACAATGATAACAAACATTGAGCTAGAAAAAACAACCCCCACACACCTTAGGATTTTTTCACACCCCTTGAAATGTTTACACAATATGAGATTTTCCCAAGGGTTGCTTGGGTAACTATTTCATGTAGCAGCTTCCTTTTATATTCATTTCCTTTGACTAATTTCAAATTATTTTCAGTTTTATTTTTTTCTAAAATCTGTTATGTTTTTCACAGTGATGAAAATTATAGTTGATTGCATTTCTGCAGGTTTTGAGGCGTTTTCCATCATCATAAAGACTTTTGAATAATATTTTTCTTTTTCACGTTGTCTTATCAGTAATTGACTGAAACATCTCATAAATCATGAGCTTATTTAACTGAGGTGCAATATTTTAGACAAGTTACGCACTTTTTTTGCTTTTTTAAAACAAGAAAATATCTGTAACCGTTAACAAGCTAAAAAGGTATAAATTTAGATATTAAAAAAAAATCATGAAAATATTAAAAATAATGTAGGACGTCAAGAAATTCAATAATCATAGATTTTCTTCTCTTTTTCAAAATTATTGACTTAATACTTTTATGCTCTTCATGTTATTTCAATTACATTTGAATGTTTTTACTCTTAAAATTTGTTTTTTTTTCTTTCTTTAAATTATAATGATTTATGTTTATCTACAATATTTGTCTGTAGTTGTTGTTGTTGTTTAGGATTTACCACTTATTTAGTAAATATTTATACAGTTTTTTTTCTATTTAAATGCAAAATGCAATTTCATGTTGCGATTTAAAATTACAAAAAATATTAAAAATAAATTTCGTTTATTAAAATGGACTCATAAAAAGTCAATGAGTTTTATGAAATCGAAAGTTATTTACTTTATTTCTTTAAATTTTATATTTTTGGTTATAAGTTGTTTTTCTGTTATAACACCCAGAGTAGGCGTCACTGTGACAGTTTAATTTAATTAGTTTCTGTCTGGCTTTTGTTTTCCTTTACGCGACTCTTTTAAAAAAAAAAAGGAAAAAAAATCAAATAAAATATCAATAAACATAGTTTTTACTACCGTATTTAAATTTATTAATAGATGAATGGTTACAATGACTAAATTAATTCCAATTGGTTTTTAAGGTAACGACAATTTATGGTTTCATGCTTGATTTGGTTATTAAAAGATTTAAAATGGAATTCAAATGAAAAAGATAAATAAAGAAATTTTAAGTTGATTTTCAAAAGATACAAATTCACTATTCACAATTCACTTCGAGATCAGCACCAGTTCAATTCCAGTTCAGTTTTTTTCAGGTTCAATTCAGTTCAGCTTAAGTTCAGTTCTAGTTCAGTTTTAGTTCAGTTCTAGTTCAGTTAAATTTCAGTTCTAATTCAGTTCTAGTTCAGTTCTAATTCAGTTCTAGTTCAGTTTTAGTTCAGTTCTAATTCAGTTTTAGTTCAGTTCTAATTCAGTTTTAGTTCAGTTAAAGTTAAGTTCTAATTCAGTTTTAGTTCAGTTCTAGCTCAGCTCCAGCACAGTTTTAGTTCAGTTTCAGTTCAGTTCAGTTCTAGTTCTAGTTAAATTTTAGTTCAGTTCTAATTCAGTTTTAGTTCAGTTAAAGTTGAGTTCTAATAAAGTTTTAGTTCAGTTAAAGTTCAGTTCTAATTCAGTTTTAGTTCAGCTCTAATTCAGTTTTAGTTCAGCTCTAATTCAGTTTTAGTTCAGCTCTAATTCAGTTTCAGTTCAGTTCTAATTCAGTTTTAGCTCAGTTCTAGTTCAGTTTTAGTTCAGTTCTAATTCAGTTTTAGTTCAGTTAAAGTTGAGTTCTAATTCAGTTTTAGTTCAGTTAAAGTTCAGTTCTAATTCAGTTTTAGTTCAGCTCTAATTCAGTTTTAGTTCAGCTCTAATTCAGTTTCAGTTCAGTTTTAGTTCAGTTTTAATTCAGTTTTAATTCAGTTCTAGTTCAGCTTTAAATTAGTTTTAGTTTAGTTAAAGTTCAGTTCTAATTCAGTTTTAGTTCAGTTCTAGTTCAGTTTTAGTTCAGTTCTAATTCAGTTTTAGTTCAGTTCTAGTTCAGTTTTAGTTCAGTTCTAGTTCAGTTCTAGTTCAGTTTTAGTTCAGTTTTAATTCAGTTTTAATTCAGTTTTAATTCAGTTCTAGTTCAGCTTTAAATTAGTTTTAGTTTAGTTAAAGTTCAGTTCTAATTCAGTTTTAGTTCAGTTCTAGTTCAGTTTTAGTTCAGTTCTAATTCAGTTTTAGTTCAGTTCTAGTTCAGCTCTAATTCAGTTTCAGTTCAGTTCTAGTTCAGTTCTAGTTCAGTTTTAGTTCAGTTTTAATTCAGTTTTAATTCAGTTCTAGTTCAGCTTTAAATTAGTTTTAGTTTAGTTAAAGTTCAGTTCTAATTCAGTTTTAGTTCAGTTTTAGTTCAGTTCTAGTTCAGTTTTAGTTCAGTTCTAATTCAGTTCTAGTTCAGCTCTAATTCAGTTTTAGTTCAGTTAAAGTTCAGTTCTAATTCAGTTTTAGTTCAGTTAAAGTTAAGTTCTAATTCAGTTCTAGTTCTGTTCCAGTTCAGTTCTAGTTCAGTTAAAGTTCAGTTCTGGTTCAGTTCTATTTCAGTTCTTGTTCAATTTTAGTTTCAGTTCTAACCCACCTTCTTGTCGAATATCTTTCCTAAAAACCACCAGACAGTTTACAAGAATTTGATTTATTTATTAATAAAAATTCTCAAGTATTTAAAGAGCAAAACGTCTAAAGGCAACAAGATAAAGTTATTTAAACGAAAATTATTCATGATGTAGAAGTTGTGTGCACCAAATGTTTTCCACTGCCCCCAACAGATTCTTTCGAATACATCAATAAATAAATAAACTTACACTTATGTAATGTAAATTACAATAATGTAATGTAATGTATGTAATGTAATGGTATTTAAAATATGTAAAGAATTTTAAATTTACAAACACACAAAGCAACAACAAAAAACTACAAAAAAAGGTGGCATTTAAGCAGCTTATGTCGTCTTTACTTTACAAAAACCAAAAAGAAGGAGAGAATAAACAACAAAAGAAACAAAAAAATATTTAAACGAATTTACATTAAATTAACATGAACTTACACACAGACAGACAGACAGACAGACAAACAAGCAGACATTGGAATTAAATTAATGAACTAAAGACATTTTGTTTGAAATTTATTGATTAGAAGGAAACGAGAAAACGTATATATTTGAAGAGAACGGATTTTAGACATTTTAAGAAATAATTTAGATCCTTTGAAATGCACTATAATCACGGAAATCTGTTACTTAAAGAATATTAATGAAGTAAGAATGATATTTGCGGCTATAACGACTCTTTAGAAGCATCCACCACAAAAGCGTGTGAAGTAAGTACGTTATGTTTCGAACATACACACTTACACATACAATCAAAGACGAATACAATACATAGTTTTTCTTTAATTTAAAACTGGATCACTTAATGAGACATAAAATTAGTTATATTTTTGGCTATAATATATTTTCTACTGAACCGATTTTGATCTTTTTCGGAATGATAATGGGGTATATATGATTTTATATTATGTTGATTGTTGATTTTAAAGTAACAATTTTACGAACGTTTATCGCTTGAACTTAGAGGTTGCGTCAGATATCGGTCTATATCCCTCAATATACTGAACCGATTTTGCTGATTTTCAAGGAGTTCTGTCAGGCAGACAGACAGAGAGACGGAGAGACGGACATTGCTAAATCAACTCAGATTTGGTTTCGATACAGGAATATATATACATTATAGGATCCTAGATAATCCATTCTTAGTGTTACACACAGAATGATGAAATTAGCACACCCAGGGTGGGTGTGATGATGAGGGTCATCGCCACTTTTGGTAGTGTAGAGTATAAAAAACCATTTAAAGAAAAAGAGGCCATTTAGACCCTTTAAAATATACTCTAAATTACGGGATTCTGTTATCTATGGAACTTATAAAAAAATCTTTATTTTCATTTATTTCAAAATGATTCAACGATCATTAATTTAATCTCCATTAAAATTGATTTAATTATTTACAAAAAGTCATTTATTAAGTAATAATTATGTAAAAAAGGCTTTAATTATTCTGAGTTATATTTACAACAACAACAATAACAACGAAAACGGTATATTATTTACAATAAAAAATAATATTCCTGTTTTGTTTATTAATTAAAATTATTTACACGATTTTTAACAAATTACAGAAGTGAAAGAGAGGGAAAAGAGTGTCAAACGGAGGAAAAATCACAATTCAAATGAATTCGTCTGTAAATATTGTAAATACACTTGCCGCTAAAAACATTATTTTCAATTACACTGGGTCCAGTCAAAGAACTTAATGACGAAAGCGAGCAGACAATTTAGAGCTAAACAAAAATGTCTTTTAATCATCAAAAAATGTCGAATAATTTTCGCTTAAGAAATTATTTTTCTCTTAAGAAAAAATTGGATAATTTTTCACTAAAGAGAAAAAATTTTCGAAAGAGAGAAATTTTTCGGCAAATTTTGAATAATTTTTCTATTTAGAGAAAATGTTTCTCTTAAGAGATTTTATTTATAATTTTACTCTTAAGATAAAATTTGTTATAAATTTTCTCTTAAGAGAAAATTTTGATAATTTTTCTCCTTTTTGATAAAAAGAAAATTTTCTATAAATTTTCTGTTAAGAGAAAATTTTCTATAAATTTTCTGTTAAGAGAAAATTTTCTATAAATTTTCTGTTAAGAGAAAATTTTCTATAAATTTTCTGTTAAGAGAAAATTTTCTATAAATTTTCTGTTAAGAGAAAATTTTCTATAAATTTTCTGTTTAGAGAAAATTTTCTATAAATTTTCTGTTAAGAGAAAATTTTCTATAAATTTTCTATTAAGAGAAAATTTTCTTTAAATTTTCTGTTAAGAGAAAATTTTCTATAAATTTTCTGTTAAGAGAAAATTTTCTATAAATTTTCTGTTAAGAGAAAATTTTCTATAAATTTTCTGTTAAGAGAAAATTTTCTATAAATTTTCTGTTAAGAGAAAATTTTCTATAAATTTTCTGTTAAGAGAAAATTTTCTATTAATTTTCTGTTAAGAGAAAATTTTCTATAAATTTTCTATAAAATTTCTGTTAAGAGAAAATTTTCTATAAAATTTTTGTTAAGAGAAAATTTTCTATAAAATTTTTGTTAAGAGAAAATTTTCTATAAAATTTCTGTTAAGAGAAAATTTTCTATAAAATTTCTGTTAAGAGAAAATTTTCTATAAAATTTCTGTTAAGAGAAAATTTTCTATAAAATTTCTGTTAAGAGAAAATTTTCTATAAAATTTCTGTTAAGAGAAAATTTTCTATAAAATTTCTGTTAAGAGAAAATTTTCTATAAAATTTCTGTTAAGAGAAAATTTTCTATAAAATTTCTGTTAAGAGAAAATTTTCTATAAAATTTCTGTTAAGAGAAAATTTTCTATAAAATTTCTGTTAAGAGAAAATTTTCTATAAAATTTCTGTTAAGAGAAAATTTTCTATAAAATTTCTGTTAAGAGAAAATTTTCTATAAATTTTCTATTAAGAGAAAATTTTCTATAAATTTTCTATTAAGAGAAAATTTTCTATAAATTTTCTATTAAGAGAAAATTTTCTATAAATTTTCTATTAAGAGAAAATTTTCTATAAATTTTCTATTAAGAAAAAATTTTCTATAAATTTTCTATTAAGAGAAAATTTTCTATAAATTTTCTATTAAGAGAAAATTTTCTATAAATTTTCTATTAAGAGAAAATTTTCTATAAATTTTCTATTAAGAGAAAATTTTCTATAAATTTTCTATTAAGAGAAAATTTTCTATAAATTTTCTATTAAGAGAAAATTTTCTATAAATTTTCTATTAAGAGAAAATTTTCTATAAATTTTCTATTAAGAGAAAATTTTCTATAAATTTTCTATTAAGAGAAAATTTTCTATAAATATTCTATTAAGAGAAAATTTTCTATAAATTTTCTATTAAGAGAAAATTTTCTATAAATTTTCTATTAAGAGAAAATTTTCTATAAATTTTCTATTAAGAGAAAATTTTCTATAAATTTTCTATTAAGAGAAAATTTTCTATAAATTTTCTATTAAGAGAAAATTTTCTATAAATTTTCTATTAAGAGAAAATTTTCTATAAATTTTCTATAAATTTTCTATTAAGAGAAAATTTTCTATAAATTTTCTATTAAGAGAAAATTTTCTTTAAATTTTCTATTAAGAGAAAATTTTCTATAAATTTTCTATTAAGAGAAAATTTTCTATAAATTTTCTATTAAGAGAAAATTTTCTATAAATTTTCTATTAAGAGAAAATTTTCTATAAATTTTCTATTAAGAGAAAATTTTCTATAAATTTTCTATTAAGAGAAAATTTTCTATAAATTTTCTGTTAAGAGAAAATTTTCTATAAATTTTCTGTTAAGAGAAAATTTTCTAAAAACTTTCTGTTAAGAGAAAATGTTCTATTAAGAGAAGATTTTCTATAAATTTTCTATTTAGAAAATTTTCTATAAATTTTGTATTAAAAGAAAATTTTATAAAAATTTTCTGTTAAGAGAAAATTTTCTAAAAATTTTCTGTTAAGAGAAAATTTTCTAAAAATTTTCTGTTAAGAGAAAATTTTCTAAAAATTTTCTGTTAAGAGAAAATTTTCTACAAAATTTCTGTTAAGAGAAAATTTTCCAAAACCAATTCGACTGTGATTTGTCCTTCAATAAATAAGTTCTTTCCATATTTTGTTTGATGTTGCAAATGTGCGTTCGTTTCGTTATTGAACACATTTCCTGTATAAAACATAAATTAAATATTTTTGCACATGTTTCCTCTCTCAGGTCCCCTCCGATTGTGGTGGTGGTGGTGTGTAACCATTCATCCAACTGCCTTCTACTCTGTCTGCTTCAAATAACCACGTGTGAGTCGTACAGCCGTCATTTGTCTGTCTGTCTGTCCCACTGTCTATCTATCTGTATATTTGTGATGTTCATATGCTTCTGGGTGCCAAATGATGTGTGTGTGTGTGCGTGTGAATGTATTTGTATTGGGTGTCTCTCTATTAGAATTGAATATTCATAATTTGTAAAATGTACTCCTCCCTCGATTGAAGTCTGTATAAAAAATGATGATCTGAGTGACGCCTATATCTCTTTTCTATTTCTAGTTGCTGCTGTTGTTGTTGTAATATCCTTGTTTACATTTTAATTTTTTTCATTGTTTATCTGGTTATAATAATTATAATTATTTGTTTATTGGCTATAAAATATTGTTGATATGATTTTTATTTTATAAAATCATAAAAATGGAGGGGGAAATTAGGCTGATTAGTTTAGGATAAATAAATAATTATCATCATCTGATACTGATAATGACGATAATGATGATGATGATGAGTTTATTGAATTATTGTCTGTTTATGTGAAAATTGTGGTGTGTGGAAATTATTTGATAATTTTTTCCATTTAAAACGATACAAAAATACTCAAACTCCTCAATTATGGATAATCAATCAGTTTTTTCATTTTTTTCGAAATGAATTCATTATTCAAGCAACATGTTCATATGGACTGGGGTTTTTATAAAAAATACCCCCCACAGTTTAGACAACACGTGTCCAGGAGTTGAAGTTTGTATTTTTCTTTTTGTATTTTTTTTTTCATTATAAATTTTCTATTAATTATTATGTTTACGGATGTTTTCAAATGACTGAATATAATTATGAAAAATGACTGACAGGGAGACAGACATATGGTGTTATGTCATCTCTCAACTTCAAAGAAATTAAATAAAAATGTTATTCAATTCAAGTGCTTTTTGGAAACTTTGCGAAAATTGTTTTGATTAAAATGTTTTTTCTTGACTTTCGATTTTTTTTTAAATTTCCTTAAAAAAATTTGTAAAAGTAGACTATTTTTTTAATATCGATTTTAAAGAAAATTTTCTTTAAATTATGATTTTATAAAAAATTTTTCAAGAATTTTAATTTTTATTATTTATTTTCTAAAGAACAAAATCTTTTAAGTGGAAATTTTCGTTAAATTTTGGTTTGATTTTTTTTAATTTCCTTCTTTTAAAAAATTTGCCTTAAATTCCAATTTTGTAAGTTTTTTCGATTTTAAGAAAAATTTCTTAAAATATCCTTTTTAGAGAAAATTGTCATTCAATTTTCCTTAGAAAAATTTGTGAAAGTAGCCATTTTTTTAAATATCGATTTTACAGAAAATTTTCTTTAAATTGTGATTTTATAAAAATTTTTTTCAAGAATTTTCTTCGTTATAAAAAGTTTCCTTAAATTAAAAAAACAAAATTTAGTGAAAATGTTTGTTAAATTTTGTTTAGGAAAAAATTTTTAATATTTCAATTTCGAAGAAAAATTTTCTTTTTTTAGAAATTTTTTATTTAAATTTCAATTTTATAGACTTTTTTCGAATTTCGATTTTAGAGAAAATCTTCTTAAAATATAATTTTTTGAGCAAATTTTCATTCAATTTCGATACTATAAAGAATATTCCACAAATTTCCTTTTTAGTAAAAATTTATTTTAATGTCGACTTTGGAGAACATTTTTTAAAATTTTCTTCCTCAAGAATTTTTTTTTTAATTTCGATTTTTAAAGAAATTAATTTGATTTTTTTTAAATTTCGATTTCTAAGAAATTCCTTCTTTTAGAAAATTGTAAATTTTGTGGATTTTTTTTTTTAAATTTCGTCTTTAAAGAAAATTTTCTTAAAATATCCTTTTTAGAAACAATTTTCATTGAATTTCAATTTTATAAAAAAATTTTCCAAGAATTTCCTTTTTAGTAAAAATTTTCGTTGAATTTTGATTATAAAAAATTTCTTAAAATTTCGACTTTGATGAAAAATTTTTTAAGAAATTCCTTCTTTTATAAAATTTTCTTTAAATTTCAATTTTGTGGATTTTTTTTTAATTTCGATTTTAAAGAAAATTTTCCTAAAATATCATTTTTAGAAACAATTTTCATTGAATTTCGTTTTAAAGAATAATTTTTAAGGATTTTATTTTTAGTGAAAATTTTCCTTAAATTTTTATTTAAAAAATTTCAAATTTGGAGAATTTTTTTTTTAAGTTTCCTTCTTTAAGGAAATTTTCTTTGAATTTCGATTTTATAGAAATTTTTTATTAAATCTCGATTTTATAAGAAATTTGCTTTGAATTTCGATTTTGTAGCAAAATTTTCCAAGAATATGCTTTTTAGTAAAATTTTCCTTAAATTTTGATTAGAAAAAATTTTGTTTGGATACGTCTGTTACAAAATTCTTTTTAAATTTTAATTTTACAGAAAATTTACTGTAAATTTATATTAAAAAAAAATATTGATAAATTGATTTTTTTTGATTTTTTCTCAAAATTTTTTGTCAAATTAACTTTTCGTAGAAAAGTTTCATCAAATTTCGGTTTTATAGAACATTTTCTATAAATGTACTTTCAATAATTCTGATTCAGATGAAAATGAATCAAATCTGATTCTGATGAATCTGAATTCAAATCTGATTCAGATCAAAATATTTTCTAGAAAATTTTGAATTTTATTTAAAGAAATTTGAGAATATGATTTGAATCTAATTCAGATAAATTAAAATTCAAATGTCAGTCGTATAAATCTTAATCTGAATACTAATCTGAAGATGGCTCTGATGAATATGATTAAAAATCTGCTTCAGACGAATGTGATTCGAATCTAATTCAAATGAATCTGAAACTTCATATAAATCAGAATTTAAAACAAATGAATCTGAACATCATTTAGATCTGAATCTTAATCTGATTATGATACATCGGAATATGATTCAGGTGAATCTGAATATGACACAGTAAAATCTGAATCTAAAGCTGAATATGACTGAAAAATTTGAATATAAATCTTATTGAGGCGAATGTGATTCAAATGGATCTCAAAACAAATTTCATTTACATATAAATTGGATTCAGTTGGATCTGATTATAATTCGGATGAATATGAAAATAATTCAAATTCATCTAGATATATTTGTGAATCGTCTTATGATAATTCAGAAGAATCTGAATGCAAAATATAAACTTCATTTTTTCTTGGAATCTTTCTATATCTCTTTCAAACTATCTTTCGATGTACCCTTCATTATAATGTTTAATCAATCATTTTAAATATTTCTTCTTCCCTATTTATCTTTGAACTTGTTCCTTAATCTCTATTTCAGAATCTCTCCATTTCTGAATTTTTATAAACTCTTAGTCTGCCTCCTTATCCAACCCTCAATCAATCAATCTGTCTCTCAATTCAATTCAGAATTTATATTTCAATTTAACTGTAAATCTATATAATTTTTATCTCTAAATGTATCTAAATATCTATCAATCTATATCTTTATCGATGTCTGTATCTACTTCTTAATTTATCTCTCAATCTGTTACTCTGCTCACTATTCAATCTTGATCTGGATTTATCTCTCAATTTATCTCTTGATCTATCTAAACATTTGACAATTTAACTTTGTATCTTTATCTCAACTTGTCAATCAATCCATAACTCAGCGTATCTTTCAGTCAGTCTAAGAATCTTTCTCTTAATCTACCACTCAATCTAACACTCCATCTTTTTCTAATTATCTATCCATCTCTTCCTATTCTTTCAACCTAAACTCCGTCCGTTAATTAACCGTTTTATTTCATAATTAATATCGATTTAAGACATTTAACTTTATTTTTTTTCTTTTACTTTTAACTCTTCTAATTAAAATTCATTTGAAATATAAATTTTATAGTCAATAATTTTTAATAATAAAAACAAATAAATCACAAATTTAAAAAACCATAAACTAAAACAGTTTAATGACATTTTTTTTTAATCATAAGTCCCAGAGCGCGGGCCCAGGCCACCTACAATGTTCAGTTTTAGTTTTCAATGTATTAGTGTGGCTTAATAAATTTCATTATTTTATTATTTAAAATAAACATTAACACATACAAACAAAAAATATAAAAAAAGAAGAGAAAACAAGTAAAAAATGCTACATTCGGCTCTAACGAATCTTATACACCCTCCACCACATGCATTACACAAATCTTAGCATGAGTCCAAATAATCAATTATGGTCCGATATTTGTTTAACTATATTCATATATTAAAGAAAGTTTAAAAGAAAAACTGGGTCACATTTAAAATCCCTTTCTGTCGAGGATCATTTTATGGGAACTATAACAAAATATGGCCGATATTTGTCAAGTTGGTAACACATATTTAAGAAATCTAGAACAATAATTGTGCCGAATCTCAATACAACAATTCTTTCAAGTTAAAAAGTCGCATACGTTTAAGAGGTTTTCCGGGAGCAAGACTTAAAAGGCAGCTGTAGTAAAATATAGACCGATATTCCCCCAGAAAGAACCACACATTAAAGACATTTAGACAAATAATATTGGTCTATATTCATATAAGAGTTTTATAAGCTTCACGAAGGGGCCTTATATGGGAGCTTTAGCATAATATGGACCGATATTAACTTGAAAACATATATTCAAACCCGTTAGGAATTTAATTATACCAAATTTCAATATAAATGATTCATATTTCAAAGTTGTATAATCTATAAACGATATTCCGGGACAGTCTAGTGTCCAAATCCAAAGAGGTTTATTATTATATCTAAATAAATATATATAGGGAATTTCAGAAAATTATCTTCAAAATTGTGGCCTATGTGGCACACAGATTTTGAGGTGAATCAAAATTTTGCTTGTTAAGGTTTATTTTCTGTTATTTATTTCCATTTTTTTGTTGAAAATTTTAAAAAGATATTTTTCGGAATTTTAAGACTGTCTCAGATATCAGTCTATAACTTGTTTTGTCAATGAAAAGTTATAGCTGGTTTTAAATTGGAAACTGCTTAGGACAATAACATGCAATGAGAACAAATTTCATTGAATTCGGACGATTATTTTGGCAGTGAGAATGTTTCCAACAGACATAAAGACAGACAGATGGATATAGCTAAATTGACTCAGATTTTCATTTGATCTAAAAAATGTATACACATTATTTTGTCTGTATTGATATCTTCTTAGCACTACATACATAATGACAAGCATAATACACCCTATTCACTACTTGTCGTGGTGTAGGGTATCAAAAAATCACAACAAAGTTAATTAAAAATTCTATACAAAACTTTAGAAAATGAAATGTTTATTCTCGGGCACCAGGAACGTGCAAATGAAAAATAATATTTTTTTTCCTCTGCTTCTTCTTTTTCTACTATTATTAACAAAAATCGTTCAAGTAGATGTTTGTTGTAAAAAAAGTAAAATAAAATAAAATTTTATTGAATAAAAAATATCAGAAAAAACATGGAAATGTTCAATATAAAAAGAGTTATAGTCAGAATCAAAGGCAACGTACAGATTAGGGTGATCGACCCGGTTTTTAATAACCAATTATAACCGGTTATTTTGATTAAGTCGCTTTCGGTTTTTATGAAAAACTCACATTTCGAATATTGAAAAATCGGGTGGAAATAATATCAGCAGTCGCCAGAAACCATCATAGATTGTAATGATCTACTTCCAGGCAGGCGAAAATATGATCAGAATCTGATAAATTTTTCTATGAAAAAATATGATCACAGAATCTGATGAATTTTTCTATGGAAAAATATGATCAGAATCTGATGAATTTTTCTGTGGAAAAATATGATCAGAATCTGATGAATTTTTCGATGAAACCGAAAACCGGTTTCTAAAAATAAAATACCAAAGTATCGATCATCCTAATACCAGAGCATACAGAGCACTCGACAAAAACATGAAGCTTAAAAATATTGTTGTAAATGTGTCTTTCTTTACGTTTCAATAAATTCTGTAGCATGTTTTGCATACAAAAAAGACTCTTTTTATTTTTATTTATTTTATTTTCAATAAATAAAAGTAAAAATATTAAAAAAATAATAAATCCTTTATTTATAAATATATTTTATAGCTTGTTAAAATCTTAAATTTCTTTAGGCCATTCAAAATATTGAGTTATATTTCCAGAGAAATTTAATTTTTTTATTTAATTCTAATTGAAGATTTTGGTATTAAAGTTTATAAGCACGTATCACTACAAATATTAGGTCAATACAATAAATTATAAGAAATTATATATAAATTGATATTTTGTTGCTTAAAATTAAAAAATATTTATCATAAAATTGTGAGATACTTCCGGAGACCAATAACAGGCCTAAGTTTAGTTCATATCACCAAAGTAACACTAAAGTATATTTTTTATTTATTGATCAGTTATTTATATATCTGTTTTGTATCAACATATGAATCTGTATATGTAATGTATATGTATATGTATATGTATATGTATGTATATGTATTATGTATATGTATATGTATAAGTATATGTATAAGTATATGTATAAGTATATGTATATGTATATGTATATGTACATGTATATGTATATGTATATGTATATGTATATGTATATGTATAAGTATATGTATATGTATATGTATATGTATATGTATATGTATATGTATATGTATATGTATATGTATATGTATATGTATATGTATATGTATATGTATAGTATATGTATATGTATATGTATATGTATATGAATATGCATATGCATATGCATATGTATATGTATATGTATGTGTATCTGTATATGTATATGTATCGTATCTGCATTAGCAACTGTTTCTGTATCTGTATCTGCATTAGCATCTGTTTCTGTATCTGTATTGTGTCTGTATATGTATTTGTATCTATATTTTTATCTGCATCTGTATGTCTATGTGTCTCGATCTTTATTTCTATCTCTATTTCTCTTCTTTCTCTTCATCTGTATGTGCAACTAATTTTAATTCAAATCTGTATCTTTTTCTGAAAATCTAGTTGAATCTAAATCTGAGATTAATTTTAATTTAAAATGTGGCTATAAATTTGAGTCTGATTCTGATCTAAGATCTGTATCAAATATAATCAGGAATCTGG
Organism: Cochliomyia hominivorax; assembly: GCA_004302925.2. Lineage (NCBI taxonomy): Eukaryota > Metazoa > Arthropoda > Insecta > Diptera > Calliphoridae > Cochliomyia > Cochliomyia hominivorax. Next base: position 67,762,089 of record PYHX02000494.1, read on the forward strand.
ATATTAATTTAAGACTGTGTCAGAATCTTGTCTGAACACTCTGAATCTCACTGAATGTTAACCAAAGACTGTGTCTGAAATTTTACCTGATTCAAAAAATCTCCACCAGATGATTCTGAACATAAAATCAGATTCAGAAGAGTTTGAATCTTAATCTTATTCAGATGATTTTCAATTAAAATAGGATTCTTGCTGAATCTTAACCAATTCGAAATTGATTTAAATCTAATTCAATTCAGATGGATTTTAATACAAACTTGATTCGGATGATTGTTAATCTAAAGTCGAATAAGTTTTAGATGAAATTTCTTTGATTTTTAATATTAATCTAAAAAAGGAATTTAATCTAATTCAGATGAATCTGAATCCAAATCTGATTAAAATAAAATTGTATCCGATTTTAATTCAGGTTAACGTGAATGTAAATCGGATTTAGATGATTATGAATTAAAATATCTATTATTCTGGTGAATCTGAATCTGAATCAAACAAATGTATATCGAAAACTGATCTATAGGAATTTAAATCTAAATCTGAATTAAATGAATCCGAATATAATTCAAGTGAATCTGAAATTAGATTCAGATGAATGCGTATCTAAATCTGTACCAAATTCAAATAAATCTAAATTAAAATCTGAATCTAAGACTGAATTTTATTCAGATAAATATTAATTTTATTTGTATAAATCGGAATCCATTTTATATGAATTTAACCTGATTCAGACGAACTTAAATCTGATTGTTAAGAATTTAAATATAAAATTTGATGTATATAAATTCGAATCAAAATATGATGCGGAATGAATCTGATTTAGATGAATTTAAATCTGATATGATATTTGATATGAATAATATGATTCATAT
>PYHX02000494.1:67763054-68045205 GCA_004302925.2 Cochliomyia hominivorax
TTTTGATAAATTTTCTCTTAAATAATTTTTTCATATATTTGATAAAAAAAAAACTTTTATAAATTTTCTGTTAAATTAAAAATTTCTATGAAATTTCATTTAAGAAAAAATTTCTATAAAATTTCATTTAAGAGAAAATTTTCTATAAATTTTCTGTTAAGAGAAAATTTTCTATAAATTTTCTGTTAAGAGAAAATTTTCTATAAATTTTCTGTTTAGAGAAAATTTTCTATAAATTTTCTGTTAAGAGAAAATTTTCTATAAATTTTCTGTTAAGAGAAAATTTTCTATAAATTTTCTGTTAAGAGAAAATTTTCTATAAATTTTCTGTTAAGAGAAAATTTTCTATAAATTTTCTGTTAAGAGAAAATTTTCTATAAATTTTCTGTTAAGAGAAATTTTCTATAAATTTTCTGTTAAGAGAAAATTTTCTATAAATTTTCTGTTAAGAAGAAAATTTTCTATAAATTTTCTGTTAAGAGAAAATTTCTATAAATTTTCTGTTAAGAGAAAATTTTCTATAAATTTTCTGTTAAGAGAAAATTTTCTATAAATTTTCTGTTAAGAGAAGAGAAAATTTTCTATAAATTTTCTGTTAAGAGAAAATTTTCTATAAATTTTCTGTTAAGAGAAAATTTTCTATAAATTTTCTGTTAAGAGAAAATTTTCTATAAATTTTCTGTTAAGAGAAAATTTTCTATAAATTTTCTATAAATTTTCTGTTAAGAGAAAATTTTCTATAGATTTTCTGTTAAGAGAAAATTTTCTATAAATTTTCTGTTAAGAGAAAATTTTCTATAAATTTTCTATAAATTTTCTGTTAAGAGAAAATTTTTATAAAAATTTCTGTTAAGAGAAAATTTTCTATAAAATTTCTGTTAAGAGAAAATTTTCTATAAAATTTTCTATTAAGAGAAAATTTTCTATAAATTTTCTATTAAGAGAAAATTTTCTATAAATTTTCTATTAAGAGAAAATTTTCTATAAATTTTCTATTAAGAGAAAATTTTCTATAAATTTTCTATTAAGAGAAAATTTTCTATAAATTTTCTATTAAGAGAAAATTTTCTATAAATTTTCTATTAAGAGAAAATTTTCTATAAATTTTCTATTAAGAGAAAATTTTCTATAAATTTTCTATTAAGAGAAAATTTTCTATAAATTTTCTATTAAGAGAAAATTTTCTATAAATTTTCTATTAAGAGAAAATTTTCTATAAATTTTCTATTAAGAGAAAATTTTCTATAAATTTTCTATTAAGAGAAAATTTTCTATAAATTTTCTATTAAGAGAAAATTTTCTATAAATTTTCTATTAAGAGAAAATTTTCTATAAATTTTCTATTAAGAGAAAATTTTCTATAAATTTTCTATTAAGAGAAAATTTTCTATAAATTTTCTATTAAGAGAAAATTTTCTATAAATTTTCTATTAAGAGAAAATTTTCTATAAATTTTCTATTAAGAGAAAATTTTCTATAAATTTTCTATTAAGAGAAAATTTTCTATAAATTTTCTATTAAGAGAAAATTTTCTATAAATTTTCTATTAAGAGAAAATTTTCTATAAATTTTCTATTAAGAGAAAATTTTCTATAAATTTTCTATTAAGAGAAAATTTTCTATAAATTTTCTATTAAGAGAAAATTTTCTATAAATTTTCTATTAAGAGAAAATTTTCTATAAATTTTCTATTAAGAGAAAATTTTCTATAAATTTTCTATTAAGAGAAAATTTTCTATAAATTTTCTATTAAGAGAAAATTTTCTATAAATTTTCTATTAAGAGAAAATTTCTATAAATTTATATTAAGAGAAAATTTTATATTAAGAGAAAATTTTCTATAAATTATCTGTTAAGAGAAAATTTTCTATCAAATTTCTGTTAAGAGAAAATTTTCTATCAAATTTCTGTTAAGAGAAAATTTTCTATAAAATTTCTGTTAAGAGAAAATTTTCTATCAAATTTTTTTAAGAGAAAATTGTCTATAAAATTTTTTGTTAAGAGAAATTTTCTATAAATTTTCTCTAAAGAGAAAATTTTCTATAAATCTTCTGTTAAGAGAAAATTCTCTATAAATTTTCTTTTAAGAGAAAATTCTCTATAAATTTTCTGTTAAGAGAAAATTCTCTATAAATTTATCTGTTAAGAGAAAATTCTCTATAAAATTTGTCTGTTAAGAGAAAATTCTCTATAAAATTTGTCTGTTAAGAGAAAATTCTCTATAAAATTTGTCTGTTAAGAGAAAATTCTCTATAAAATTTGTCTGTTAAGAGAAAATTTTCTATAAAATTTGTCTGTTGAGAGAAAATTTTCTATAAAATTTGTCTGTTAAGAGAAAATTTTCTATAAAATTTGTCTGTTAAGAGAAAATTTTCTATAAAATTTGTCTGTTAAGAGAAAATTTTCTATAAAATTTGTCTGTTAAGAGAAAATTTTCTATAAAATTTGTCTGTTAAGAGAAAAATTTCTAAAAATATTCTGTTAAGAGAAAAATTTCTAAAAATTTTCTGTAAAGAGAAAATTTCTATAAATTTCTGTTAAGAGAAAATTTTCTATAAAATTTCTGTTAAGAGAAAATTTTCTATAAAATTTCTGTTAAGAGAAAATTTTCTATAAAATTTCTGTTAAGAGAAAATTTTCTATAAAATTTCTGTTAAGAGAAAATTTTCTAAAAATTTTCTGTTAAGAGAAAATTTTCTAAAAATTTTCTGTTAAGAGAAAATTTTCTAAAAATTTTCTGTTAAGAGAAAATTTTCTAAAAAATTTTCTGTTAAGAGAAATTTTTCTAAAAATTTTCTGTTAAGAGAAAATTTTCTAAAAATTTTCTGTTAAGAGAAAATTTTCTAAAAATTTTCTGTTAAGAGAAAATTTTCTAAAAATTTTCTGTTAAGAGAAAATTTTCTAAAAATTTTCTGTTAAGAGAAAATTTTCTATAAAATTTCTGTTAAGAGAAAATTTTCTATAAAATTTCTGTTAAGAGAAATTTTCTATTTAAGAGAAAATTTTCTAAAAATTTCTATTAGAGAAAATTTTCTATAAATTTTCTAATTTAAGAGAAAATCTTTCTGTTAGAGAAAATTTTCTTTAAAAAATCTATTTCTGTTAAGAAAAATTTTCTACAAAATTTCTGTTAAAGAAAATTTTCCAAAACCAATTCGACTGTGATTTGTCCTTCAATATATACATTTCTTTCCATATTTTGTTTGATGTTGCAAATGTGCGTTCGTTTCGTTATTGAACACATTCCTGTATAAAAACATAAATTAAATATTTTGCACATGTTTCCTCTCTCAGGTCCCCTCCGATTGTGGTGGTGGTGGTGTGTAACCACTCATCCAACTGCCTTCTACTCTGTCTGCTTCAAATAACCACGTGTGAGTCGTACAGCCGTCATTTGTCTGTCTGTCTGTCCCACTGTCTATCTATCTGTATATTTGTGAATGTTCATATGCTTCTGGTGCCAATGATGTGTGTGTGTGTGCGTGTGAATGTATTTGTATTGGGTGTCTCTCTATTAGAATTGAATATTCATTAATTTGTAAAATGTACTCCTCCCTCGATTGAAGTCTGTATAAAAAATGATGATCTGAATGACGCCTATATCTCTTTTCTATTTCTAGTTGCTGCTGTTGTTGTTGTAATATCCTTGTTTACATTTCAATTTTTTCATTGTTTATCTGGTTATAATAATTATAATTATTTGTTTATTGGCTATAAAATATTGTTGATATGATTTTTATTTTATAAAATCATAAAAAATGGAGGGGGAATTAGGCTGATTAGTTTAGGATAAATAAATAATTATCATCATCTGATACTGATAATGACGATAATGATGATGATGATGAGTTTATTGAATATTGTCTGTTTATGTGAAAATTGTGGTGTGTGGAAATTATTTGATAATTTTTTCCATTTAAAACGATACAAAAAATACTCAAACTCCTCAATTATGGATAATCAATCAGTTTTTTTTCGAAATGAAATTCATTAGTCAAGCAACATGTTCATATGGACTGGGGTTTTTATAAAAAAAATACCCCCCACAGTTTAAGACAACACGTGTCCAGGAGTTGAAGTTTGTATTTTTCTTTTGTATTTTTTTTCATTATAAATTTTCTATAATTATTATGTTTACGGATGTTTTCAAATGACTGAATATAATTATGAAAAATGACTGACAGGGAGACAGACATATGGTGTTATGTCATCTCTCAACTTCAAAGAAATTTAAATAAAAATGTTATTCAATTCAAGTGCTTTTTGGAAACTTTGCGAAAATTGTTTTGATTGAAATGTTTTTTCTTGATTTTCGATTTTTTTTAGTTTTCTTAAAAAAAGTTGTGAAAGTAGGCAATTTTTTAAATATCGATTTTACAGAACATTTTCTTTAAATTATGATTTCCTGAAATTTTTCTAAAAAATTCTTTTAAGTGGAAATTTTCGTTAAATTTTGGTTTGATTTTTTTAATTTCCTTCTTTTAAAAAATTTGCCTTAAATTTCAATTTTGTAGGTTTTTCGATTTTAAGAAAAATTTCTTAAATATCCTTTTTAGAGAAAATTGTCATTCAATTTTCCTTATAAAAATTTGTGAAAGTAGCCATTTTTTTTAAATATCGATTTTACAGAAAATTTTCTTTTAAATTGTGATTTTATAAAACAAAATTTCAAGAATTTTCATTTTTATAAAAAGTTTCCTTAATTTTTCTTTAAGTGAAAATTTTCGTTAAATTTTGTTTTGGAAAAGATTTTTAAAATTTCAACTTTGAAGAAAAATTTTCTTTTTTTAGAAACTTTTTATTTAAATTTCAATTTTATAGACTTTTTTCGAATTTCGATTTTAGAGAAAATTTTCTTAAAATATAATTTTTTGAGCAAATTTTCATTCAATTTCGATTCTATAAAGAATTTTCCTTTTTAGTAAAAATTTTCTTTAAATTTTGTTGTACTTTAATGTCGACTTTGAAGAACATTTTTTAAAATTTTCTTCCTCAAGAATTTTTTTTTAATTTCGATTTTTAAAGAAATTAATTTGATTTTTTTAATTTCGATTTCAAAGAAAAATATCCAAGAATTTTCTTTTTTAGTAAAAATTTTCGTTGAATTTTGATTATAAAAAATTTCTTAAAATTTCGACTTTGATGGAAAATTTTCTAATTTTCTAATTTCTTTTAGAAAATTTTCTTTAAATTTCAAGTTTGTGGATTTTTTTTTAATTTCGATTTTTAAAGAAAATTTTCTTAAAATTTATCCTTTTTTAGAAACAAATTTTCATTGAATTTCGTTTAAAGAATAATTTTTTTAAGGATTTTATTTTTAGTGAAAATTTTCCTTAAATTTTTATTTAAAAAATTTCAAATTGAGATGATTTTCTGATAGATCGGAATACTAATTCTAGAAAATGATAATCTTATGAATTAAAAGATCTGCTGTCAGACGAATGTGATTCGAATCTAATTCAAATGAATCTGAAACTTCATATAAATCAGAATTTAAAACAAATGAATCTGAACATCATTTAGATCTGAATCTTAATCTGATTATGATACATCGGAATATGATTCAGGTGAATCTGAATATGACACAGTAAAATCTGAATCTAAAGCTGAATATGACTCTGAAAAATTTGAATATAAATCTTATTGAGGCGAATGTGATTCAAATGGATCTCAAAACAAATTTCATTTACATATGAATTGGATTCAGTTTGATCTGATTATAATTCGGATGAATATGAAAATAATTCAAATTCATCTAGATATATTTGTGAATCGTCTTATGATAATTCAGAAGAATCTGAATGCAAAATATAAACTTAATTTTTTCTCGGAATCTTTCTATATTTCTTTCAAACTATCTACGATGTACCTTTTAATATAATGTTTAATCACTCATTTTAAATATTTCTTCTTCTGTATTTATCTTTGAACTTCTTCCTCAATCTATTTCAGAATCTCTCCACTTCTGAGTTTTTATAAGCTCTTAGTCTGCCTTCTTATCCAACCCTCAATCAATCAATCTGTCGCTCCATTGCAATTCAGAATTTATCTTTCAATCTAACTGTAAATCTATATAATTTTTATCTCTAAATGTATCTAAGTATCTATCAATCTATATCTATATCGATGTCTGTGTCTACTTCTTAATTTATCTCTCAATCTATTACTCTGTTCATCTTTCAATCTTGTTCTGGATTTATCTCTCAATTTATCTCTTAATCTCTTGATCTATCTAAACATTTGACAATTCAACTTTGTATCTTTATCTCAACTTGTCAATCAATCTATTTCTCAGTGTATCTTTCTGTCAGTCTAAGAATCTTTCTCTTAATCTACCACTCAATCTAACACTCTATCTTTTTCTATTTATCTATCCATCTCTTTTTAACTCTGTCCATTAATTAACCGTTTTATTTCATATTTAATATCGATTTAAGACATTTAACTTTATTTTTTTTCTTTTAACTCTTCTAATTAAAATTCATTTAAAATATAAATTTTATAGTCAATAATTTTTAATAATAAAAACAAATAAATCACAAATTTAAAAAACCATAAACTAAAACAGTTTAATGACATTTTTTTAATAATCATAAGTCCCAGAGCGCGGGCCCAGGCCACCTACAATGTTCAGTTTTAGTTTTCAATGTATTAGTGTGGCTTAATAAATTTCATTATTTTATTATTTAAAATAAACATTAACACATACAAACAAAAATATAAAAAAAGAAGAGAAAACAAGTAAAAAATGCTACATTCGGCTCTAACGAATCTTATACACCCTCCACCACATGCATTACACAAATCTTAGCATGAGTCCAAATAATCAATTATGGTCCGATATTTGTTTAACTATATTCATATATTAAGAAAGTTTAAAAGAAAAACTGGGTCACATTTAAAATCCCTTTCTGTCGAGGATCATTTATGGGAACTATAACAAAATATGGCCGATATTTGTCAAGTTGGTAACACATATTTAAGAAATCTAGAACAATAATTGTGCCGAATCTCAATACACAATTCTTTCAAGTTAAAAGTCGCATACGTTTAAGAGGTTTCCGGGAGCAAGACTTAAAAGGCAGCTGTAGTAAAATATAGACCGATATTCCCCCAGAAAGAACCAACACATTAAAGACATTAGACAAATAATATTGGGTCTATATTCATATAAGAGTCTTATAAGCTTCACGAGGGCCTTATATGGGGAGCTTTAGCATAATATGGACCGATATTAACTTGAAAACATATATTCAAACCCGTTAGGAATTTAATTATACGCAAATTTCAATATAAATGATCATATTCAAAGTTGTATAATCTATAAACGATATTCCGGGACAGTCTAGTGTCCAAATCCAAAGAGGTTTATTATTATATCTAAATAAATATATATAGGGATTTCAGAAAATTATCTTCAAAATTGTGGCCTATGTGGCACACAGATTTTGAGGTGAATCAAAATTTTGCTTGTTAAGGTTTATTTTCTGTTATTTATTTCCATTTTTTTGTTGAAAATTTTAAAAAGATATTTTTCGGAATTTTAAGACTGTCTCAGATATCAGTCTATAACTTGTTTTGTCAATGAAAAGTTATAGCTGGTTTTAAATTGGAAACTGCTTAGGACAATAACATGCAATGAGAACAAATTTCATTGAATTCGGACGATTATTTTGGCAGTGAGAATGTTTCCAACAGACATAAAGACAGACAGATGGATATAGCTAAATTGACTCAGATTTTCATTTGATCTAAAAAATGTATACACATTATTTTGTCTGTATTGATATCTTCTTAGCACTACATACATAATGACAAGCATAATACACCCTATTCACTACTTGTCGTGGTGTAGGGTATCAAAAAATCACAACAAAGTTAATTAAAAATTCTATACAAACTTTAGAAAATGAAATGTTTATTCTCGGGCACCAGGAACGTGCAAATGAAAAATAATATTTTTTTTCCTCTGCTTCTTCTTTTTCTACTATTATTACAAAATCGTTCAAGTAGATGTTTTTGTAAAAAAAGTAAATAAAATAAATTTTATTGAATAAAAAATATCAGAAAAAACATGGAAATGTTCAATATAAAAGAGTTATAGTCAGAATCAAAGGCAACGTACAGATTAGGGTGATCGACCGGTTTTTAATAACCAATTATAAACCGGTTATTTGATTAAGTCGCTTTCGGTTTTTATGAAAAACTCACATTTCGAATATTGAAAAAATCGGGTGGAAATAATATCAGCAGTCGCCAGAAACCATCATAGATTGTAATGATTCTACTTCCAGGCAGGCGAAAATATGATCAGAATCTGATAAATTTTTCTATGAAAAAAATTTATGGATCAGAATTTTTCTGTGGAAATATGATCAGAATCTGATGAATTTTTCGATGAAACCGAAAACCGGTTTCTAAAAATAAAATACCAAAGTATCGATCATCCTAATACCAGAGCATACAGAGCACTCGACAAAAACATGAAGCTTAAAAATATTGTTGTAAATGTGTCTTTCTTTACGTTTCAATAAATTCTGTAGCATGTTTTGCATACAAAAAAGACTCTTTTTTATTTTATTTATTTATTTTCAATAAATAAAAGTAAAAATATTAAAAAAATAATAAATCCTTTATTTATAAATATATTTTATAGCTTGTTAAAATCTTAAATTTCTTTAGGCCATTCAAAATATTGAGTTATATTTCCAGAGAAATTTAATTTTTTATTTAATTCTAATTGAAGATTTTGGTATTAAAGTTTATAAGCACGTATCACTACAAATATTAGGTCAACGCAATAAATTAATTAGAAATTATATATAAAATTGATAATTTGTTGCTTAAAATTAAAAAATATTTATCATAAAATTGTGAGATACTTCCGGAGACCAATAACAGGCCTAAGTTTAGTAGATATCACCAAAGTAACACTAAATTATATTTTTTTGTTTTATTGATCAGTTATTTATCTGTATCTGTATCAACATCTGAATCTGTATACGTATATGTATATGTATATGTATATGTATATGTATATGTATATGTAAATGTACATGTAAATGTACATGTACATGTATATGTATATGTATGTGTATCTGTATATGTATATGTATATGTATATGTATATGTATATGTATATGTATATGTATATGTATATGTATATGTATATGTATATGTATATGTATATGTATATGTATATGTATATGTATATGTATATGTATATGTATATGTATATGTATATGTATATGTATATGTATATGTATATGTATATGTACATGTATATGTATATGTATATGTATATGTATATGTATATGTATAAGTACTAGTATATGTATATGTATATGTATATGTATATGTATATGTATATGTATATGTATATGTATATGTATATGTATATGTATATGTATATGTATATGTATATGTATGTATATGTATATGTATATGTATATGAATATGCATATGCATATGCATATGTATATGTATATGTATGTGTATCTGTATATGTATATGTATCTGTATCTGCATTAGCAACTGTTTCTGTATCTGTATCTGCATTAGCATCTGTTTCTGTATCTGTATTGTGTCTGTATATGTATTTGTATCTATATTTTTATCTGCATCTGTATGTCTATGTGTCTCGATCTTTATTCTATCTCTATTTCTCTTTCTTTCTCTTCATCTGTATGTGCAACTAAATTTTAATTCAAATCTGTATCTTTTTCTGAAAATCTAGTTGAATCTAAATCTGAGATTTAATTTTAATTTAAAAATGTGGCTATAAATTTGAGTCTGATTCTGAATCTAAGATCTGTATCAAATATAAATCAGAATCTGGATATTAATTTAAGACTGTGTCAGAATCTTGTCTGAACACTCTGAATCTCACTGAATGTTAACCAAAGACTGTGTCTGAAATTTTACCTGATTCAAAAAATCTCCACCAGATGATTCTGACATAAAATCAGATTCAGAAGAGTTTGAATCTTAATCTTATTCAGATGATTTTCAATTAAAATAGGATTCTGCTGAATCTTAACCAATTCGAAATTGATTTAAATCTAATTCAATTCAGATGGATTTTAATACAAACTTGATTCGGATGATTGTTAATCTAAAGTCGAATAAGTTTTAGATGAATTTCTTTGATTTTAATATTAATCTAAAAAGGAATTTAAATCTAATTCAGATGAATCTGAATCCAAATCTGATTAAAATAAAATTGTATCCGATTTTAATTCAGGTTAACGTGAATGTAAATCGGATTTAGATGATTATGAATTAAAATATCTATTATTCTGGTGAATCTGAATCTGAATCAAACAAATGTATATCGAAAACTGATCTATAGGAATTTAAATCTAAATCTGAATTAAATGAATCCGAATATAATTCAAGTGAATCTGAAATTAGATTCAGATGAATGCGTATCTAAATCTGTACCAAATTCAAATAAATCTAAATTAAAATCTGAATCTAAGACTGAATTTTATTCAGATAAATATTAATTTTATTTGTATAAATCGGAATCCATTTTATATGAATTTAAACCTGATTCAGACGAACTTAAATCTGATTGTTAAGAATTTAAATATAAAATTTGATGTATATAAATTCGAATCAAAATATGATGCGGATGAATCTGATTTAGATGAATTTAAATCTGATATGATATTTGATATGAATAATATGATTCATATTAATCACAATTTATAATTGAATATGAATCGGTTATAAATATATTATAATATATAATAAATCCAAATCTTCAAATGAGATTATATATATGAATCTACAACGAATTTATTTCAGTGACATTCTGAATGTGATTAAATGTATCTTATTCTAAATTAAAATATTATTTAGTTGTATCTGTATCTTAACAGGACTCAACTAAATCTGAGTAATCGAATTCTATTGTGATAAATTTGGATGTTATCACAAGATAAATTATTTTTTGAGAATCAATCCTGAAATAATTCAAAATTTCGATACTCCTTTGTGTGTAATATTGAAAAAGAATCATGTAATCTTGCAACAAAATCTGACTCGATTTACCTCTGTCCGTCTGTCTTCCTGTTGTTAACACGCTCATATGCTCAATAATTAATAGAGCTGAACACGAAATTTCGCCTTAATATTTGTTATTGTCCTGAGAAGTTTTCTACTTAAAACCACCAAAATAGGTTCACTATATTAAAAGTTATGGACCGATATCTGGAGCAACTTCAAAATTCAAGCGAAGTTCTTTTATAAAAATGCCAATTTTAAATCGACAAATTATAATAATATTTTGTCATAATATCAAGTAATATGGACCTTATCACCGTTCCAAAATCGGTTCAGTAGAAAAAAGTTATAGTTGTGTTATATTTAAAAATAATACTGTTATAGTTTGGATGCGTTTCTGAGTGCATTTGTAAGTGTGTTAGTGCACGTATTTTGTAGGTGTGAAATATTATGTATTTTCTTCACACACGTTGGTGGTGTAGGGTATTAAAGATTCGGCATAACCGACTACAGTATTATTACTTATTTTAAAATTAAACTTTAAATGACAATTAAAGTTTTGAAATGAAAAATATTTATTCTCCAATTAAAGGCAATATTAACACTGCAATATCCTAACAAACTGTAATGGAAAATGTAATTTATGGTCAAAATGTTGCTTTAAGTTATAATTTTTCTTATCAATTTTATAATTTGCATAACTGAAAATTCGAGATATGAAATCATTTCCTGTCTGGTAAATTTTATAAAACAAAATAATTTTGTTTTCCTTTTTCATTCAAGAAACTTTGTTGTTAATCTTTAAGAAAAATAAGTACGAATAATATACATTCGGTTATGTCGACTCTTCAATACCCTCCACCAGAAATGCGGGTGAAGTAAATACATTATGTTTCACACATACACACAAACGTATACAATACATACACGTTTTTCTTCAATATAACTCAGGAATTCTTAATGAGTCATAAAATTAGTTGTATGTTTGGCTATAACTTACTTTTATACTGAACCGATTTTGACCATTTTTGGAATGATAATGAATTTATATATAACTAAATATCATGTCAAAATTTTATTCTTATTTATCGATTTGTATCTAAGGCAACTAAGAGGTTGCCTCAAATACCAGTCTATATCTCTTAATATACTCAACCGATTTTGCTGATTTTAATTAGGCAGCTTCTCAAGACTATAACAAATCTTTGGGCAAAATGTTAATGAGCTTTATAATTTATTGTGGGTGTGATGTGTGTGCAAACGACGAAAACGATAGCTAAAACGATTCGAATTTTGATTTGATGCAAAATGTATATAGACATTATGTTGCCTCAGATAATTTCTTCTTAGCGTTACACACGTAATGACCGCTTTACCGCTTATGATGGTTATTGCACAATGGTCCTGACAAAAATTAATTTAAAACATTAAAAATTTTTATTTATTTTTTATTTTTTAAAACCTATGGAAAATGCTTATAACTCCCTTATTTGTAAACCGATTTTGTTTAATTTCAAAACCCCAACTCTTGAAATTTTAAACTATAATAAAGTGTAACAAAATATTACAATCCCTGCACAATGGACCCAAAAAAATAATAATTTTCAATATTCAAATATTTTTCAATTAAAAATTTATAATGAAGTTTCTGGACATGTGAACGCATAATGCTCATAACTTCCTAATTGGTGAATAGATTTTTAGTATCCTGATTATTATAAACTACAAAAAAAAATCTATCAAGAAGAAGATATGCTGCACTATGGACCAGATAAAATCAAAAATTTTTTAATTAAAATTTGAGTTGAAACATGACCGAAAAATGCTTATAACTTCCTTATTGTTGAACCGATTTTGATTAATTTTGTTACCCTGATTCTGAAGATCCATAACTAGATTTGTCAATAAAAATAAATGCTGCAAAATAGCTCTGCCTAAATAAATTGGAAAATAAAAATTATCTTTTTTTATAATCAATGGAAAAATGCTTATAACTCCTTTATTCCTGATCCAATTTTGATGAATTTTACTATTCCGACTTTTTAAATTATAATAATGCATAATGGACCCAAGAAATAAGTTTTAAAAATCCAACATTTTCTTATTAAAAATTTGATTTGATGCAAAAATATATATAAATTATGTTGTCTCAGATGATTCCTTCTAAGCGTTACACACGTAATGACAAAGTTAAAATACCCCCTCTTCACCACTTGTGACGGTGGAGTTTTTAAAACTGACTAGAAAATCGATTTTTTTATATAGAAAAATGATTTATTTTATTTTTTGATATTTTTTATATATAAAAATTGTAATTAAATCTTAAATATTTGCGGTAAATTAAAAAGTTATCTTAATTGAACATGTTCAATGAGTTGTTTAAGTGTTTTTATTGGAGAAATAAATTCATTTCAAAATTCAATTCAATACACATGAATAGAGTTTGTGACAAAAACAAATTTAATTTGTGTTAAAATCAATTAAAAAAATTATTAACAAAAAATAAAAAATTAAAAAATATATGGAAAAAATTAAAAAAATTACAATTAATTGTGAACCGTTTACAACGAAATTCAATACTCTAATTATGAACTATTTTAAAAATTAATATTAAGTAAAAATACCGCGCAGTGGACTTGGCGAAATACATTTCGAGATACAGATTTTTATATAGATTTTCAGCACCTCAAGTGGTCTAGAGTGTATGTTATCCTTGTCATTCCATGTGTAACGCTAAGAAAGAATCATCTTATACCCTATAATGTATAAATATAGTACTGCATAAGATCAAAATCTGAATCGATTTACCTATGTCTGTCAGTCTGTCTGTTTGTTGTTATCACGCTCACATCCACACTTATTGACAGAACTCAATGAAATTTGGTCTAACTATTTGTTATAAGACTTAGAAAAGTATCCTTTTTAAAACCTTTAAAATCGGTTTAGCCTCTTGAAAGATATAGACCGATATCTGAAGCAACCTCTAAATGCAAGAGAAGATCATCCATAAAATTTTCAATTATAAGTCAAGAAATGAGAATGAAATTTTGCCATAATATTAAGTTATCTGTACTTTATAAACATTTCAAAAATTATCCAAATCGGTTCAGTAGAAATAAAGTTATAGCAAAATATATAACTAATTTGATGATTCGTTAAGTCTTCCTGTTTTATATTTATGAAAAACGTTTACAAAGTATACAAGTTTTTGACGGTGTATGTATGAAACATAATGTATCTAATTCACACGCATTTGTGGTGGAGGGTATTAAAGATTCGGCATAGCCGAATATAGTATTCTCACTTGTTTTAAATAAAAATGTTTTCATTATTTTAATCGTTAAAAAATGCTTATAATTCACTTACATGTGAACCAATATAGATGAATTTCAAACTTTTGATTCTTGTGATAATAGTTTAAAAACATGTATTAATGACTACAATTAGTGCACAATGGGTCTGGCAAAAGAAATTCGAATATACAAATAAAATGTTTAGGGAAAATTTGTTTGTACGTTAAAAAAGGTTTTAAATTGTAAAAAATGCTTATAACTCCTTTTTATCTGAAACGATTTTGATGCATTACAAAGCTTAGACCTTAGACATTAAAAGTTTTTTTAATAAACAAAAATTTCTGCACTATAGGTCTAACAAAATAAATTTTAATCTGAAAACATTTTTTATTTACAGCAATTTTAATCGTTGGAAAAGGCTTATAACTCTCTGATTTTTGAACTAACTTTTACGTATTTTAATACCAAGAAATCTGAAATTATAATCCACAACAAAATTTATTAAAAAACAGAATAACTGCACAATAGTGCCGACAGAAATCCATTTTAAACACTAATAATTTTTAATATTTTTTTTTTATTTTTTTTAAAATCTATGGAAAATGCCTTTAACTCCCTTATTTGTAAAGCGATTTTGTTTTATTTCAAATCCCCGACTTTTGAGATTTTAAACTATAATAAAGTGTAACAACAAATTACAATCCCTGCACAATGGACCCAAAAACAATATTTTTAAAAAATCAAACATTTTCCTATTAAAAATTTATAATGAAGTTTCTGGACTTGTGATCGCAAAATTCTCATAACTTCCTTATTGGTGAATCGAGTTTTAGTACCCTGATTATTATAAACTACAAAAAAATCTATCAAGAAAAAGATATGCTGCACTATGGACCAGATAAAATCAAAAATATTTTAATTAAAATTTGAGTTGACACATGACCGAAAAATGCTCATAACTTCCTTATTTATGAACCGATTTTAATTAATTTTGGTACCATGATTCTGAAGATCCATAACCAAATTTGTCAATAAAAACATATGCTTTAAAAGTAGCCCTGCCTAAATAAATTTAAAAATACAAATTATCTTTTTTTAAAATCAATGGAAAAATGCTTACAACTCCCTTTTTCCGGATTCGATTTTGATGAATATTACTAAACCGACTGTTTTAATTTTAAACTATAATTAAAATTAAAAATAAATACAATCCTTACAAAATGGACCCAAGAAATAAGCTTCAAAAATCTAACATTTTTAACTAAAAATTTAAAACGATTTTCTTGACATGCGATCGAAAACAGCTTATAACTCTCTTATCACTTAACCAATTTCATTGAATTGCAATACCCAGACTCTTGAAATTATAAACAATAATTAAATTCTTAAATTAATAATATCATTGCACAATGGTCCAGACAAAATAAATTTCAACATAATAAAATTTTTTATTAAAAAAAAATTCCAATATTTTTTTCAAGTGTTAAAAATTTCGCATTCAATCTTTTCCGTAAAAAAGCATATATTTCTGGATGTTGCATCATTTCCATTTAAAATAATTGACAGCATATTTCAAAAACAAGAATAAAAATTAATTATGATCTATTGTTTTTGGTGTAAAAGAGCTTTATTTCGTGTTTTGTCTTCCTTGTGAAGAAGCCACTTGAAATTTTTCTACTTTCTGCTGTCAAAGATTTCTTTTGGGAAATAAATTAGAAACCGGCCCTTTTTTTCTCTTAATATTTTATTTTTGTTATCATTCACACACCCTCGCTCCGATATTTCTTTTGAAATTATTCCATTTTCAATTGTATTGAAAACATACTTTATCATTTTGACACCTTTTAAAATTATTTCTTGTACTCATTGTTTTCTTTAAGTGTCTTTCTTCTTCTTCTTCTCTTTTTCTCTACCCAAAATAAAACACTCTTGTGAATGTCTTTCTGTCTGGGCTGTCATTTTTCTTAATAAACTCTCTTCTTATTTTCAATAATTTTTGGTTAAAATGCATTTTTTTTTGGATTTGGAAATATTTTCGTCCCTCGTATTCATTTTTCTTTGAAATTTTTACATACTTTTTGTTTTATTTATTTATTTTTTAAATATATTTTTGTTGTTGTTAATAATACATCATTGAAAATGTATTACAAATACATATAATTGTCAAATATGTCATTAACACTTAAAATTGAAATTAATCAAAGTGAAACGCAATAAATTTTCTTTAAAACAAAAAATTTTGAATTTTTTTTCAGGGGGAAATAGAACAACATATGTTTCCGCTTCCGTGGAGTTAAGGAAAATGGATAAAAAAATGTTTAGGTCATTAATTGTTAAACAGAGGGGATAATATGGAACATATCGGCAACGATTTATTTTGACTTTGCAACCACAGAATCGAACTAGAACTAAACTAGAACCGAAGTAGAACTGGACTAAAACTGAACAAGAACTCAACAAGAACTGAACTAGAACTGAACCAGAATTGAACAGGAACTCAACAAGAACTGAACTAGAACTGAACCAGAATTGAACAGGAACTCAACAAGAATTGAACTAGAACTGAACTAGAAATGAGCCAGAAATGATCCGGAACTGAACCAGAATTGAACTAGAACTGAACTAGAAATGAACCAGAAATGATCCGGAACTGAACAAGAATTGAACTAGAACTGAACTAGAAATGAACCAGAAATGATCCGGAACTGAACCAGAATTGAACTAGAACTGAACTAGAAATTAACCAGAAATGATCCGGAACTGAACAAGAATTGAATTAGAACTGAACTGAAAATGAGCCAGAAATGATCCGGAACTGAACCAGAATTGAACTAGAACTGAACTAGAAATGAACCAGAAATGATCCGGAACTGAACCAGAATTGAACTAGAACTGAACTAGAAATGAACCAGAATGATCCGGAACTGAAACAGAATTGAACTAGAACTGAACTTGAAATGAGCCAGAAATGATCCGGAACTGAACAAGAATTGAACTAGAACTGAACTGAAAATGAGCCAGAAATGATCCGGAACTGAACAAGAATTGAACTAGAAATGAACCAGAAATGATCCGGAACTGAACCAGAATTGAACTAGAACTGAACTGAAAATGAGCCAGAAATGATCCGGAACTGAACAAGAATTGAACTAGAAATGAACCAGAAATGATCCGGAACTGAACAAGAATTGAACTAGAACTGAACTGAAAATGAGCCAGAAATGATCCGGAACTGAACAAGAATTGAACTAGAAATGAACCAGAAATGATCCGGAACTGAACAAGAATTGAACTAGAACTGAACTGAAAATGAGCCAGAAATGATCCGGAACTGAACAAGAATTGAACTAGAAATGAACCAAAAATGATCCGGAACTGAAAAAAAACTCGAACTGAACTAAAACACAACGAGAACTGATCTGAATAATAACGGAAATAGAATTGATCTACTATTTAGCCAGTACTGAACGAGAACTGAAACAGAACTAAAATGGAACTGAATTATAACTGAATTCTAATTCATAATTTTCTTCTTTCTTAACATCATTTATATTTTTATCACGTGCGTAAATTCTCCTTATTAATTATATTCCTTTTCACATTATCTCTCAATTATTAACATAATTAACAAATTTCAAACCACAATTTTAATCACTTGAAAAATGTTCAAAATGCATTTCAAGTATCGAGAAACATTTCAATGTATGAGTGTAACAGGTTACATAACTGGTTTTAATATCTTTTTGATCGTATTAATTAAATTTTTCATCAGATACTTTAGATACAAATTAAAGACATATTTTTCATTTTGCATTTAAAGAGGCATATTTTTGGAACTAAATTACTCTCTTTTTTAATGTCATTATTACCATAATACAATTGTCATTTACAACAACAACAACAATAGAGATATGAAGAAGAAGAATAGAGAATTGAATAGAAATTGTAAAATAATTCTAAAGAAAAACTATTAAGATGTTTTCACCCCCACTCACACACACATACATATATGTGGGACGTTATATGGTCTAAAAGAATCTTGAGACAAAATAACATTTTATTCCTCCGATAGCGCAACAGCAGGCACAAAACAACATGAAAACTACTTGAAATGACATTTTTAATAATACTTGAGAGAAGTACGGAGGGGTTTTTTTCTTTTTTCATTTCTTGAAGTTTTTTAAAGATTTTAGAAGGAATTTTTTATTAGGGAGAATCAAAATTTGGAAGATAAAAATTTTCTTAATAAATATTTTTAAGAAATGTTTTAAAATTTATTATTGAACCACCCTATTAAACTCTTAGTAAGGAAAATATATTTCTTATTATAATCAGAGATAGACAAACATACAGTTGCGGTTAAAATAATAGCACCACCTACATACGACTTCTTAAATAAGTCATAAAAGAGATTTGAATAAAAAGTTGTTGTTATTTTATGGTTCAATAAAAATATTTCTGTTCATTTGCTTCCAGAAGAATTGATAGAACCTGGTGTCAAAATAATAGCACCACCCGGTTTTAACTACAACAAAATGTCCAACAAAAAAATAATTCAATTTATTAAATTCTGGTATCTTTCCAGATTAATTGTGTTCCATTACTACTCTTAAGTGGTCCAAAGTTCACTATTATTGATAGGTTGAGTTATCGTGCCCTTTCCATTATACGCAGCACGTAGACAAATTATCGATTGGATTTACATCGGGAGTCTGAGGAGGGCATTTCATTATAGTGACTCCATTATCATGAAACCACATGTTTGCCAATTTGCTGGTATGTTTCGGAACGTTGTCTTGTCAGTAGCATTACTTCTATTCTAGCACATCTATGATTTCAATACCATAATACGAAAAGCACCTCCATACCATAACACTGGAACCGCCATATTTAAAAGTTTTGTTTGCAGACTTTTTATTGTATTCTTAGCTCAAGGGGCCTCCTTACAAATAAAATATATTTAAGACTCATCGGTCCACAGAATATGATTTGACAGTTTTAACATCAATATGCCAAATTATATAAGTTTTAGCAAACTTTAATCTGTTTGAGATGAACAGAGCTGTATAAGAGGAGGACTTTTCATGGTCTTTCAAATTATATTTCCTAAGCTTTCTAATAAAGTTTCACTCCTTATTAACAGATTTAATTATTATTGAACCTGCTGCTGAGATAAATATCAGCTTCTTTATATGATGTATTATACGATGAACCATTAAAGGTGTCCCAACAGTTTTTCGTCCACGACTCCCTAATTTGTAGGT
Organism: Cochliomyia hominivorax; assembly: GCA_004302925.2. Taxonomy (NCBI): domain Eukaryota; kingdom Metazoa; phylum Arthropoda; class Insecta; order Diptera; family Calliphoridae; genus Cochliomyia; species Cochliomyia hominivorax. The sequence goes on from PYHX02000494.1 coordinate 67,782,622, forward strand.
TATGGCATTTCTAATTACTTTATTTGATTAACCGATAATATTTCTTATATCGACACAACTTTATTCATTAGAATCATGAGTCCTCGTCTCTCTGAAGTACAGTGCTAAGACCAACCCATTATTTAAATTCTATGTTTGGACTTTTTATGGTGCCATTATTTTGAGAGGTACCAATCTGATATTTTATCATTTTCTTAGAGAATTTACTTTGAATAACGGGACTACAAAATTGTTAATCAAAAGAAGATGTGAGTGTGACATGTGTGTGGTGCTATTATTTTGATCGCAACTGTATGTACTTACTGACTCAAAGTGAAAAAATAAAAATATGTAAAATACTTGAAATTTATTGTAAAATTATAATCTCGTACTTGAGAAAAAAACATTAAGATACTGACAATTGTAATAATTTACTCAATACAATTGCAACTTCAAGTGCAAAAGTGCATTTTTGCTATAACAACAGAAAAATTATTTTTATAATAAAAATTATTGAAAATGACAATAATTCGAGAATAATTATTGTTGGTAATGTAGCTTAAAATGAGTATATTTCGGGTCTATTGTGCAATAATTAAATTTTTAATGGAGACATATATATATATAGAGTTATGGTCTGAATTATTTTGGTATTGAAAATCCCTTTGATATATTAAGAAGTGTCTGAGAGCTACACAAACCATTTTCTAAAAACATTTCGATTTCATTAATATTTCGTGCTGTGGTGGTCCAATTATAATGCAAAATATCAATTGTAAGTCACACCTTCGATGTCAAGGCCCTGAATTATTTTTCATTACTTTGATTCTATGTTTGATCAATTCTACCCTGGAGGAAATTAGCTCAAGGACTGTGAAAGCTTTTACGAAAACGAGCGTTCAAATTAAAATGATTTTTGTGAACTATGTGAACCATATATATATAATCGGGTCTGTAAGAAATTATCAAACACCATAACCAGTCCAAAACTTGTTAGTTACTCAAAATACTGTAGTTTAATAGCGGTCAAAGCTCTGTGGTACAGAAATTTAATTAATCGGTCAAAAAGCAAACTTTTGTTAAAACCGATTTTCAAATTTTTAGTGTCATTCTTTAGTCAACATATTGAATTTTAACTTAACAAAAAAATCTGAACAAAATCTTTCTAATTGTGGGCGTGACTTGCTCTGAAAGGCAGTTAATTTTCATTTTCATTGAAAAAAAATTTAAAATTATCTGTTGATCAAATATAAATGATCATTATTCGGAAGCAATGAATGATAATCAACCGATTTTTTACTGTTATATAGTTAGGACTATAGTCTTCTTGAAATAAAGCTTAAATCACTGTAGCGTTTACACTCGCTTTGTTTTTGAACTTTTTCTCACGAATTATGTTTTACTTAAAATTAAACTTAAATGGAACATAACTTCCAAGAATCAAAAGAGATTAAGAAATTGTTCACCAGAAACACACTTTGAATCCGTATAAACCTTAAGATATGCAGGTAACACCCATTGAACACTTTTTCCGTTTGAATGAAAATACTTTAAATATTATGTATTTTCAATGCCATCAGAAATACACCTTTATACTTGGAACCAAATAATTTAAATAGGCCGATTTTCGAATATTTTAATGAAATGTCCCTTTGCACCCATTCCGTTATAGTATTTTCCCCTAAATACCGAATTATATATAAATTTTATGTTCAGTTGATTGTAACTGTAAAGGATCAAAGGTAAGTAAATAAATTTGTTTACAAAAAGAAAGTTATATTCATATATTTTAATCCACATATAATTCTAGACCTATTTGGACCCGCCTTTTCCACCCCGAATGAAAATACTTGAGTATCGTAGATAAATTTGACTTGGAAAAGTCTAGTCAAGGTTTAAACTTCTTAAACAAGCAGAGAATCTGGCATATAATTTCATTAAATTTTAGGACCTTTATTAAGCCCGCAATCTTCAAAAGTCTGGAAAAACTCGGAGCAAATCTTTTTTTATTCTTCTTTGAGGAGTTTAAAGAAATGAAGCTCTTTTTTTCGATTAAAGTTTTAATCTTTACTTTTTCGATTTTGTTCTATGCAAAATCGGAGAAAAATATTTTATTCATCTTTTAGCGAAGATTTTATTCATTTAAAAATTCTTTTTCCGATTTTGTTCCTTTTTGATTTTTATCATCAAGCCCGCAATCTTAAAAAGTCTAAAAGCAGAGTATGAAAAAACTCGGAGCAAATCTTTTTTTATTCTTCTTTGAGGAGCCTAAAGAAATGAAGCTCTTTTTTTCGATTAAAATTTTAATCTTTACTTTTTCGATTTTGTTCTGTGCAAAATCGGAAAAAATATTTTATTCTTCTTTTAGCAAAGATTTTATTCATTTAAAAATTCGTTTACCGATTTTGTTCTTTTTAGATTTTTATCATTTTTTAGAATTAAATTCTAGTTCTAAGAGCGTTTAAGAAAATTCTTTTTTTTTTAATTAAAATTAAACTCTTTGAAAAGTCCGATAAAAACCGGTAACAAGTGTAAAAATGGGTTAAATTTTTCGATTTGAATATCTTGGAAACTATAAGAGACACATTTAAGTACACCTTTTAATAGAGATTTACAAGATCCATCTATATGCAAGATTTTTTTGTCCCAATTCCTATATATTTTTTTGATGAATTTTAAATAAAATCATTATACCCCCGGTGTCCAACTTTGGAGGGTCACAGTCTTAGCCCCTGACTACATAGGTGTTTGTGCTCTTCCAACTCAACTCGAGAAGACCTCAGCTCTAATTAAATCAAATTTCATTAAGAAATCTCTAATGGTTCAAAAGTAACAGAATTATATCCAAAAACTCGATATAGACACAATGTACGATCATTACAAGGATCATTAAGAGACATTTTACTTAACTGAACTCACTATAGGGTGTTCAGAACTCATCATACTTTTACATAACATTTTATTATCCAGTTTCCTTCACTCTTCTTTTACTTTTCTCTCCCTAACAAATATCCTTATTTGAAATATCTTCGTCCTGCATAATAATCATATCAATTACAAAATTTTCTCTTTTATAGAATTTATTTTGTTTTTATTCTCTTGAATTAATTTCTCGTTATTTTTATTTGTTTTATTTTATATTTTCGTGTTCCTCTATTGTTTATGGTTAATTTTAAATCATCTCTTAGATTTTAGGATCTCAGGACCAGCTGTATTAATATTGAAAACCATAATGATCCTTTTTAATGGCGTTTTTTTTTTTTTTTGAAATAAAGAAAAAAGAGATATTTCGTGCTGCTACTTAGGGGGTGATTTTTGAAAGGTTTCCAATTTTCATGTATTCCTTTTTGAGTCCATTTTTATTTTCGCATGTGTGTGTGTTAATGGCAAGAAAAAAGGATTTTTTAAAATTTATGGTATTTTTTCTTTCACTTCATTATTGGGAAGAGAGAAAATAATGCTGCTGATAAAATTACTTAAAATTGCTATTTTTAACTATGAAATTAATGAGTCTAGCAGAGACGAATTTTTAGAACCCTACAATTCTCTAACTGATTCGATTTATGGGATTTTTAAAGTATTCGAAGATAATTCCATGGAAAACCTTTTATTTTTCCTTCAAAAAAAATCCCTTATCATTTGTTCAAGTATTTTTGTCCAATCTGAAAAGGTCTCAGATATCGGTCTATAACTTTTTTATCTTTAAAGACCCAAATTTTTGTAACAAATATAATAAATTTGAAGCATTTTTTTATTTATAAAATTTTTTTAATTATTTTTCATAATTTTTTGAGATAATCTCAGATATCGGTCTATATGTTTAAAGCCTTCAAAAACTTCAAGCCTTGAGGATTTTTTTTAATTTTACTTTAAAACTATTCTTAACAATATTTTAATATTTTTCATTATTTATGTTAAAATTTGTGCTCATCTCAGATATCGGTCTATAATTTTTTCAACCTCAAATTTAAAACACTTAGGAACAAACAAAATAAATTTGAAAATTTATTTTTTGAAATGAAATTCTTTTAATTTTTTCCATTATATTTGTCGAGTTTTGAAAGATCTGAAATATCGGTCTATATATAAACTTTTTATCTTTAAAAACTTAAATCTTTATCAAAAAAATATAAACAATTTTAGAAATTGTTATTGAAATCAGGTTATTTTATTTTGTTTTTTTAAGATTATCTCAGTTAATTGGTATATAACTTGTTTATAACTGAACCGATTTTATTGTTATTTAATCAATGAATGCTCCAGACAGTAGAACATTATTTCAAAAGATACACTGATTTTTATTTGTTACATCTTTAAGTTTAAGATTATCTTAAATATCGGTATATAGCTTAACGGTTATTCAACCGATCGCTTTCGATTTTTATGAGGTCCATAGATTCAATAAACTTATAGTCTTCTTTCGGAAGTTTATAATTTCCTGAAATTTTGTTCTATAACTTAAGAATTACAAAATCATGAGAAACATTAATGTGCGAAATTTTACGAGGGTCGGTCCATAATTTCTTCTAGTTGCCATGTAAGGCCCACAGAGCCTTTTAGAACGTAGTTATCCCACATGGAAGTTGGTACCAGCATTGTACACTTAAGCATAAATTAAAAAAAAAATTATACGAGGGTGGTTCACTAATTTTTAGTAGCTACCACATATAACCAATAATGTGGTCGGATCGGGCTTGACCGAGTATAACTTCTTGTCTCAGATATCGCTCTATAATTTTCTTGTTACAAGCTAAATTAAGTCCATTTAAGGTAACAAAGAAGATGAACCATAACCTGAATGAACTTCATTAATTTGGGGTTTTAAGTAAAAAAATATTGCTAGCAGAAAGACAGAAGGACATCGAGTCAGAATTTAGTATAGAACTTAAAGATTTTACCTTACAACAATCCTAAAATACCTTCATTTTCTCCTCATTCGGTGTAGGGTATACAAAAATAGAGAAAAAATACAACCAAAAGAAATAAGACAAAAAAGAGGATACACAAGGAGGAGTAGAGGAGGGAGAGGTGTAACTCATAAAGAAATAGAGATTTTAAATACACAAAAAATTTACTTCAAATACACACAAAACGACTTTATTATGTACATTTATTGATCCCTCAGGATTAGGTGTAAGTTGGATATTAAATTACAACAAAATTAACAACATTTGTAGGAAATGTTGTTGTAGTTGTTGTAAGTTGTATAAAGTGGCATAAAATTTATATTAAAAATTTTGTTTCTTTTTGCTGCTAAAGTTTTTATGAAATTTTCATTATTTTGAAACCCAAAAATTCCGAAAAAAAAAACAACAACAACAAACTTGTTTCATTTTATTATCGGTTGCTGGAGAAGTTTTGGTTTTAAATTGATTATTTTGGTTGCAAAGCTTAAGTTAGGCGCCACTGAATGTGAAAAAAATCCTAATTTTGTTGTTGCACACAAGTGGCTGACAAAAAAATCATAAACACTTTAGGTCGGTGGCTGACAATGCCACAACTTAACACAACAACAACAACAACAATCATGATTGACTGACACCAACAACAACTTAATACCACATGCCCCAGGAATCCACCCAACACATACACAGACTCTTACACAGTTTTAGCAAAAAAAAAAAAACAACAATAATTTATGCAAAACTTTTTCGTTTTTTGCGTGGGATGAGTCAGTTTGAGCGACACAGAAAACCGAAAAAAAGAGTCATGAAAAAATTGAACGAAAAATCCACTTAATAAATTGTTTTAATTCACTTAAAGTTTGAATTGCGGAATTTTTAGCGGAAGTTTAGGTCCCTTGATTCGTGCTTCCCTTTTAATAGATTTCGTAAAAAAGAACAAGTTTTTGAAAACGTTTTCGCATAAAACTGGTTTCTATTTACAGTAAACGCTCTCTGGAGAGACTTAAAGGAAATTGTTTAAGGAGTGAGATCAAAAATTTCTAAACATATTAATGTGTTAATAAAGAAACTGGCTTTAGCTCCGACAATTTTCGTTAAATTGAAAATTTTTATAGAAAATTTTCGTTAAATTGAAAATTTTTATAGAAATTTTCGTTAAATTGAAAATTTTTATAGAAAATTTTCGTTAAATTGAAAATTTTTATAGAAAATTTTCGTTAAATTGAAAATTTTTATAGAAAATTTTCGTTAAATTGAAAATTTTTATAGAAAATTTTCGTTAAATTGAAAATTTTTATAGAAAATTTTCGTTAAATGAAAATTTTTATAGAAAATTTTCGTTAAATGAAAATTTTTATAGAAAATTTTCGTTAAATAAAAATTTTTATAGAAAATTTTCGTTAAATGTTTTCGTTAAATGCATATTTTAATAGAAAATTTTCGTTAAGTGAAAATTTTTATAGAAACTTTTCGTTAAATGAAAATTTTTTTTAGAAAATTTTCGTTAAATGAAAATTTTTTTTAGAAAATTTTCGTTAAATGAAAATTTTTTTTAGAAAATTTTCGTTAAATGAAATTTTTTTAGAAAATTTTCGTTAAATGAAATTCTTTTTAGAAAATTTTCGTTAAATGAAATTTTTTTTAGAAAATTTTCGTTAAATGAAATTTTTTTTAGAAAATTTTCGTTAAATGAAAATTTTTTTAGAAATTTTTTTTTTAAACAATTTTCGTTAAATGAAAATTTTTATAGAAAATTTTCGTTAAATGAAAATTTTTATAGAAAATTTTCGTTAAATGAAAATTTTTTTTAGAAAATTTTCGTTAAATGAAAAATTTTATATAAAATTTTCGTTAAATTGAAAATTTTTATAGAAAATTTTCGTTAAATTGAAAATTTCCGTTAAATTGAAAATTTTTATAGAAAATTTTCGTTAAATGAAAAAAAATTTTTAACAATTTTCGTTAAATAAAATTTTTTTTAGAAAATTTTCGTTAAATTGAAAATTTTTATAGAAAATTTTCGTAAAATTGAAAATTTTTATAGAAAATTTTCGTTAAATCGAACATTTTTATAGAAAATTTTCGTTAAATCGAACATTTTTATAGAAAATTTTCGTTAAATGAAAATTTTTATAGAAAATTTTCGTTAAATGAAAAATTTTATAGAAAATTTTCGTTAAATTGAAAATTTTTATAGAAAATTTTCGTTAAATGTTTTCGTTAAATGCATATTTTAATAGAAAATTTTCGTTAAATTGAAAATTTTTATAGAAACTTTTCGTTAAATGAAAATTTTTTTTAGAAAATTTTCGTTAAATGAAATTTTTTTAGAAAATTTTCGTTAAATGAAATTCTTTTTAGAAAATTTTCGTTAAATGAAATTTTTTTTAGAAAATTTTCGTTAAATGAAATTTTTTTTAGAAAATTTTCGTTAAATGAAAATTTTTTTAGAAATTTTTTTTTTAAACAATTTTCGTTAAATGAAAATTTTTATAGAAAATTTTCGTTAAATGAAAATTTTTATAGAAAATTTTCGTTAAATGAAAATTTTTTTTAGAAAATTTTCGTTAAATGAAAAATTTTATATAAAATTTTCGTTAAATTGAAAATTTTTATAGAAAATTTTCGTTAAATTGAAAATTTCCGTTAAATTGAAAATTTTTATAGAAAATTTTCGTTAAATGAAAAAAATTTTTAACAATTTTCGTTAAATAAAATTTTTTTTAGAAAATTTTCGTTAAATTGAAAATTTTTATAGAAAATTTTCGTAAAATTGAAAATTTTTATAGAAAATTTTCGTTAAATGAAAATTTTTATAGAAAATTTTCGTTAAATGAAAAATTTTATAGAAAATTTTCGTTAAATTGAAAATTTTTATAGAAAATTTTCGTTAAATTGAAAATTTTTACAGAAAATTTTCGTTAAATTGAAAATTTTTATAGAAAATTTTCGTTAAATGAAAATATAAAAAAAATATAAAAATTTTTTATAGAAAATTTTCGTTAAATGTTTTCGTTAAATGCATATTTTAATAGAAAATTTTCGTTAAATGAAAATTTATTAGAAAATTTTCGTTAAATGAAAATTTTTTTAGAAAATTTTTTTTAAACAATTTTCGTTAAATGAAACTTTTTATAGAAAATTTTCGTTAAATGAAAATTTTTATAGAAAATTTTCGTTAAATGAAAATTTTGTTTAGAAAATTTTCGTTAAATGAATTTTTTTTTTTAGAAAATTTTTGCTAAATGAAAATTTTTATAGAAAATTTTCGTTAAATGAAAATTTTTTTAGAAAATTTTCGTTAAATGAAAATTTTTTTAGAAAATTTTCGTTAAATTGAAAATTTTTATTGAAAATTTTCGTTAAATTGAAAATTTTTATAGAAAATTTTCGTTAAATTGAAAATTTTTATAGAAAATTTTCGTTAAATTGAAAATTTTTATAGAAAATTTTCGTTAAATTGAAAATTTTTATAGAAAATTTTCGTTAAATTGAAAATTTTTATAGAAATTTTGTTTCTTTTTCCAATTTATAACTTAATTGATAATTTGTTATGATAAAAGAATTTTTCAAATCTTTCAACAATTTTTTGTTCATAAAATTTGTTTTCTTTTTGATCATTTTTATTTTCTCTCCTCATAAAATCAAATTCAATCAAAAAAATATAAAAAATCACTTAAACAATTTTTCTTGAACCAAAATAATAAGAAAAGAAGGAAATTGCAATTTTGCATTTAAATTTCTTTACAAGCTCCCCCGCACACCTATTTTGCACCCACCACACATACGCACACACACACAGACAATTATTTATTTGGCCTCCTCTGATGCAAAAAGTTAAGTGCCAAAAGATTTACATTGGAAAATTTCTTTATGCTTCAAACACAAACAAACTCTTCCCGGACGTTACCCTCAACCTCCCTGTTCTAAGTCGTCTTTTCCAAAATGTCTGTCCCATTGTGTTTCTGTCGATATTTTAACGAGACAAAAACAACTTCAATTTCTTTTTAGAGAGAAAAAAGGGAAAAAGAAAAGAAACAAATTATTTCTTGTAAAATAAACTTAAACTGGAATAAATTCATATGTGTATGTGTGTGTGTTTATGTCTTTAAAGAAAAAATGTATATGAATATGGGATCTGGTCTATTAAATGCTTGATTGAATTTTATTTACTGCAAATCTAACGAACAAACGAACAACAACAACAACAACCGCAATTCATAGACCTCCCTTAACCCGTCTCCCCCTCCCTCTAACTTTATGCCTTCGAAATTTGTTCATTCGTTCAAAACTTCAAACTGTCAGTTGTTAATAGTTCTGAAGAAGAAAATGAAAAAAAGACTATTTTTCAAGTAACTTGGAACAAAAAAGAGTATAAAAGAAATTCAACCAAAATTCAGAGAATATTGTGCGTAACTTTTTTGCGCCTTAAAGTGATCAACCGCGTAATCGATTGTGTGTGAGAAAGATAAATTCAAAAGAAATTTAGTTAAAAAGAAAAAATAAGCGTTTTGTGGGATGAAAACATCTTTAACAATAGAACGACCTAATTTTTCAAAAAACCGGGAAATTTTTATTTAATTTCGACTTCAGAGATTTGAAAATTATAAGAAAATAATGAAAATTGTGAAATTTCGATTTTACAGAAAATTTTTGTTAAATGAAAATTTTACACATTTTTTTTTTTGGTCTTGATTTTCATCAATTTCAAAATTCTAAAAATTCAAATTTTGTACAAAATTTTCATTAATTTAAAGATTTTTAGGAAATCTTTTGTTACATTTCGATTTTTAAGAAAATTGCCAATAAATATTTTTATAACATTTTTTTTATAAATTTTGTTTAAATTTCATTTTTCATTAAATTAAATTTATATTCAAAAATTCGTTAAATTTATTTTTTTTAAATTAAATTTTACACAATTTTCGTTAAAACTCAATTTTAAAGAAAATTTTAGTTAAATTTAAATTTTTTCGTTAAATTTAGATTTTATAGAAAATTTTCGTTTAATTTCGACTTTATAGAAATTTTTCGTTCAATTTCGATTTTACAGAAAACTTTCTTTAAAAGTCGATTTTACAGAAAATTTTGGTAAAATTTCGATTTAAAAAAAAATTTTAAATTTAAAATTTTTCGCTAAATTTCGATTTTATAGAAAATTTTCCTTAAATTTCGATTTTATTGAAATTTTTCGTTCAATTTCAATTTTATAGAAAATTTCGTTAAATTTCGATTTTATAGAAAATTTTCGTAAAAATTCAATTTTAAAGAAAATTTTCGCTCAATTTCGATTTTATAGAAAATTTTAGTAAAATTTCAATTTTATAGAAAATTTTCGTAAAATTTCAATTTTATAGAAAATTTTCGCTCAATTTCGATTTTATAGAAAATTTTCGTTCAATTTTAGTAAAATTTAAATTTTATAGCAAATTTTCGCTCAATTTCGATTTTATAGAAAATTTTCGTTCAATTTCAATTTTATAGAAAATTTTCGTAAAATTTCAATTTTATAGAAAATTTTCGTAAAATTTCAATTTTATAGAAAATTTTCGTAAAATTTCAATTTTATAGAAAATTTTCGTAAAATTTCAATTTTATAGAAAATTTTCGTAAAATTTCAATTTTATAGAAAATTTTCGCTCAATTTCGATTTTATAGAAAATTTTCGTTCAATTTAAAAAAAAAAATTTAAATTTCAAATTTTTCGTTAAATTTCGAAAAATTTCAATTTTATAGAAAATTTTCGTTCAATTTCAATTTTATAAAAAATTTTAGTAAAATTTCAATTATATAGAAAACTTTCGTTCAATTTCGATTTTATAGAAAATTTTAGTAAAATTTCAATTTTATAGAAAATTTTCCCTCAATTTCGATTTTATAGAAAATTTTCGTTCAATTTTAATTTTATAGAAAATTTTCGTAAAATTTCAATTTTGTAGAAAATTTTCGCTCAATTTCGATTTTATAGAAAATTTTCGTTCAATTTCGATTTTATTGAAAATTTCGTTTAATTTCAAATTTGTAGAAAAGTTTCATTAAATTTCGATTTTATAAAAATTTTCGTTAAAATGTTCATAAAATCAAAAATGAATCGTAAATTTATAGCAAAATTTCTTCAAAATCAAAAATTTTTTGGAAATATTTAATCCAAAAAATTTGAAAATTTTTCGTTAAAAAAATTTTAATAAAAAATTTATAGAAAATTCCTATTTAAACGTAAATTTATTGAAAATTTTTCCTAAATCGGAATTTTTAGCGATTTTCCTGAAATTTGAATATTTTCGTTAAATTTTTTCCTGATCAAAAAATTTATCCAAAAAAATATAGAAATTTTTTTTTAAATTTTCTTCAAATCAAAAATCTGAAGCAAATTTTCATTTTATTGAAAATTGATAGTAAATTTTTCCGTCGATCGAAAATTTATCTAAAATTTTCTTTAAATCGAAAATTTATCCAAAAATTTTTATGTATCGAAAATATTTCGCAAAAATCGATTTTTTTTTAAATTTTCAAAATTTCTCAAAAGTGACTTTTGTCATGCTATAATAGAGACTATAACTGTACTATGACCGAGATTATGATCTTTTTTATGGCTGAGAGCAATAAGTAACGTCAATTCAAAGAAACTCTTTCCCACACAATTAGTCACACGTTACTTTTCATAAAGCTCTTGTAATGCTATCTCTCTTGCACACGAACAGGAACAGTAGATAAAGCTGATTTTAAATATTTGAACTGTCATTTGTGACTCTTCTGTCTATTTTGTGGTCGAGACTTTAGCTATTTTAAAATCGAAACTATTGACATTCTTTAGTTAAGACTTTAGTCAGTTGATAGTTCAGATTATAGTCATTCCATTGTCTGGTCTAGACTGCTTCATGTAAAATTATTCTCAAATTTTTCTCTCTTCCTCTCTCTCTCTTTTCTTGAAGCTTTTATTGTAAAAGGCCCTTTAATCCTTATAAGAATTTTAAAATTTACCCGTTAAATTGCTTAATTAAAATGAATTAATTATTTATTCGAATCCAGATGAATTTACCTAAATGTCCCTTATGAGTGATCACAAAATTTCATTAAAAATGTTTATTGTAATTTAATGGAAATAAATATTCATTAATGTTACATAACCTGCTATAGTCCATCCATAAGGACATTTATATAGAGATTAATTAAATAAATTTATCATTATTTTAGTCGAATGCTCAAGACAATTTAAGTTCATTTTAATATTTTTGAATTTATCTATAGAAATTCTGACTTAATTTTAGTTATTATTTTTGGGTGAATTACCAAAGTCTAGTCACACCCAGTCGAAATGAGGAAAAAATAATCATAATCTAATTACCAAACATTCATACGCAAATGAAACCACATTCTTATGAAAATTACACACTCCCATCTTTGGCTTTCGTTTCTAAGTTCTTGTTATTTTCTGCTCCTGAAACCCCCCCCCCCCCAAAAATTAAATTAAACTAAATGTAATGAACTTTTTTTTTTGGCAGAGCAGTAAAATATAGTTTTAATACCCTCCACCACCACAAGTAGTGAAGAGAGTATATTAACTTCGTCATTCGGTTTGTAACGCTAAGAAGAAATCATCTCAGATCTCATAATGTATATATATTTTTTTCATGAAATCAATTTCTGAGTCAAAAATTTACAGAGCTCAATGAAACTTGGCCTGAGTAAAATCGCTAAATCGTTTCAGCGTATAAAAAGATATAAACCGATATCTGAGACAAGCTCTAAGTTCAAGCGAAGAACTTTCGTAAAATGGTCCATTATAAATTGGCAAATTAAAATGAAATTTTGCTTGCCATAATATCAGGATACATGTAATTTACTATCATTCCAAAAATGATCAAAATCGGTTCAGTATAAAAAAGTTATAGTAAAAAATATAAAAAATATAACTAATTTGATAACTCATTATGTTCATATATGAAATAGATAGTGTGTACATATGTATGTAAAGTAGCGACTCTAAAAAGGGCTGGGCTGGTCTGAAAAGTAGCATAGGCTACAAAAAATTCCGATAGGACCAGGGGGAGAAGTACCTCCCATACAACGTAAATATTGATTATCGTATATTTAAAGAATTATAACAGCAAGAGATCTCAAATTTTGTCCCTAAAACGTTCACAAGGAACTGTCTTACTGGAGAAAATGTAGGACAGATAAGACCAGGGAAGGGGCCCGCCCACGCAAAGCAAATATTGGTTATCGAATACCTAAAGAACTATAACAGCGAGAGATATAACGAGGAGAAAATGTAGGACAGATAAGACGAAGTTTGTGTTGGACGATATTGAAGATTCGGCATGGCCGAATATAGGGTTCTTACTTGTTCGTTTTTGACTTCTCATGTGAAAAGAGGAAGAAAGTTAAATAAAAGTTATTTTTTCCAAAAGGGAGTGGGATTTTTGGATAAATTTTGGTCATCAAACATGGTGGGGGGTAATTTGAGTATTTTCCTCATTTATTTTTTCATTGTTTTAGTCTTTCACAATTAAAGTCATCATCACGATAATATATGAAATTCTATTCTCTGAATCACAATTATTTATAGAAGAATTGTTTTAATATCCTTTTTTTTAGTTTTATTGAAATCCTTTTTTTTCTTACATAAGTAACCACTAGATTTAAGGGGCAGTTTCATCACTTTTTTCCAAAAAATCTATTTGTATTATTAATTCTTTTCGAAGAGGGGGAAAGGGGATCTATTGTTATTTATCAGTTTCATTCTTTTTTATTTGGAAACTCATGAATAGATTTCGGTTAGGAAAGGGAAAAAAGGACGATGATTTTCAAGTGTTCTTTGTAATTTCATATTATTAAAAGGATTTGATTTCACTTTATTGAAAATAAATTTATTGGAATTGAAAGGTGTATTCACCAAGTGGTTTCGATAAAAAATTTGGAATAATTTATTTCTTAGTATGACTTTAATATCGAGTATATAATGACTATTAATTGGATATTTTCTATTACAAAGTAGTTTCAACTATAGAATGACTTTAGTCACAACTATAGCAAGATTGAAATCTTGACTATACTATGATTATGATCTGAAAATATAGTTATGATGACCATAATTTGGATTACAAAATAACTTCACCCAAGACTACAATTTTTTTTAATATTTTGTAGGCTTTTTACATACCACAGTTTCGGATATGGACAATAGTCTCTATATGGCTATGGTCACCATATGACTATAATCTCTATATGACTTTGGTCATGGCCATGGTCTCGTCTATGGAATGACTGTAGTTTCGCTTATGACTATTGTTTGAATAACATAATGTTTGAATAACAAATCTGATCAACAGAATATTTATAGTCGGCATTGTAAAAACTATAAAAATCTGGGCTATGGAATGCTTTCAGTCTGAACTATATATTGATTCTTATCTCAAGAATAGAGGACTATATTCCGGATCGTAGAATGAAAAAGTTTTAAACAACAGTATGACTAAAGTATGAACTATTGAACTCTTAAAATCTAGAAAGCAGAAGTCCTAACGCCTGGACTACAGATTGCTTAAAATCTGGACTACAGAGTGACATTAGCCTGGACTTTAAAATAAGATCTGGAATGTCTTATGTACGAACTATAGAGCGTCTATAGTGTGGATAGTAGAATGGCAAAAGCCTTGATTATATATTATGACTATAATCTGCTCTATATCCAAAAAATGGACTACAAGTTAGGTAAAATATGATCTATAAAATTAATGAAGTCTGGTCTTAAGTCTACGTATAACAGTTTGACTATAATGTGCTCTAATGATGGATGGACTATATTCTAGTCATGTCAGTTTAAATTGACTAAAGTTAGACCTACAAATTAACTACAATACGTCCTACAAAATTAATATGGTATGACAGACATATTGACTACAGTTTGGTCTAAGGCTTGACTGTAGTTCGGCATATAATTGGTCTAGACATTGACTATAATATGACATACAAATTGACTATATTGATATTGATACATATTGACTATAATTTTGCTTTCAGATTGACTATAGTATGACCTACATATTGATTATAGTATTGTCTACAGACTGACTATAGTCTGTCTTACAACAACTTCGTATGTCTGGCCTACGGCTTGACTGTAGTTCGGCATACAAGTTGATAAAAGTATGGCCTAGACATTGACTATAATATGGCATACAAATTGACTATAACTTGCCCTTCAGATTGACTATATTATAACCTACATATTGATTATAGTATTGTCTACTGATTGACTATAATATGATCTACATATTGATTATAGTATGGTCTACAGATTGAGTACAGTCTGTCTTACAAATTGGTTGACAACTGAGTATGTTTATGACCTACATATTGATTATTGTTTGGCGAACAGATTGACTATAGTATGGTTTACAGATTAACTTAAGTCTGGTCGACAGTTTGACTATAGTTTGGTCTTGTTAGATTGACTTGGTATGGCCAACAGATTAATCAAAGTCTGGCCTACAAATCATCACTTATTGTTTGACTTAATTCCAACCTAAAAACAGATAGACTTCCGTCTTTTTTATGGATTTTTTATAGACAGAACAACTGAGTATATGGTCTACATACTGACTATAGTTTGGCCGAAAGTTTGACTATAGTTTGGTCTAGTTTAGTATGGTCTACGGTTTGACTTTGTATGGCCAACAGATTAATTGAATCTGACCTACAAATCACCTATCGTACAACTCACAGTTTGACTAAACTCAGACCTTAAGATTCAACAGATGGAATATAGATGGACTATAGTTCGATCAAAATTTTATTGAGGTCTAAGTTATAAAATGACAATAGTCTAATCTAAAATTCGTGTCTTGTCCAAAAATTTTGTTATTTTTCTATTTTCTTCAAGAAACTTTTCTTTTTCATCTTTAATTTTGAAATGAGTTTCATTCCTTTGATCCATAAATAGAATAATTACTGGTGCAACTTGTTTTAATTTCTTTATTCTAAGAATTATTTACAACAAAAACTAACACATGTTCCATATAACTTTTTCTTATATTTTTCTAACATAAAAATGTCTCTGTTTTCTATGTCATCTATTGTGAAAACAGCAACAATATATTCTCCTCTTTTTCTTTGTATTCTAACGACGTACAGATGATATAAATTTCATTATGAAAAGAACACTTTTTTTTAACATAAAACAAAAATAAAAAGAGAAAAAGAAAAAGAAAATTATATAACAAAACAGATGTAACATTTAAACACTCTTATTACACATGAACATTTCGCCTTAAAAGGCAGAAATAACAAAAAATAAGGAAAAATGAAATATTGTGTCATGAATACACTCATACACACTTTATGCTCAAACACACATACACACATATGAATCCTAATTCACAGGATTCATTTCACTTAAACAAAAATCCTTCAAAAATATATAAAACCCAACAGCACAATTCTGTTTCTAATTTTAGTCCTTTTTCCCTTTTTTGCTATTTATCTGGTGTTTATTTTGCTTACAAAAACAACTGTCAAGAGTTCTTTTTTACACTTTTTATTATGAAATTTCGTTAAGTGTAAAAGTTGCAAAAAATTCAATAATTTTTTATAAAAAAAAAATGGAACAAATTTTTGTTTTAGGAATTTACGTAACTCGAAGATAAATTACAAGAGAAAAAATCATAATTTCTCTGACAAACAACAACAATAAAAGTTTGAGAGGAGAAAAAGTTAATATTAATAATAATTTAATCAAGTATGAGAAACACTTGAGAAGACTGAAATAAACTACATAAAAGAAAAAAGGGAGATAATCAGGGCAAAAGCTAAAAATGCTAAGAACTAAAGGGAAAAGATAAATTTAATTAATTGGAAGCCAAAAGTTTAGTATGAAAAAAGACTATTTTCTACAAAAAAGACTTTAATGCAAAAATAGATTTTATTATCCAAACTGTAGTGAATCTATAGTCCAGACTATAGTGAATCTATAGTCCAGACTATAGTGAATCTATAGTCCAGACTATAGTGAATATATAGTCCAGACTATAGTGAATCTATAGTCCAGACTATAGTGAATCTATAGTCCAGACTACAGTGAATCTATAGTCCAGACTATAGTGAATCTATAGTCCAGACTATAGTGAATCTATAGTCCAGACTATAGTGAATCTACAGTCCAGAATATAGTGAATCTATGGTCCAGACTATAGAGAATCTATAGTCCAGACTATAGAGAATCTATAGTCCAGACTATAGAGAATCTATAGTCCAGACTATAGAGAATCTATAGTCCAGACTATAGAGAATCTATAGTCCAGACTATAGTGAATCTATAGTCCAGACTATAGTGAATCTATAGTCCAGACTATAGTGAATCTATAGTCCAGACTATAGTGAATCTATAGTCCAGACTATAGTGAATCTATAGTCCAGACTATAGTGAATCTATAGTCCAGACTATAGTGAATCTATAGTCCAGACTATAGTGAATCTATAGTCCAGACTATAGTGAATCTATAGTCCAGACTATAGTGAATCTATAGTCCAGACTATAGTGAATCTATAGTCCAGACTATAGTGAATCTATAGTCCAGACTATAATGAATCTAAAGTCCAGACTATAGCGAATCTATAGTCCAGACTATAGTGAATCTATAGTCCAGACTATAGTGAATCTATAGTCCAGACTATAGTGAATCTATAGTCCAGACTATAGTGAATCTATAGTCCAGACTATAGCGAATCTATAGTCCAGACTATAGTGAATCTATAGTCCAGACTATAGTGAATCTATAGTCCAGACTATAGTGAATCTATAGTCCAGACTATAGTGAATCTATAGTCCAGACTATAGTGAATCTATAGTCCAGACTATAGTGAATCTATAGTCCAGACTATAGTGAATCTATAGTCCAGACTATAGTGAATCTATAGTCCAGACTATAGTGAATCTATAGTCCAGACTATAGTGAATCTATAGTCCAGACTATAGTGAATCTATAGTCCAGACTATAGTGAATCTATAGTCCAGACTATAGTGAATCTATAGTCCAGACTATAGTGAATCTATAGTCCAGACTATAGTGAATCTATAGTCCAGACTATAGTGAATCTATAGTCCAGACTATAGTGAATCTATAGTCCAGACTATAGTGAATCTATAGTCCAGACTATAGTGAATCTATAGTCCAGACTATAGTGAATCTATAGTCCAGACTATAGTGAATCTATAGTCCAGACTATAGTGAATCTATAGTCCAGACTATAGTGAATCTATAGTCCAGACTATAGTGAATCTATAGTCCAGACTATAGTGAATCTATAGTCCAGACTATAGTGAATCTATAGTCCAGACTATAGTGAATCTATAGTCCAGACTATAGTGAATCTATAGTCCAGACTATAGTGAATCTATAGTCCAGACTATAGTGAATCTATAGTCCAGACTATAGTGAATCTATAGTCCAGACTATAGTGAATCTATAGTCCAGACTATAGTGAATCTATAGTCCAGACTATAGTGAATCTATAGTCCAGACTATAGTGAATCTATAGTCCAGACTATAGTGAATCTATAGTCCAGACTATAGTGAATCTATAGTCCAGACTATAGTGAATCTATAGTCCAGACTATAGTGAATCTATAGTCCAGACTATAGTGAATCTATAGTCCAGACTATAGTGAATCTATAGTCCAGACTATAGTGAATCTATAGTCCAGACTATAGTGAATCTACAGTCCAGAATATAGTGAATCTATAGTCCAGACTATGGTGAATCTACAGTCCAGAATATAGTGAATCTATGGTCCAGACTATAGAGAATCTATAGTCCAGACTATAGAGAATCCATAGTCCAGACTATAGTGAATCATAGTTCAGAAACAGTAGTATATATACACTTCTGACTTTATTCAATCTATAGTCCAGAGTAAAGTCAATACCTTAATCAAATTATAGTCAAATCGCTTACAAATCACTCTCAGTCACCTCTTTTAACGTTTTTTCTCTCCCCCAACTTTTTTCAAACATAATTTTATTTTTCATATTTATTCAAAAAAATCCTTTGCGTTTTACGTCAAAACCATTAAAAACACTCATTTTTTTCTTTGTTTAAAAATTTCCTTTTCCGTTATGAGATGAAAAAATTTTGAAAGTCTAAAATGTTACACCTTTAGCTTTCTTTTTCTGTATGACAAATTATGTCTTTGTTCAAGAGAATTAAAAAGAAAAACATCAAATGGAAGACCATTAAATACAGAATACAAACACTCATCATATTCCATTTAAAAGCGCACTCCCATCCCTGATTTGATTATAATTCTGTTGTTTTGTGAACAAAGGAACGACAGAATTCAGCCTAAATTGTCAAAAATCAGAATTCATTATAAATTAAAGTTTATTCTAACGAAATCTTTTGTTAAAGGAAGTATTTCTGTCAGGTCCTCCCAATTTACCATTCATTTTCATGAAATTGTCTACATAAATTAATTAATATTGTGAGGGGAAGGAGGCTCACAAAAATAATTTTTCTTTTATTTTATTAAAATAAAAATTTCAAATTTTCGTAAATTTTCATTTAAAATTTGAATTCGTTAACTCTCAAATGTCTTTCAAAAATATCACAGTTTTTTTCTTTTTGCTATAAATTAAGTCATAAAGAAAAATTTGTTTAAATTCTCTTTGGCATTAAAAATAATGTTCTTTAAATAAAGTTCAAAAATACTTACAACAACAAATAGATTCATATGCAAAAAAAATATATAATATTATGTCATGTCGTTTGGGGAAATCAGGTTAAAATTGAAATTTATGTTCATAAAATAATAATGAAGAATACAACAACAAATACACACCTGAAAAGAGAGGAAAAATAGAAAGAGAAAATTAATTTTAAAGTTAAACAAAATTGATATTGATAAAAGTAGGATTATTGAGAAAATGATGAGAATCTTACAAACTACAGTCAGTCCAGTTTAAATTGAGTTCTAGTTCAGTTTTAGTTCAGTTCTAGTTCTGTTCTATTTCAGTTCTAGTTCAGTTCTATTTCAGTTCTACTTTAGTTCTACTTTAGTTCTAGTTCAGTTTTAGCTCAGTTCTAGTTCAGTTCTAGTTCAGTTCCAGTTCAGTTTTAGTTCAGTTCTGGTTCAGTTCTACTTTAGTTCTAGTTCAGTTCTATTTCAGTTCTACTTTAGTTCTACTTTAGTTCTACTTTAGTTCTAGTTCAGTTTTAGCTCAGTTCCAGTTCAGTTCTAGTTCAGTTCCAGTTCAGTTTTAGTTCAGTTCTGGTTCAGTTCTACTTTAGTTCTAGTTCAGTTTTAGTTCAGTTCTGGTTCAGTTCTAGTTCAGTTCCAGTTCAGTTTTAGTTCAGTTCTGGTTCAGTTCTACTTTAGTTCTAGTTCAGTTTTAGTTCAGTTTTAGCTCAGTTCCAGTTCAGTTCCAGTTCAGTTTTAGTTCAGTTCAGGTTCAGTTCTAGTTCAGTTCTACTTCAGTTATGGTTCAGTTCTAGTTCAGTTCCAGTTCAGTTTTAGTTCAGTTCTAGTTCAGTTCTACTTCAGTTCTGGTTCAGTTCTAGTTCAGTTCTGGTTCAGTTCTAGTTCAGTTTCAGTTCAGTTTTAGTTCAGTTCTAGTTCAGTTCTGGTTCAGTTCTAGTTCAGTTCCAGTTCAGTTTTAGTTCAGTTCTAGTTCAGTTCTGGTTCAGTTCTAGTTCAGTTTTAGTTCAGTTCCAGGTCAGTTCCAGTTCAGTTTTAGTTCAGTTCTGGTTCAGTTCTAGTTCAGTTCCAGTTCAGTTTTAGTTCAGTTCTAGTTCAGTTCTGGTTCAGTTCTAGTTCAGTTCCAGTTCAGTTTTAGTTCAGTTCTAGTTCAGTTCAGGTTCAGTTCTGGTTCAGTTCTACTTCAGTTCTATTTCAGTTCCAGGTCAGTTCCAGTTCAGTTCTAGTTGAGTTCTAATTCAGATCTAATTCATTTCAGTTCTAGTTTTGTTCTAGTTCAGTTCCAGTTCGCTAAATCTACAATTGAGACTATATTGACCCTCCAAAGTACAGAGAATTTATAGACCTGACTGAACCTATAATCCGGACTTTAGTGAATCTGTAGTTTAGAAGGTAGTAAATATAAAATCTAAGCCATAGTGAACCTAAAGCCCAGACTAAAGCGAATCTAAAGTTTTTAATTATAGTGCATATAAAGTCCAGTCTTCAGCGAATCTGTAGCCCAGATTATACTGAATCTGTATATCAGACTATAGTGAATTTATAGTTCAAACTACAGTAAATCTATAGTACAGACTTTAGTGAATCAGTAGTCCACACTAGACTGAATCTATAATCAAGTCTCAATGTAAGCTATAGCTAGAGTGAACCTATATTTCAGGCTACAGAGCATCTATAGCCCAGAATATAGTGAATCAATGGTCCATAGTATAGCAAGTTTATAGTTCAGACTATAATGCCTCTATCTCTAGACCAATAACATTTTATTATGATTATAACCGATAAATATATATATTTATCTGCGATATGTGCAAAAACCTTAACATATAAAACGGATCTGTATTAACAGACATTTTACAAAGAATTATATTCCATGTTGCACTCTAACATTTCATTCATAAATATCAACAATAAAGTCTGCTACTAAAAATAGTAATTTTCTATTTAAATTTATTTTTCTATTCTTCTTTATTTTTATTTTTTATTTATTTTTATTTTTATTTTTTTAATTTCATTTCCTCATTTTTTTTTCATTCCATAAAAAATCGGTGGAGTTGTGTGTGTTTTGTGTCGTTTGGAAGGAATAATTGTAAAAGACATTTTTATCTCTATTTTTTCTTTAATCTTTTTTTCGGATTTTATATTTTGATTTCATTTTGAATTTATAGCATTTTTGCTTCTCCTTTGTTCCAGATTTATTTCTATTTTTTTTAGTAAAAATTTCTGAATTCAATAAAATTTCACATGAATATGAATTTTTTATTTATTCTGCAATAAAATGTGTATTCGAGAGAAAAAAAGAGTTTATCATGATTTAGGAAGCTTAAAGGAGAGATAAGAGCTTTAATTGTAAAATATTAGAAAATTACAATTGTGACAGAAAAATAAATAAAAAGAAGGAAAATGATTACAGTAAATAGATTTTGAGGTTGTGTTTTTTCTCTATTTGGATAAGGAGATTAAAAGGATTAAAGGCAATTGGATATAGATATAAAGAAGAAGAAATGTGGTCTCATTGTGGCCCTATTTACGTTTAAACTACAGAATCACAATAGTCTGGTCTAAGAATTTACTTTAATCAGGTATAAAGACTTAATTTAGTCTGAACTGCATATCTGTTATAAAATGAAATATATTTCTTCAAATTCTTTATATCCCGGAGTATAGATTCACTATAGTCTGGACTATAGATTCGCTATAGTCTGGACTTTAGATTCACTATAGTCTGGACTATAGATTCACTATAGTCTGGACTATAGATTCACTATAGTCTGGACTATAGATTCACTATAGTCTGGACTATAGATTCACTATAGTCTGGACTATAGATTCACTATAGTCTGGACTATAGATTCACTATAGTCTGGACTATAGATTCACTATAGTCTAGACTATAGATTCACTATAGTCTGGACTATAGATTCACTATAGTCTGGACTATAGATTCACTATAGTCTGGTCTATAGATTCGCTATAGTTTGGATGATAGATTCACTATAGTCTGGACTATAGATTCACTATAGTCTGGACTATAAATTCACTATAGTCTGGACTATAAATTCACTATAGTCTGGAGTATAGATTCACTATAGTCTGGACTATAGATTCACTATAGTCTGGACTATAGATTCACTATAGTCTGGACTATTGATTCACTATAGTCTGGTCTATAGATTCGCTATAGTTTGGATGATAGATTCACTATAGTCTGGATTATAGATTCACTATAGCCTGGACTATAAATTCACTATAGTCTGGACTATAAATTCACTATAGTCTGGAGTATAGATTCACTATAGTCTGGAGTATAGATTCACTATAGTCTGGACTATAGATTCACTATAGTCTGGACTATAGATTCACTATAGTCTGGACTATAGATTCACTATAGTCTGGACTATAGATTCACTATAGTCTGGACTATAGATTCACTATAGTCTGGACTATAGATTCACTATAGTCTGGACTATAGATTCACTATAGTCTGGACAATAGATTCACTATAGTCTGGACTATAAATTCACTATAGTCTGGACTATAAATTCACTATAGTCTGGACTATAGATTCACTATAGTCTGGACTATAGATTCACTATAGTCTGGACTATAGATTCACTATAGTCTAGACTATAGATTCACTATAGTCTGGACTATAGATTCACTATAGTCTGGACTCTAGATTCACTATAGTCTGGTCTATAGATTCGCTATAGTTTGGATGATAGATTCACTATAGTCTGGACTATAGATTCACTATAGTCTGGAGTATAGATTCACTATAGTCTGGACTATAGATTCACTATAGTCTGGACTATAGATTCACTATAGTCTGGACTATAGATTCACTATAGTCTGGTCTATAGATTCGCTATAGTTTGGATGATAGATTCACTATAGTCTGGACTATAGATTCAAAATAGTCTGGACTACAGATTCACTATAGTCTGGACTATAGATTCACTATAGTCTGGACTATAGATTCACTATAGTCTGGACTACAGATTCACTATAGTCTGGACTACATATTCACTACAGTCTGGTCTATAGATTCGCTATAGTTTGGATGATAGACTCACTATAGTCTAACTTGAATTGAACTAGAACTAAATTCAAACTGAACTAGAACTAAACTAAATGAACTAGAACTCGAACTGAATTAGTTTAAACTAGAAACTAAACTAGAACTGAACCAGATTCACTATAGTCTCGACTATAGATTCACTATAGTCTCGACTATAGATTCACTACAGTCTGGTCTATAGATTCACTATAGTCTGGACTATAGATTCACTATAGTCTGGACAATAGATTCATTATAGTTTGGACTATAGATTCACTATAGTCTGGACTATAGATTCACTATAGTCTGGACCATAGATACTATAGTCTGGACTATAGATTCACTATAGTCTCGACTATAGATTCACTATAGTCTGGACTAAAGATTCACTATAGTTTGGATGACAGATTCAGTATGAGCTATAGATTAACTATAGTTTTGTCACATATTGACTATAGTTTGGTCATATATTCACTATATTTTGATCACAGATTCACTATAGTTTGGACATTAAATTTTCAATAAAATTTTGTCAAAATAGAAAAAAAATTGTCCCCGATAAAGATTTATCAACCATTACAGTTCTAAATGGCTTAAAAACATTTAATTCATATGTATTTCTCTTTTATATGTAAAAATAAATAACTAAACTAAAAAAAAATGATTGGAAACACCTTTTTCATAATCATATTTTCAATGGGAATTGAAAATTACATTTTGTTATTTATGGTAGAAAAGACATAAAATTGTGAACATTTTTGGGGAGGCGCACAAAAGCAAAGAAAACAGGAAAAAGTGATTAAAACAGAAAACATCTTTTACTCCAAGGGGAGTAAAGACCTTTTTAACCTCAAAAAAAATTAAGTTTAATAAATAAATTTTAATTTTTAATATTTTTTATTTATTTTCCATTTTATAGTTTTTAAATTTGAATTTTTTTATTTAGTAACGGTCAGTAAAAAATTAATAAAAAATTTTTAAAATATTAAAACAACAAATTTTATAAATTTTTTTTTGGGAAAAGAAAAAGTTTTCTATAAAAAATTGTTTTTATTTTTACGACCAATAAAAATTACTACTGTGTGGTTCCGTGTGGGGTTTATTAGTTGGTCGAATGGACGGACAGTCGTTTGTCTCTCGTATTTGAACTTTTGTGACGGCGCATCATCATCACAAAAATTATGAATAAATTATTAAAAATAATAAAATTCACTATGAAGTGAAAAAAATATTAAAAATTAAAAGGGAAAATTTTTATAGTTTTTTTTTCGTTTATAATAAAAATGATAATAAAAAGTGTCAAAGTGGAAAATATTCATAAGTTAATATAATTTGTGTGATGAATGAAGACATAACGGGAAAATTATGAAAATGTAGATCACTTAAGTATTTACAATCATTTTGAATTCCACACAAGGGGATTTAAAGGAATATCAAATCTCTATTGAAATAATAAAATTTCAAAGAAACTTAATTGTAGACAGAAAAGTCTGCAACTTAGTCCATAATATATATTTTCCCTAAAGTCCAAACAAGAAGTTGATTGTAGTCCAGAAATCTGTAGATAAAGATGGAATATATTTTGAGTATAACACGCTGCAGTCCGAACTATAGACTCAGTATTGTTCAGAAAATATAGTCACAATTGTCTAGGCACTATAAACTGGCCGATAACTTCGTTTACTTCTGAACTGAAAACGCAGTTCTTTACAGAAAATGTATTTAAAAGTAAACCTAATTTGAATTGAACTAGAAGTAAATTCAAATTGAACTAGAACTAAACTAAATGAACTAGAACTCGAACTGCACCAGAACTTAATTAGAACTGAACTGAACTAGAAATGAACTAGAACTGAACTTGAACTGAAGTAGAACTGAACTAAAACTGAACAAGAACTCAACAAGAACTGAACAAGAACTGAACTAGAACAGATCTAGAACTAAAGAAGAACTAAACTGAACTGAATTAAAAGTGAACTAGAACTGAACTAGAACTCGAACTGAACTAGAAATTAACTAGAACTGAACTGGAAATGTACAACGACTGAATTAGAACTGAAATAGAAATGAACTAAAACAGAACTATAACTCGAACTGAAATAGTTATGAACTAGAACTGAACTAGAACTGAACAAGAACTCAACTAGAACAGATCTAGAACAACTGAACTGAATTAAAACTGAACTAGAACTGAACTAAAATTTAACTAGAACTGAACTTGAACTGAAGTAGAACTGAACTAGAACTAAAGAAGAACTAAACTGAACTGAATTAAAAGTGAACTAGAACTGAACTAGAAATGAAGTAGAACTGAACTGAAACTGAACAAGAACTGAACAAGAACTAAAATAGAACTAAACTGAACTGAATTAAAACTGAACTAGAACTGAACTAGAACTCGAACTGAACTAGAACTGAACTAGAACTGAATTAAAACTGAATTGAACTGGAAATGTACAACGACTGAACTCGAACTGAAATAGTTCTGAACTAGAACTGAACTCAAACTGAACTAGAAATGAACTAGAACTGAACAAGAACTGAACAAGATCTGAACTAGAACAGATCTAGAACTGAAGTAGAACTAAACTGAACTGAATTAAAACTGAACTAGAACTCGAACTGAACTAGAAATTAACTAGAACTGAATTAAAACTGAATTGAACTGAACTGGAAATGTACAACGACTGAACTTGAACTGAAATAGAAATGAACTAAAACAGAACTAGAACTCGAACTGAAATAGTTCTGAACTAGAACTAAAATCAAACTGAACTAGAAATGAACTAGAACTGAACTAGAACTGAAGTAGAACTGAACTAAAACTGAACAAGAACTGAACTAAAACAGATCTAGAACTAAAGTAGAACAACTGAACTGAATTAAAACTGAACTAGAACTGAACTAGAACTCTAACTGAACTAGAACTTAACTAGAACTGAACTAGAACTGAATTAAAACTGAATTGAACTGAACTAGAAATGTACAACGACTGAACTAGAACTGAAATAGAAATGAACTAAAACAGAACTAGAACTCAAACTGAAATAGTTCTGAACTATAACTGAACTCAAACTGAAGTAGAACTGAACTAAAACTGAACAAGAACTGAACTAAAACAGATCTAGAACTAAAGTAGAACAACTGAACTGAATTAAAACTGAACTAGAACTCTAACTGAACTAGAACTTAACTAGAACTTAACTAGAACTGAACTAGAACTGAATTAAAACTGAATTGAACTGAACTAGAAATGTACAACGACTGAACTAGAACTGAAATAGAAATGAACTAAAACAGAACTAGAACTCAAACTGAAATAGTTCTGAACTAGAACTGAACTAGAACTGAAGTAGAACTGAACTAAAACTGAACAAGAACTGAACTAAAACAGATCTAGAACTAAAGTAGAACAACTGAACTGAATTAAAACTGAACTAGAACTGAACTAGAACTCTAACTGAACTAGAACTTAACTAGAACTTAACTAGAACTGAACTAGAACTGAATTAAAACTGAATTGAACTGAACTAGAAATGTACAACGACTGAACTAGAACTGAAATAGAAATGAACTAAAACAGAACTAGAACTCAAACTGAAATAGTTCTGAACTATAACTGAACTCAAACTGAACTAGAACTGAACTAGGAATAAACCAGAACTGAACTTGAACTGAAGTAGAACAAATCTAGAACTGAACAAGAACTGAACTATAACAGATCTAAAACTGAACCAGAACTTAATTAGAACTGAACTAGTTCTGAACTAGAAATGAACTTGAACTTAGGTAGAACTGAACTTAAATTCAACAAGGACCGTAATGGAACTAAAATAGCTGACATTGTGGATTTTAGAATGTCTGTAGTCTAGATTTTAAAATGTCAATTGACTGGCCTATAGACTGTCAATGGTCTGGATTCTGTAATGGCGACATCATTTTTAGAATATAGAATGTTTAGACTTTAGAATGACTAATATCATGACTGAAGAATGACAATAGTTTGAACTATGAAATGGTCTTTACAATAATTAGAAAATGTCTATATTTCCAATAATATCAGACAATATTTGAAACTAACTGAAATTTATATTTCAAGAATTTAAGCAAATTTTTAGGATTTAAAAATAACTAATGGATTATTTTATCTTTTTTCTCCCCCCCCCTTTTTCACAACTAATTTCCATTTAGAAATGGAGAAAGAAAGAAAGAGAGAGAGAGAGTGATCATACAATAAAGTGCAGTAGCATTATTAGTAGCAACATAATGGCTGTTGCATGTTATAATATTTTATATAAAGTTTCTGGTGGTTCAATACTTTATGTATGATAATGTTGTTGCAGTTGTAGTTGCAACAAAAAAAAAACTTGTTCATTTTTATGTTAAAATTGAAATTTACTTCAGTTTAAAGTGATAAATATACATTTTATCGTTTAATGTACACAAACGGGAGGGGAGGAGAAAAAAACAACAACTAAAAAAAATTTCAAAACCATAAAATGTGTGAAATAATTGCAATGATGCAGAAATTGCATTAAAGGCAACAACAACAAAAAAGTGGAATATTGAAATTATAATGTTGAATGGAAAAGTCATTTAGACAAAAAAAAAACAACCAAAATTGCTCCACTAAAAATAAGTAATAAATTTGTAAAACAATTTTAATGATTATTTCTGAACACTAAAAATAGAAATGAATAAAAATTTAAGTAACAATGATTATTTACACTGAGGAAAAAAATCACTGCTGCTGCAGGAATTCTGCGATATTGTCGTTTATACGTGAAATGAGAGTGTGTGAAACTCTTCATGATCCAACGATTTAGCTGATCCAGATAAAATGCTTGTGAAACAGTTTCGTTAGAAAAAAAGTGAAGTGTTTAGAGATCCATTATCGCGGAATTTCAGTATTCTTCCCTGATTTTAGTCGTTTCACAAGAAACCGAATGTATATGACTTTTTCGGGTATCTGAGACTTCAGTTTTTCAATAATATTGAAAGTGTAGTCTGGTGTAAAATTTATTTACACAAAAATTCATAAGACATTTGGAGACATACGATGGCATTTATGGATTTTTTTAATCTCTTCATTGTTCTTTTCCATAGATTGCAACATCATTGGTTTGGTGTTGCAGGGAATGTTCGAAGGGTTGAATTCCGCAAACGAAATATTTTGTTGTGGCATTTTTGGTTTCATCTGTTTTAAATACAACCGAAATTAAAGTAAAAGAAAACAAAAACCGAAACCAAAACAGAAATATTTGGAAAACAATGAAGCCTCGAAAACAATTATTTAAATTAAAATTCTTGCGTCCAAAAACGATCCAACAGGAAGGGAAAAATTCAGGACCTCTTAAACCAACAAAATATCTAACATGAAACATGAATTTATCCCAAAACAACCATAATCTTCATATGAAATCTCCAACACCTTCATAGAAATCTGAACAAAAACTCTTCCCATAAATTCCCCCCCCCTTTCCTTTCCCAAAAAATTAAAATTATAAAATTTACACACCCAAAAACACATCATGAAACAATATTGTGCGTTTTTCACCAAAATATCTCTAATAATAATAAAACCAACAACAACAAAATATGAATCATCATCGTCATCTACTCATCATACAGCAGCATCATCCTGGGATTATAACAACAACGACACCAACAACAACATCTACTACAGAAGTCAAAGACACTTTTCAATTCAAACATTTTCATAATGCAAAAGAACGAAGAGATTTTGGGGAAAGAGGACGAGGGTGAGTGCGACATTGCAAGTGATACCCGAAAACCACAATTGTAAAACAAATGTACAACTCAAACAACAACAACATACAACTTTTGGAAAATAAAAACAAAACAAACCTGAAATAAAAACAACTCAAACAGAAGAAATAAAATTCATGTGGAGACAAAAAAACAACAAATAAAATTGACAGAATCACAAGATAAATTTACAACAGAATTACATGAGACAAAAGCAGAAGAGGAAAGAGTAAACGGAAGAACGGTGGGACTGAAAAAGAACAAAACTGGAACAGAACTAAAATAGAACAGAAACAGAATTAAAACAGAACTAAAACAGAACGAGAACTGGAACAGATCAAGAACAGAACTAAAAATGAACTAGAACAGAAGTGAACTAGATCTGATCTAGAAGTGAACTAGAACTGATCTAGAACTAAACTTGAACTGAACTAGAACTGATCTAGAAGTGAACTAAAACTGATCTAGAAATGAACTAGAACTAAACTAAAACTGAACTAGAAGTGAACTAGAACTGATCTATAACTAAACTTGAACTGAACTAGAAGTGAACTAGATCTGATCTAGATCTGATCTAGAAGTGATCTAGAAGTAAACTAGAACTGATCTAGAAGTGAACTAGAACTGATCTAGAAGTGAACTAGAACTGATCTAGAACTAAACTTGAACTGAACTAGAACTGAACTAGAACTGATCTAGAAGTGAACTAGAACTGACATAAAACTGAACTAGAACTGATCTAGAAGTGAACTAAAACTGATCTAGAAGTGAACTAGAACTAAACTAAAACTGAACTAGAAGTGAACTAGAACTGAACTAGAACTGATCTAGAAGTGAACTAGAACTGATCTAGAACTAAACTTGAACTGAACTAGAACTGATCTAGAAGTGAACTAGAACTGACATAAAACTGAACTAGAACTGATTTAGAAGTGAACTAAAACTGATCTAGAAGTGAACTAGAACTAAACTAAAACTGAACTAGAAGTGAACTAGAACTGATCTATAACTAAACTTGAACTGAACTAGAAGTGAACTAGATCTGATCTAGATCGGATCTAGAAGTGATCTAGAAGTAAACTAGAACTGATCTAGAAGTGAACTAGAACTGATCTAGAACTAAACTTGAACTGAACTAGAACTGAACTAGAACTGATCTAGAAGTGAACTAGAACTGATCTAGAACTGATCTAGAAGTGAACTAGAACTGACATAAAACTGAACTAGAACTGATCTAGAAGTGAACTAAAACTGATCTAGAAGTGAACTAGAACTAAACTAAAACTGAACTAGAAGTGAACTAGAACTGATCTAGATCTGATCTAGAAGTAAACTAGAACTGAACTAGAACTGATCTATAGCTAAACTTGATCTGAACTAGAACTGATCTAGAAGTGAACCAAAACTGATCTAGAAGTGAACTAGAACTGAACTAGAACTGAACTAGAAGTGAACTAGAACTGATCTAGAACTGATCTAGAAGTGAACTAGAACTGATCTATAGCTAAACTTGATCTGAACTAGAACTGATCTAGAAGTGAACCAAAACTGATCTAGAAGTGAACTAGAACTGAACTAGAAGTGAACTAGAACTGATCTAGAACTGATCTAGAAGTGAACTAGAACTGATCTAGAACTGATCTAGAACTGATCTAGAACTGATCTAGAACTGATCTAGAAGTGAACTAGAACTGACATAAAACTGAACTAAAACTGATCTAGAACTGAACTAGAACTGATCTAGAACTGATCTAGAAGTGAACTAGAAGTGAACTAGAACTGATCTAGAACTGATCTAGAAGTGAACTAGAACTGATCTAGAACTGATCTAGAACTGATCTAGAAGTGAACTAGAACTGAAATAAAACTGAACTAGAACTGAACTAGAAGTGATCTAGAACTGATCTAGAACTGAATTAGAACTGATCTGAAAGTGAAATAGAACAAGGACCGACCTCGATCTGTATTCTCCGATTAAAATAAAAATTATTTTCAATTCCAAAACATAAAACTGTTTCACTGTTTCGAAACCACAACAACTTTTACCAGCCATAGGAAGTGGTGGCCATAGTAAATAGAAACTAAATGAAACATCTGCAAATACACTGAGAGAAAAATAAACCAAACAAAATCTAAGTGAAACACCATTCGCACACTGACAGTTTGTTTGAATTGATGGGTCACATTAGCAACGATTTCAGTCGTATAACAAAAGAAAAGCAACATTCTCTTCTAACGAAAGTTACAACTGATTTTACTCCCTCTTTCAAAAAAAAGGAGGGGGTGGGTGAAAACTTTATGCAATTGTCAGTTTTGGATTTTCACACACAGACACATACACGGACACCAACACATAGAGAGATAGAAAAGTATAAAAATCAGGGTGGTGTTTAAGTATGATGATTTGTTTTTGCTATGATGACTTTATGTCTGGCTGGTTTGTGTGGCTGTGAGGCTGAAAGGCTAACGGACAGAGAGACATACAGTCAGGAAAAAAAATCAATAAAAGTCACATACACTTACACACGCAAACACATTTGCTAAGTATTAAGGGAAACTCCACAGAACTGAAATGAAAATGTTTTTTTTAAAAAAACTCTTAATGTAGGAAAAGTGGAAAATATGTGAAAAAGCAACGCAAAAACGGAAACAACATTCGCAAATGTAAAGAAAATTAAACTCTGTTGCTGTTTTCTGTTTTTTTTTCTTACTTTCAGAGGAAAAATACATAACATACATTCATACACATTACATTAAATGTACATAAATTCATAAACATTATAAAATATTATTTTGTTATGAAAAAGGAATAGAGAGAGGGAGAGAGGGAACAAGGAATGAAATGAAAACAGAGGCCGGCCAAACATGAAAAGTCAACGGTAAAAGTTACAAGTTCATGTTGATTCTGATTAACAGGCGCTGCTGCTGTCGCTGCTGCCGCTGTTGCTGCCGCTGCAAACGATTAGTTGCTGTGGAAATTTAATATTAAACTGAATACATGATGACTTTTGTATTAAAAGCTGCTTTATATGGGTTAAGTGCAGCAGCAGAATGATTGTTTAAATGATGAATGAATGAAATGTGATTTCTGTGTAGGAATTGTTGCAACAAAATCTGTCAGTAATTTAAATTAGTTTTAATAACAAATTTCAGCAAATGATTTCATTTGCAACATTATTAAGTTAAATAATGAAAAATGTTTTGACGATTGTTTAGGGAAAAAGTAATTACCGTATTAATTACTTAGTAATGTGAGGGTCACAAGTGTGACTTCTGAACCCAAAAAGATACAGATCACTATCACTACAATGGAGCTTATTAAGTGACTTAGAACAGAACTAGAAATGAGCTAAAACAGAACAGAACTAGAAAAAAATTTAAACAGACCGGGAACAGAACTAAAATTAAACTAGAACAGAATTAGAACGAGAACTAAACTAGAACAGAACTATAATCGAAATGAGACAGAACCAGAATCGCATCAGAACTAAACTAATGAACTATAACTGAACTTTAGCTGAACTAAATCTAGTACAGATCCAGAAATTAAATACAACTAAACTAGAACTGTATTGAACTAAACTGGAACTAAACAAAGGAGTGAGGTCGAAAAGGTATTAGCACACATTTTCCACTAAAACTTTTAGTCCAAATTTTACTATTTTGTTCTGATTAAAATACCATTCCTGATCCATATGAAGCACCTAAAGCCAAATAATAGAAAGCACTTTCAATAAAGCTGCCAATAGATCCGTTGGGAAAGCAGCCTGGTTAGGACAGTACTAAGGAATATTTGGTACACGCAGTTAAAGCTAATGCAGCTTTAAAAACATACAGGGTTTAAAAGGTTCCTCATGGAAAGGCTTTTCAAAATTTATAGACCAAAAATAGAGCACGTAAAATTGAGGTCAAGTTTTCTGAACAAAAAATATTCTTGCTGCGAAAAAATGATGAAAAACTGTTAATGAAAATTTTAGAACCCCAAAGCAGTCGAAATTTTTTCTTGACCAATTATTCGATACAACAGCATTACAGATACCGAAATTTACATCAAAGAATTTCTACAAATGGGCTGCTTCAATTTGTAAGACTTCATAATGTGTCCGCTTATTTTTGGCCCGACTTGGCATCCTGTAACTGTGTTAAACAAGCCATTGAGTGGTACAAGAACAATAATGTGGTATTTGTACCAAGAGAGGGAAATCTTTCAAACTGCCCGGAGCTAAGGTCAGTGGAGAGATACTGGGGTTTTATTAAAAAGGAATTGAAAAGCACCAAAAAAGTGTTGTAGATTTTAAACGGAGATGGACAGCTGTTCGAGCAAAATGACATAAAATTTCATATAAACGTTAATGCAAGCGTTTCCGAAAAAGGTTCAAAATTTTTTCACTTTGTAAATTGTAATAATGATTTCACTCAAATATAACACACATATTTGTGTGTCACAAACTTTTCAACCTCACTCCTGATGAGATCATCACCTTCTACTTAAATTAGAATTTAAATAAAAAGTGAGTGGGGGGGATGGGGTTAGAGAGGAAATATTTTTTTGTATTCAATTTTGTGGCCAATAAAGTTCGACATAAATTGTCACTCATTAAAATCAATTAGATTTTTTTTGAATTTCTAATTTCACCACTAGAATTTTTTCTAAACACTCGATTTAAAATTCGAGTTAAATTTCTCAATTAACTTTTTAATTATTTTGATTACAACAGCTGTCGCTCGTAAAACTACAAGACAAAAAATCTATACGAAATTAATGTCAAATGTTTTGTGTGTTTTATTTAATTGAATTCTAATTCCAAAAAAATTTCCCATCAGAACGCAAAATAATTTCACTAAATGTCATAAAAACGTTTCACTAATGCGAAATAAAAATAATGTTTCTCATTAAAAGATAAAAAATTCTATAAAAAAAAACTAAATCGAAACAGATGAAAAATAAATTCATTTTGTGACGACAATTGAAAACATACAAAATTCATTAAAATTAATAAAAAAATAGAAAAAAAATAAAAAAAAGACTAAAAAATAAAAATAAAAAAAATAAAAAAAAATAAAAAAAAAATAAAAAAAAATAAAAAAAAAAATAAAAAAAGACTAAAAAATAATAATAAAAATCGAAGAACCGAAAAATGTTAAATGACAAATTTTTTTTGGAGATTTTGTTGTTGTTGTTTCTTTTTTCTCAGATTAAAAAAGAATTAAGAATTTAGTTAACGAACTTTTAAAAAATATGACACTTTCAAATAATAAAACAAGTAAAAATTTTATATTCGGCAATGCCGAATCTGAAATACCCTCCAACTCAAATAAGTGTGAAGCTTCGTACAATAACACTCACACATATACACTCAGAAACTTATACAATATATCAAAAGTTTTTCTTAAATATAACAGAGGGACACTGAGTAATAAAATTAATTATACTTTCGACTATAACTTCTACTGAACCGATTTTGGAGTGATAACAAAGTTCATATAACATAATATTATGGCAAAATTTCTATTTTTATTTAATTAAAAAAATTACAAAACTTTTTCGCCTAAGCTTAGAGGTTGCCTCAGACATCGGTATATATCTTTTAATATACTGAACTGATTTTGCTGGTTTTTAATAAGAAATTTTTCTGGACTAAAAAAAATATTTCGGCGAAATTTCATTGATCTCTGTCAATTATTATGGACAGAAAGATAGACTGACAGGCAGATAGAGGGACCGAGATATCGGTCCCTCTATCTGACTGTCAGTCCAATACACTAATACACTGATACGAATTTGCTAGTTTTAAATAAAACTAATTTTAAAAAATTAACCGATTTTTCTGGTTTTAAATAGAAAAATCATCAGGACTATAACAAATATTCAGGGCAACTTTAATTGAGTTTATCAGGCAGACGGACAGATATCGGTTTATATCTTTTAATATACTGAAACTATTTTCTTGATTCTAAATAGGAATGTTATCAGGACTATAACAAATATTCAAGCCAAATTAACTTGATCTCTGTAAATTAGAGAGACAGTCAGACAGACAATCAGACAAACTGACTAATATCGGCTTATATTTTTTATTGTACTGAACCGATTTTGCGGATTTTAAAAAGAAAACTTATCAGGCGTAAAACAAATACTCAGGCCAAATTAAGTTGAGCTCTGTAAATTATAGGCAGTCAAACAGACAGACAGATATCAGTTTATATTTTTTATTGTATAAAACCGATTTTAAAGAGGAAATTTATCAGGACTATAAGAACTAATCAGACCAAATTTCATTTAGCTCTGTCAATTATTGTGGATGTGAGACGGACAGACAAGACTTTGATATGATTCAAGAACATATTATGGTGATCATTATGGAGTCTAAGATGATTCCTTCTCAGTGTTACACACGGAATGACAAAGCTAATATACCCCTTACAGCCCTTGTGATGGTGTAGGGTATAAAAATCGATTTGAAAACAGATGTTTTGGATTTTCACTTCAAAACAAAAAAAAATATTTTAAAAATCACGATTTGATGCTGTTTTCTTGTAAAAATGTTTTTCTTTTAATAAGAATTTTAACCGAAATTAGAATAAATATCGATTGTTTAACTTCTTTTTTTAGATTTTTTCTAAAATTTTTTGCAATCAAAATAAATTATGTAATAAAAACAAATCACGTTTTTATTGATTTTTATGGTTTAAATATTGATTTTTATAAAATAATAAATTACGTGACAGATTTGATTTTATTTCTTAAATTTTGCGGTCTTGTGAAGACACAAGATTTTGAAATCTTTTTTTTTGCTTAAATCATGATTTTGAATCTGTTTTTTTTTATTATTTTTCTTAAGAATTAATCGAAATTTATTGAAAAAATTTCATTTGTTTCATTTTATTTATCTTGTTAAAATGTTTATATTCAGTTAATTAAGGTTGTTTAAATAAAATTTCAAAAAGTTTTGTAGTTTTACGATTTTTTTTTTTGCCACCACAATATTTGTTAACCTAAATTTTTACAATGATTTTTATATAAAAAGTTTATTGTTGTTTTTCTCATCGAAATCATATCAAAGTTTTGTTTTATCGAATGAATTAAATTATACAGTGATGGCCAAAAGAAGAAGGATACTTATTTATGGAAATTTATATAACAAAAGTGATGAAAAAAAATAAACACATAAAGAATAGAGAACTAAAAGAGAACTTAATTAGAACTGTGCTAAGACTAGAACAGAATTAGAACAGAATGAGAAAAGAACTAGAACCGAACTAAGACAGAAAAAGAACTGAATTAGAACTAAAATAAAGCAGGACTAGAACTCGAACTCAACTAGAACTGAGCTAGAACTGGACTAAAACTGATCTAGAACTGAACTAGAACTCATCTAGAACTGATCTAAAACTGCACTAGAACTGAACTAGAACTGAACTAGAACTGATCTAGAACTGAACTAGAACTGAACTAGAACTGAGGTAGAACTAAACTAGAACTAAACTAGAACTGAACTAGAACTGAACTAGAACTGAACTAGAACTGAACCAGAACTGAACTAGAACTGATCTAGAACTGATCTAGAACTGAACTAGAACTGAACCAGAACTGAGGTAGAACTAAACTAGAACTAAACTAGAACTGAACTAGAACTGAACTAGAACTGAACTAGAACTGAACTAGAACTGAACCAGAACTGAACTAGAACTGAACCAGAACTGAACTAGAACTGAACCAGAACTGAACTAGAACTGAACTAGAAGTGAACTAGAACTGAACTAGAATTGAACCAGAACTGAACTAGAACTGAAGTAGAACTGAACTAGAACTGAAGTAGAACTAAACTAGAACTAAACTAGAACTGAACTAGAACTGAACTAGAACTGAACTAGAACTGAACTAGAACTGAACTAGAACTGATCTAGAACTAATCTAGAACTGAACTAGAACTGAACCAGAACTGAACTAGAACTGAACTAGAAGTGAACTAGAACTGAACTAGAACTGAACTAGAACTGAACCAGAACTGAACTAGAACTGAACTAGAAGTGAACTAGAACTGAACTAGAATTGAACCAGAACTGAACTAGAACTGAAGTAGAACTGAACTAGAACTGAACTAGAATTGAACCAGAACTGAACTAGAACTGAAGTAGAACTGAACTAGAACTGAGGTAGAACTAAACTAGAACTAAACTAGAACTGAACTAGAACTGAACTAGAACTGAACTAGAACTGAACTAGAACTGAACTAGAACTGAACTAGAACTGATCTAGAACTGATCTAGAACTGAACCAGAACTGAGGTAGAACTAAACTAGAACTAAACTAGAACTGAACTAGAACTGAACTAGAACTGAACTAGAACTGAACCAGAACTGAACTAGAACTGAACCAGAACTGAACTAGAACTGAACCAGAACTGAACTAGAACTGAACTAGAAGTGAACTAGAACTGAACTAGAATTGAACCAGAACTGAACTAGAACTGAAGTAGAACTAAACTAGAACTAAACTAGAACTGAAGTAGAACTGAAGTAGAACTGAACTAGAACTGAACTAGAACTGAATTACAACTGAACCAGACTTAAACTAGAACTGAATTATAAATGAAGTAGAACTGAACTAGAACTGAACCAGAACTGAAGTAGAACCGAACTAGAACTGAATTAGAACTGAACCAGAACTGAACTAGAACTGAAGTAGAACTAACCAGAACTAAACTAGAACTGAACTAAAAGTGAACGGGAACAGAACTAGAACTGAACTAGAATTGAACCAGAACTGAACTAGAACTGAAGTAGAACTGAACTAGAACTGAATTACAACTGAACCAGACTTAAACTAGAACTGAATTTTAACTGAACTAGAACTGAACCAGAACTGAAGTAGAACCGAACTAGAACTGAATTACAACTGAACCAGAACTGAACTAGAACTGAAGTAGAACTGAACCAGAACTGAAACAGAACTGAACCAGAACTGAACTAGAACTGTAGTAGAACTAAAGTGGAACTGAACTAGAATGGAACTTAAACTAAACTAACACTAAACTAAAACTATAGTAGATCTGCATTGATGCTGGCCTTAATTGTGTTTTATTGGAATTTTCCTGGATATTCCCTATAATTATACTCTTGTCTGTAAAGCATGTTTACTTTGAGAAATACAAATCTAAAGATATTTTCCCTCGGCCATATGTAGGTCTTGTTGAATTATAAACTTATCATGTCGTTTTTAAGTTACCATCATCGTCATCGCCATCGTCAACATCAACAAACACATCAGTAACAACCACGGACTTACAAATCTGACTGGACTGAATTGGTTCTTTGCAACTTGTACAACTTTAGCTAAATGCGACGACCAAACCATCTGACCGTCGAACGGGTGGGTACACAGTTGTTGTGTTACAATTATTGAGTGCGTGCGATAAAAAAAAATTGTATATACAAATACAAAAACAAACAAAATGCAATAAATAAGAATGAAGAATGAGACAAATAGCAGACGACGACTAAAGAGTGATGGGAACAAAAAAAAGCAAAACAAAACTGAAAAAAACGTAGTTGAAGTAGTAAAATAAAACTAAATTCTACAACTTAAACTGATAAGACAATCAATAAAACAAATAGGTTTATTGATCCCTATAAAATAATGTACAGACAGACACACAAATATATGAAGAGTAACAGAGATGGAGGAAGATAAAGACAGAGAGAGAGAGAGAGAGAGAGTAAACAAGAACTTTAAACATTATGAACATAATGAAGAGGAGTTTATGGCACAATTTACTCCACTTGAAAACCCACATAAAAATTATTTAATGAGTTTTCAACATATTTTTGATACTCTACAGTGGGTATTAAGGGAGCTGGAGGAGTTTGGAAACATTTGGTTTTATGAACTGGTATTTTGAAATTAAATTCCGGAGGTTGCAAAATCATCTAAAACTAAATGTAATAAGGAGTGAGATCGAAACATTCTTAACAGAATAAAAACACGTCACAGCAGTGTCCCTGTCAGGAACTTTTGGAACCTTATATATTCTTAAACCTTTCGTGCCAAATAGTTCGAACACTGAGCTGCTACCTGAACTAGATTTCCTATCAACGGACAATTTCCCCCGGTAGTACTTTTTAAAATCATTGACAATTTAACGGAAGTTCATCGCGTGAACTTAGAGGTTTCATCAGATATCGGTCTTTATCTTTTAGAATACTGGACTGATTTTGCTGGTTTTTAATAGGAAACTTCCCAGGGCCATAGTGAGTATTTAGGCCAAATTTCATTGAGCTCTGCGAATTCTTTTGAACGTGCGAAGAACAAGCGGCCATAGCTAAATCGAGTCAGATTTTTATTTGATGCAACAATAAATATAAACATTTTGGGGTCTGAGATGGTCCCTTCTTAGCGTAACATATAGAATTAATATATAGAATTAAACAAATAAAACTTCGATTAAAACTTTGAATAACAAACGTGTGTTAAGCATTTTTCGCTCTCAGTCCTTATGTCTTGTAATCAAGGACTGTAACAGGAATTTTATTACTTTAAAATTGTGTAATTAGAGTCCGATTTAAAATGTTATAAATCACTTGTTTCTCAAATATGTGACTCTGATTCGTTGTGCCCCAATTAAAGCTCATTTAAGAGCGTGTAATTGCCAAAATGAGTTTGAAAAAAAGTCGTTAAACTCCTACATATATTGTAGTTATTCTTCCTCAGATCATTAGTCTCTAATGTGTCTGTTTTTTTCTATTTAATTTAAATTAAGTCATCTAAAAGGTTTGTTATCATCTATTAATGGCAAAAATGCTAAATTAAAGTGATTTTCTGTTTGTTTGCTGGTAATTAAATTAAAAACTTTTTTATGACCAAAAAAAAAAAAAAACACACACACACATTTTATAACTTTAATTAAAATAAATGATTCATTTAATTTTAATTTATTTAAACTTCTTTTTTGTGTTTTATCACAAATTGAAATCAGTAGTTTTCGGCAAATTAGCAAAATTTTATTTATTTTTTAATTTAACATCTTTTTTTTTTTAAATATTCAAGCATTTGATTCTTAGACACTCCTCAACTTCAAAAAAAATAACAACAAAAAAGTCCGAAAACAACAACAACAACAAATTAAATTCAATAATTAATCTTAGTCAAACAGAAAAAAACATTAGTAAAAATGTTTAACTGTTTTTTGTTGTTGTTGCTTTTCTTTCATATTTTCCAAAAACAAAAATTCTTGAATTTTGTCTGAAATAAATTTTAAACGTTGGCACTTTTCATCACGAATATTAATCATAACTCTAATAAGGAGGAGCAACAAACAAACCAAAAAAAAAAACAACTGGAGGAGGAATCTAAATGAAAGAAAAAAAAACAGTTTATTTTTCTACTTCAATGGAAAAGAGCAATATCTCTACTAACTGAATTAAAAAGTCATAAATAATTAAAATAAATGATTCATGTTCATTTTGTTGTTGTTGTTGTTCTTGATTCTTAAAATAACGGCAAACAAAATAAATTTTGATGAAGATTTCAGAAACGATTCAAAAGAATTAAATGAGATTTGGAAATTGATTAGAATTTTGCTAAATTAATTTTAATTCATAGAAAATAAGTGGGTTAATGTATTTGGAATTGACACAGTTAAATTAATGAATTTTTTATTAATCGATAGATTTAAAAGATTTAAGTTCCAGATTCGAATTCCATTGTTTTTGGTTTTAGGTGACTTCGAAGTTGAATTGTAGTCCAGTTCAAATAAAGTTCTAGTTCAGTTTTAGTTCAGTTATGGTTCAGTTTTAGTTCTGTTCTAATTCTGCTTTAGTTTTGTTGTAGTTCAGTATATATTCAGTTCGGGTTCACTTCTAGTTCAGTATTAATTCAGTTCTAATTCAAGTTCAGTTAAAGTTCAGTTCTAATTCAGTTCAAGTTCAGTTCTAATTCAGTTCAGTTCTCGTTCAGTTCAAGTTCAGTATTAATTCAGTTCTAATTCAGTTCAAGTTCAATTCTAATTCAGTTCTAGTTCAGTTCTGATTCAGTTCTAATTCAGTTCTGTTCCCGTTCAGTTCAAGTTCAGTATTAATTCAGTTCTAATTCAGTTCAAGTTCAGTTCTGATTCAGTTCTAATTCAGTTCTGTTCCCGTTCAGTTCAAGTTCAGTATTAATTCAGTTCTAGTTCAGTATTAATTCAGTTCTAATTCAGTTCAAGTTAAGTTCTAATTCAGTTCTAGTTCACTTCTAGTTTAGTTATAATTTAGTTCTAGTTCAGTTCTAGTTCTCTTCCCATTCACTTCTAGTTCAGTTCTAATTCAGTTCTGTTCCCGTTCAGTTCAAGTTCACTTTAATTCAATTCCAGTTCAGTTCTAATTCAGTTCTAATTCTGTTTCCGTTCACTTCTAGTTCAGTATTAATTCAGTTCTAATTCGGTTCTAATTCAGTTCTAATTCAGTTCTAGTTCAGTTCTAGTTCAGTTCTAATTCAGTTCTAATTCAGTTCTAATTCTGTTCCCGTTCACTTCTAGTTCAGTATTAATTCAGTTCTAATTCGGTTCTAATTCAGTTCTAGTTCAGTATTAATTCAGTTCTAATTCAGTTCTAGTTCAGTATTAATTCAGTTCTAATTCAGTTCTAGTTCAGTATTAATTCAGTTCTAATTCGGTTCTAATTCAGTTCTAATTCAGTTCTAGTTCAGTTCTAGTTCAGTTCTGATTCAGTTCTAATTCAGTTCTGTTCCCGTTCAGTTCAAGTTCAGTATTAATTCAGTTCTAATTCAGTTCAAGTTCAGTTCTGATTCAGTTCTAATTCAGTTCTGTTCCCGTTCAGTTCAAGTTCAGTATTAATTCAGTTCTAGTTCAGTATTAATTCAGTTCTAATTCAGTTCAAGTTAAGTTCTAATTCAGTTCTAGTTCACTTCTAGTTTAGTTATAATTTAGTTCTAGTTCAGTTCTAGTTCTCTTCCCATTCACTTCTAGTTCAGTTCTAATTCAGTTCTGTTCCCGTTCAGTTCAAGTTCACTTTAATTCAATTCCAGTTCAGTTCTAATTCAGTTCTAATTCTGTTTCCGTTCACTTCTAGTTCAGTATTAATTCAGTTCTAATTCGGTTCTAATTCAGTTCTAATTCAGTTCTAGTTCAGTTCTAGTTCAGTTCTAATTCAGTTCTAATTCAGTTCTAATTCTGTTCCCGTTCACTTCTAGTTCAGTATTAATTCAGTTCTAATTCGGTTCTAATTCAGTTCTAGTTCAGTATTAATTCAGTTCTAATTCAGTTCTAGTTCAGTATTAATTCAGTTCTAATTCAGTTCTAGTTCAGTATTAATTCAGTTCTAATTCGGTTCTAATTCAGTTCTAATTCAGTTCTAGTTCAGTTCTAGTTCAGTTCTAATTCAGTTCTAATTCAGTTCTAATTCTGTTCCCGTTCACTTCTAGTTCAGTATTAATTCAGTTCTAATTCAGTTCTAATTCAGTTCTAGTTCAGTATTAATTCAGTTGTAATTCAGTTCTAGTTCAGTATTAATTCAGTTCTAGTTCAGTTCTAGTTCAGTATTAATTCAGTTCTAATTCAGTTCTAGTTCAGTATTAATTCAGTTCTAATTCGGTTCTAATTCAGTTCTAGTTCAGTATTAATTCAGTTCTAATTCAGTTCTAGTTCAGTATTAATTCAGTTCTAGTTCAGTTCTAGTTCAGTATTAATTCAGTTCTAATTCAGTTCTAGTTCAGTATTAATTCAGTTCTAATTCAGTTCTAGTTCAGTATTAATTCAGTTCTAATTCAGTTCAAGTTCAAGTTCAGTTCTAATTCAGTTCAAGTTCAGTTCTAATT
The DNA here is from genome assembly GCA_004302925.2 of Cochliomyia hominivorax. Lineage (NCBI taxonomy): Eukaryota > Metazoa > Arthropoda > Insecta > Diptera > Calliphoridae > Cochliomyia > Cochliomyia hominivorax. Next base: position 67,825,842 of record PYHX02000494.1, read on the forward strand.
CAGTTCTGTTCCCGTTCAGTTCAAGTTCAGTTATCAGTTAATTCAGTTCTAATTCAGTTCTAATTCAGTTCTAATTCAGTTCTAATTCAGTTCTAATTCAGTTCTATTTCAGTTCTAATTCACTTCCAGTTCAGTATTAATTCAGTTCTAATTCGGTTCTAATTCAGCTCTAGTGCAGTTCTAGTTCACTTCTAGTTGAGTTTAAGTTCAGTTTCAGCTCCGTTCCATTTCAGTTCCAAAAAAAGACAAAGTCTAATATTTTTTATAAAATTCTAAAGATTTTTTCTTAAAAAATAATAATTTATATTTTGAAATTTTAGTAATGAACTTTACAATCGCTTAAATGATAACGAGACACCCGAGTAAAGAACTTTATTGAACAAATAAACTTTAGAGGAATTAAAAAAAATTAATTTATTTAAGACAAAATTTTAAACGCAACAAATTGATTTATGTTGAAGTGAAAAAAATGACAGTAAATCAATCAAATCAAAGAAAACAAGAACAACAAACAACAAGAAAAAAACTAAAGTGAATTATTTATTATTTTAACGATTTTCCAATCGCAATAATTTATTCACTTTTTTTTTGGTTTGTTTCACTGTTTGTTTTTATTTATTTAAAAATTGATTAAATTCAAAATAACACATGTCAAATGTTTGAGAGTTACAACTCAAACAACAAAAAAAATAGAACAACAACAACAAAAAAATATAAAATAGAAAAATCTAACAAAAACAAATGACTTTTGAAACCAAATGACGTTGTGCCAACAAATAACCTCAAAGTACCACTAAACAAACAAACAAACAAACATACGAATGAACAAACAAACACACGTACGAACATAAATATTTATGGTAGTTACAACAAAAAACAACAACAACAACAATTTACATGCAACTTAAATTAATGTTAAAACAAACATCAGAGCAAACAACTAAAAGAAGAGAGAAAAAAAACTCCCCCCTTCCCCACCGCAAAATGCAGTTTAAGAGCAAAAAAAAAAACGGAAAAAAATATAAATTAAATTCATGTTTACATTTGACAGTTAATTGCAAAAACAAAAACAAAAAAACAATAAACAATAAACATGAGAGAGAAAAAAACAAACTCAAAATATTTCTATGAGCGAGAAAATGAAAAATGTTTAAACAAAATCTAATGATGACATTACTCTTGGACACATGGACTCTTGGACACATGCTGCAGTTATTTAACATTTGTATGAATGTATGAACGAATGAATGTCGAGGGAGCACGAGCGGAGTTCTAACAAAAATGTTTTTCTTTTTTTTTTACTTTTGTTGTTTTTGTTTTTTTTTCTGTAAATATTAATCAAACGTCATTTTTAGGTTTGAATTTGAATGTTGAATTTTTTTACAAAATAACTTGAGAGTTTTTATGTCAATATTTGTTTTTAGCACATATTTCATGATTGTCCAAAGAAAAAAAGATATGGTGAATATCTTAATATTTAAGTGACGCGATTAATATGCCACCATTAAGGGTATTCACTTAAGGGAAATCTTTAAAAAAAAAATCAATTTTTACATAAAATTAAATTTTACATAAAAATACATTTTTACATAAAAAATACATTTTTACATAAAAAATACATTTTTACATAAAAATTAAATTTTACATAAAAAAATACATTTTTACATAAAAAATACATTTTTTACATAAAAATTACATTTTTATATAAAAATTCAATTTTTACATAAAAATTCAATTTTTACATAAAATTAAATTTTTACATAAAAATTAAATTTTTACATAAAATTAAATTTTTACATAAAAATTAAATTTTTACATACAAATAACATTTTCACATAAAAATTACATTTTTACATAAAAAATTTCATTTTTACATAAAAAATTTCATTTTTACATAAAAAATTACATTTTTACATAAAAAATTACATTTTTACATAAAAAATTACATTTTTACATAAAAAATTACATTTTTACATAAAAAATTACATTTTTACATAAAAATTACATTTCTACATAAAAATTACATTTTTACATAGAAATTACATTTTTACATAGAAATTACATTTTTACATAAAAATTACATTTTTACATAAAAATTAATTTTTACATAAAAATTAAATTTTTACATAAAAATACATTTTACATAAAAATACATTTTACATAAAAATTCAATTTTACATAAAAATCAATTTTTACATAAAAAATTCAATTTTTACATAAAATTCAATTTTTACATAAAAATTCAATTTTACATAAAAATTCAATTTTTACATAAAAATTCAATTTTTACATAAAAATTCAATTTTTACATAAAAATTCAATTTTACATAAAAATTCAATTTTTACATAAAAATTCAATTTTTACATAAAATTCAATTTTTACATAAAAATTCAATTTTACATAAAAATTCAATTTTTACATAAAAAATTCAATTTTTACATAAAAATTCAATTTTACATAAAAATTCAATTTTTACATAAAAATTCAATTTTTTACATAAAAATTCAATTTTTACATAAAAATTCAATTTTTACATAAAAATTCAATTTTTACATAAAAATTCAATTTTTACATAAAAATTCAATTTTTACATAAAAATCAATTTTTACATAAAAATTCAATTTTTACATAAAAATCAATTTTTACATAAAAATTCAATTTTTACATAAAATTCAATTTTTACATAAAAATTCAATTTTACATAAAAATTCAATTTTTACATAAAAATTCAATTTTTACATAAAAATTCAATTTTTACATAAAAATTCAATTTTTACATAAAAATTCAATTTTTACATAAAAATTCAATTTTTACATAAAAATTCAATTTTACATAAAAATTCAATTTTACATAAAATCAATTTTACATAAAAATTCAATTTTTACATAAAAATTCAATTTTTACATAAAAATTCAATTTTTACATAAAAATTCAATTTTTCCTTAAAAATTCAATTTTACATAAAAATTCAATTTTTACATAAAAATTCAATTTTTACATTAAAAATTCAATTTTTCCATAAAAATTCAATTTTTACATAAAAATTCAATTTTTCCTTAAAATTCAATTTTTACATTAAAAATTCAATTTTTACTTAAAAAATTCAATTTTTACATAAAAATTTACATTTTTACATAAAAATTTACATTTTACATAAAATTTACATTTTTACATAAAAATTTACATTTTTACATAAAAATTTACATTTTTACATAAAAATTTACATTTTTACATAAAAATTTACATTTTACATAAAAATTTACATTTTACATAAAAATTTACATTTTACATAAAAATTTACATTTTTACATAAAAATTTACATTTTTACATAAAAATTTACATTTTTACATAAAAATTTACATTTTTACATAAAAATTTACATTTTTACATAAAAATTTACATTTTTACATAAAAATTTACATTTTTAATAAAAATTTACATTTTTACATAAAAATTTACATTTTTACATAAAAATTTACATTTTTACATAAAAATTTACATTTTTACATAAAAATTTACATTTTTACATAAAAATTTACATTTTTACATAAAAATTTACATTTTTACATAAAAATTACTTTTTTACATAAAAATTGCATTTTTACATAAAAATTACTTTTTTACATAAAAATTACATTTTTTCATAAAAACTACAATTCGTAATACTTTAAAAATACATTTTTTCTTAAATAAATGTCAAAATCTAGAAATTGATGAGATGTCTGTCTGTCAGTCTGCTGTTAAAACTGATTACAAATCAACTAAATTATTTATTTTATCAATTTTCATAATGATTGATCTACGATGAATATAAAAAATAGAATGAATTTTTGTCTTTCATATTTTATGTTGTTGTAAATCAATATTTACCTTCCATATTTAGTTAACCATATTTATTTTTGATCCACGAAAAAAAAACATGATCAATTTATAATGAGATTCGCTTACCTGCAAAGAAAACAACGAAAAATAATTTTATTTTATTGAATTAAACATTAAAAGTAAATAAAAGCGAAAAAGAAAAAAAATATTGAAATAAATTTATGCTAAAATCAGAAAAAGATCAAATAATAATTTAATTAAATCTTTTTTTTGTAGAAAATACAGTCGAATTCGAAAAATAAAAATTTTTTGAAAACATCTGACCAGATTCCACAGTATTTTATGTAAAAGTGTTAATGGATTAAATAACTTTATTTATTCTTAATAAGAATTATGACAATTATTTATTGAAATCGGAGAAACGTTTTAGGCCTAAACAAAAAACAATATCATGCGATTTACGCAACAGCAGTTGACAATTGTCACGTAATCTTAAGTGAGAAAACGTAGCGTGATATTTGATTTTGAAATTCAAATAAACATAGAAATCTGAAAATCAATAAAATTCAAAGAATCTTAAAATAAGATCACATTATAAGGTTGTTTCTTGAAAGTTTTTAAACGTTTACATTAGAATGGAATTAACAAAAGATTTATAAGTGAACACAGGAATTGATTTGGAAGAAAATCTGAGCTAGAACTGCTCTAGATCCTGAACCTGAAATAAAACCTGAACTAGAACTTAAAGTAGAACTGAGAAACTAAATCAGAAAATGAAACTAAGCTAGAACCAGAACTTAAAATGGGGTAAAACCCAAACTAAAACCTTAAAATGAACCTGAATTAGAAACTGAACATTAACCTAAACCGGAACCTAAATTAGAACTAACAAACCTGAACCAGAACTGAGGTAAAATCTGAATCAGAACCAGAACCTGAATTAGAACTATGCTAAAACCTGAACTCAACTAGAATCTGAACCAGAAGAAGAACTAGAACTGACTCGAAACCAAAAACCTGATAAGAGCCTGAACTAGAACCTAAACTAGAACCTAAACTAGAACCTGAACTAGAACCTGAATTAGAACCTGAACATTAACCTAAACTAGAATCTGAATTAGAACTGAGGTAAAACCTAAAACAGAACCTGAACAAGAATCTAAATTTGAACCTGAACTAGAACTGAAGTCGACTCGAAATAGAATCTAAACATGAATCTGAACCAGAACCTGATAAAGAAGGTAAAACCTGAATTAGAACCTGAATTAGAACCTAAACTAGAACCTGAACTAGAACCTGAACTAGAACCTGAATTAGAATCTGAATTAGAACCTGAATTAGAACTGAGGTAAAACCTGTATAAGAACCTGAATTAAAACCTGAACCAGAATCTCAACTAGAACATGAACTTGAATCTGAACTACAAATGAATGAGAATCTGAATTAGAATCAGAACCATAATCTGAAATAAAATCTGAGCAAGAATCTGATTAATAATCTGAACTAGAATCTGAACCAGAACTAAAAACCTGAACTGGAACCTGAAGTAGAAAATGAACTAAAAACTGAACCAGAACCTAAACTTTAACCAGAACTACAACCTGAACTAAAACCTGCGCTGGAATCTAAACTGGAACCTGATTTATAGCACATAACTTTGAACTAAAATTGAAATAAATTTTTTATTTTTGCATAATAAAAAAGTTACATTTCACATAAAATTTTATTTATGTGAATTTTAATTACTTTTAACGTCTTCCTGTCCACAAACACTTCGATTTCTATTTAAGATGTGTTTTTTTTCCTTAATCGCCTTAATCACCAGTCATTAGCTGAACATGAAAACTAGTAATTTTAGCCTGAAAGGATTTAAAGTAACAAAATATATTTATTTTCTCTTGTTAAATGATCTTTTTTTCGTTTTCCCCAACGGAAGCTGTCAATTTAACAACTTAAATGTGTCCACACTCTGTCTCTCTCTACCGTTGCAGATTGTTACACTTTGTTTTTTCTTCTCAGTTCTTTTACAAAACATCATTAAAGTCCATTGGACCACAAGTGAAAAAAATAAAATAAAAGAAAAATTGTGGCGACACGTTACAAAACTGAAACCATAAAATAATCTTTGAATCATCGTTAACACATGAAGAGCAAGAGAAGAAACAAGATCTTTGTAAGCAGACACTTGATGTTTAAGGTGACTTTAGGGGGGCAGAGGACTTGGGAAGGAGTTAAATATAAAATTTTAAAAGTTATTGAACAAATAAAATTAAATGGTCAAAAGAGGGTTGGGAAATTTTGGCTACTGAGAATGTTGGTGATTAAGAATTCTGCTGTTTCCCCCACCTAATAAAAGATTTCAAAAAAATATTTTAAAACATTTCAGAAATTTGAGTAGACTTCAGGAAGCTTTAAACTCTAAATTTAATAGATTTTTAAATGCGACATTTTAAATTTATTCTGGCGGTTTAGAATTTCAATTTTCAATTTTAAATTTAAATTTTCATTTTTCATTTCAAACAAAAAATGGGAAAAATATTTTAATCGAAATGCTTTTTATGTTTGGAATGGGATTTTCTCCTTTTTTTCTCTGATCATGAATTTTGTGGTCATCGAATTTCAAAAAAAATAAATTTATTAAACAAAAAGACTTTTCCCATTCAATAATTTTTGTTGTTGTAAATATTGAAATTATTTTTTTTTCTCTTCTTAATAAATATTTTTTTTTGAAATATTATTTTTCATTTTTACTCTTTTCCCACTTCATTACATTTTCTTTTATTTATTTATTTAATAAAATAATCTAAAATAAATAAAAGAAATTGAAGAAGAAAAGGGAAGAAAAAAAATAAACAAAAAAAATAAAATAAAAATTGAAAGTAAAAAACAACAAATCAACGAACACAAAATATTGAAACAATTTTTATTTGTTTTCGATTTACAACAACAACAAAAAGAAAAAGAAAGAACCACAAAACCGATATTTGGTCAATAACTTTGACTTGAATTAAATGCTGGTATGTTGTTTTTATTGCATTTGGACATTTGCTTCTGGTTCTGGTGTCTGCACTGCATTGCAGACAGACCAGGAGAGATGGACACCAGCAATTGAAAACTAAACCAGCATTTGCTGGCAGCTGACAATTTAATTCAAAAGAATAAAATTTTGAAAAAATTAAAATTTTTTTAATAAAAACTAAATTTTAAATCACTTAAATTTTTAATTCAGGTTCTTTTTCACTTTCTAGTTCAGATTTTAGTTCAGGTTCCACTTTAAGTTCTAATTCAGGTTCAAGTTCTAGTTCAGGTTCAGTTCAGATTCTAGTTCGGGTTCCACTTTAAGTTGTAGTTTTGATCACAGTTCAGGTTCTACTTCAAATTCTTGTTTAAGTTCTAGTTTATCTTCTTGTTCAGTTTCTAGTTTGCCTTCTAGTTTAGTTCTAATTCAGTTCTAGTTCGGTTCTATTGCAGTTCTAGTTTAGTAGTTCAATCCTAGTTCAGTTCTATTTCAGTAGTTTAGTTCTAGTTAAGTTCTAGTTCAGTTCTAGTTTAATTCTAGTTCAGTTCTATTTCAGTAGTTCAGTTCTATTTCAGTAGTTTAGTACTAATTAAGTTCTATTTGAGTTCTACTTCAGTTCTATTTCAGTTCTAGTTCAGTTCGAATTCAGTTTTAGTTCAGTTCTAGTTCAGTTCGAATTCAGTTCGAATTCAGTTCTAGTTCAGTTTTAGTTCAGTTCTAGTTTTAGTTCAGTTTTAGTTCAGTTTTAATTCAGTTCTAGTTCAGTTTTACTTCAGTTCAGTTCTAGTTCAGTTTTAATTCAGTTCTAGTTCAGTTTTACTTCAGTTCTAATTCAGTTCAGTTATATTTCAGTTTTAGTTCAGTTCTAGTTCAGTTCTAATTCAGTTCAGTTCTAGTTCGGTTCTAATTCGGTTCAAGTGCACTTCTAGTTCGGTTCTAATTCGGTTCAAGTGCACTTCTAGTTCAGTTCTTGTTCGGTTCTATTTCAGTTCTAGTTAAGTTCTAGTTCAGTTCGAGTTAAGTTCAAGATCAATTATTGTTCTGTTCTAGTTCTGTTGCAGTTCTTATCTATTTCTTTTCAAGTTATTTTCCAGTTCTTCTCAAGTTCTTATCTTGTTTTTTTCTGATTCTTTTTGAGCTCTGTTTTAGTTCTGTTCTAGTTCTAGTTTTTTAGGTTAAGCTCCCTTCTAGTTTTGTGCTTCTTCTGTTCTCATCAAGTTTTAGTTCTTTTCTGCTCTGGTTCTGTTCTAGCACTGTTTTGGTTCAATTCTTGTTCAGTTCTGCTTCAATTCTATTTCATTTCTAGTTCCGATCTAGCTCTACTCTAGTTCTACACTAGTTTTATTCCAGTTTTTATTTATTTCTTTCCAGTTCTTTTCAAGTTCTTTACTAGTTCTTTTCTTGTTCTTCTCAATGTCTTTTTTTAGCTTGTTCTGGTTCTGCTCGAGCTCTGTTATAGTTCTACTATTTCAGTTTAATCTCCCTCATTCTTATTCTGTTCTCGTCTAGTTTGAGTTCTGTTCTAGTTCGTTTTAGTTCCTTTCTAGTTATATTCTAATTATATTCTAGTAATTTTCTAGTGCTCTTTACTCGTTCTCTCTCTCTCCTTCTCTCCCTTCAAAAGTCTTTTTATATAAATCCATCAACACAAATACTAAAAAAAGGGGTTAATTATGTGTCCAAAACCCTTGATATACATAAATAAATATGATTATTATCTTTGCGGCATGATTGCGCATTCATATTCAGTCATTAAACCAACCAATAACCTCAACTCATGACGACAAGAAAATATTACAAAAACAACAACCACAACAACAAAATCATAAGAAAAATATAGAAGAAAAAAAAGAAAGAAAATAAACTGATTTAGAAAAAAAAATATAGAAAAAACTAAAAGCAACAAGAAATATCCGTCACTATCATTAGTGTAACGTTTTGGAAAACAAACAGTTTTAGACCATTAATGCCGATAGGCTAACGATAGCAGCGTCTAATACCAGACAAATCAACCAACCAACCAACTCTGCAACAACAACAAAAGCAAGTAAAACTGCATGCAGAGGAATCAGAGATAGTTAGAGGTTTAACTGATGGAAACAGGACAGACAAACATCAGATGGACGGACAAACAGACGTAAATAAAGCGATAGACAAGTCTGACCGAAAGAAAAAAAATAAAACTTTTAAAAAGTTGAACAAAATAACAACAAAATATTACATGAAGTTGACGAAAGACAGATCTATTGGGACGACGTCGTGGCACAGAGAAACGCTTGGCGATGGTAGTTGTTGCTGATTGTGTTGGTAAATAAATGAGGAGTCGATATAAAATATTACAACGTTTATTAAAGACACTTCGAACCGAACTCAACTGAATTGAATGTTTGTGTTTACGCGCGATTGTCGACAACAACTCACCCAAAAAAACAAGGGGGGAGACCATTAATCCCACCAAAAATTCAAAATGTAAACATAAAATGGATTTGTGGCACCAAAAATAAAACATAAACATACATACGAACGTACATTATTTCAAACATCATGATGATTTTTTATTGGAGATAAAAAATTTAAAAAAAAAAAAAAAAAAAAAAAAAAGTTGAAAAAAGTTGAAACAACAACAAAAAATTGTGTTAATAAATTAGAAACAAAACTTATCGCTTTTGTTGTCGAGAGTTATAAACCCTTCTGAAGGATTTACATTTAAATGTAAAAAAGTGTATGTGTGGTTTTGGTCATCAATGTCAAGTAAACTACAGCGAATAAATTTTATTGTTTTAAAACAAAAACAATAACAACGATTAATACAATTGCAACAATAATTTATAATGCAACAACAAATTGTCCAGACAAAAAGCATGTAATTTTTAAGTAAAAATCAAATTTTTATGTAAAAATGTAATTTTTATGTAAAATGTAATTTATGTAAATGTAATTTTTATGTAAAAATGTAATTTTTATGTAAAAATGTAATTTTTATGTAAAAATGTAATTTTATGTAAAAATGTAATTTTTATGTAAAAATGTAATTTTTATGTAAAAATGTAATTTTTATGTAAAAATGTAATTTTTATGTAAAAATGTAATTTTTATGTAAAAATGTAATTTTTATGTAAAAATGTAATTTTTATGTAAAATGTAATTTTTATGTAAAAATGTAATTTTTATGTAAAAATGTAATTTTTATGTTAAAAATGTAATTTTTATGTTAAAAATGAAATTTTTTGTAAAAATGTAATTTTTATGTAAAAATGTAATTTTTATGTAAAAATGTAATTTTTATGTAAAAATGTAATTTTTATGTAAAAATGTAATTTTTATGTAAAAATGTAATTTTTATGTAAAAATGTAATTTTTATGTAAAAATGTAATTTTTATGTAAAAATGTAATTTTTATGTAAAAATGTAATTTTTATGTAAAAATGTAATTTTTATGTAAAAATGTAATTTTATGTAAAATGTAATTTTATGTAAAATGTAATTTTTATGTAAAAATGTAATTTCTATGTAAAAATGTAATTTTTATGTAAAAATGTAATTTCTATGTAAAAATGTAATTTTTATGTAAAAATGTAATTTCTATGTAACAATGTTATTTTAATGTAAAAATGTAATTTTTATGTAAAAATGTAATTTTTTATGTAAAAATGTAATTTTTATGTAAAAATGTAATTTTTATGTAAAAATATAATTTTTTTGTAAAAATGTATTTTTTATGTAGAAATGTAATTTTATGTAAAAATGTAAATTTTATGTAAAAATGTAATTTTTATGTAAAAATGTAATTTTCATGTAAAAATGTAATTTTTATGTAAAAATGTATTTTTATGTAAAAATATATTTTTTATGTAAAAATGTAATTTTTATGTAAAAATGTAATTTTTATGTAAAAATGTTATTTTTATGTAAAAATGTTATTTTAATGTAAAAATGTATTTTATGTAAAAATGTAATTTTTTATGTAAAAATATAATTTTTATGTAAAAATGTAATTTTATGTAACAATATAATTTTTTTGTAAAAATGTATTTTTTATGTAGAAATGTAATTTTATGAAAAAATGTAATTTTTATGTAAAAATGTAATTTTTATGTAAAAATGTAATTTTTATGTAAAAATGTAATTTTTATGTAAAAATGTTATTTTAATGTAAAAATGTAATTTTTATGTAAAAATGTAATTTTAATGTAAAAATGTAATTTTTATGTAAAAATGTAATTTTTTATGTAAAAATGTAATTTTTATGTAAAAATGTAATTTTTATGAAAAAATGTAATTTTTATGTAAAAATGTAATTTTTATGTAAAAATGTAATTTTTATGTAAAAATGTAATTTTTATGTAAAAATGTAATTTTTATGTAAAAATGTAATTTTTATGTAAAAATGTAATTTTTATGTAAAAATGTAATTTTTATGTAAAAATGTAATTTTTATGTAAAAATGTAATTGATACACATTTATCGAAACAAAACTTTACACAGTTTAGACAATTTTACACACAGTTTTCTCATAGAAAACTTTACACACAGTTTCCCTATAAAAACAGTTTTCCTATAGAAAACTTTACACAAAGTTCTCTATAAGAAACTTTTTACACAGATTTCTTTACAAAACTTTACACACACTTTTCATATCTACAAATTTTTATGTACAAAACGTTATTGAAAACTTTACATACAGTTTATGCATTTTTTCTTGTTAAATTATAAACATTTACATCATGTGTAAATATGTAATACTTTTGTGTAAATTTACTTTATGTGTAACACGAAGTAGCACATTTAAAGCTCTTTATCTCACATGACCGTGACCACGAGAAAGTTCAGTGAATAAGTCAAATCAGCATGAAAATTACAACTGTAAACAATTTAGAAATCTCATCTTCTTGTGTTCGCATGTAAAGTTTAGTTTGTTTTAGTTGTAATTTTACATTTATGAATAATTTTGCAGTTTCTTCTTCTTTTTTAGATTTGATCTTGACTTTTGTTTAAAGAATTAATAATTTACGCTTCACTCGAAATCACCAACATGAAGATCAGTTAGGAAAAGTTATTAGGAAAGTGAATGTAAAGACGAGACGAAATGAAGTGAGACGAGACGAGAGTTTAAGGTTAATCGTTGTCTTAATCTTGTTAGTTTTCTGAACGGAGTTAAATTGTCCGTTTAAGTTTTTCTTCTTTTCGGTTTAAGATAATTTAACTGGTCATTTGTAAATGTTAACACGAATTCACTATTTTGTTGTTGTTGTTGTTTAAGGCCTGCAATTTGTTTAAGCTGGAATAATAGAGAGAGAGAGGAAGAGGGAGAAGAGAGAGAGAGAGATGGGAAGACATGCAACCTTACAAATTACTTCGTTAATGGTTGTCATCTACTGGATATTTTTGCGGTTACACGTTATTCAGTTTGTTGTTATTATTTTGTTGTTGTGTTGGTCATGTTGCAGATGATGTTGCAGTTGAATTGAGTGTGTTGCGGTCTGTTTTAATTCTTCTTCTGCTCCTTTTACTTATGCTATTTATAGTTTATTCTGGTCGTTTGAGGTTTCTAAAGAAGAAAAATATCATCATTTTAATCTTTTTGTCTGTTTTCGTATTCTTTTTTTTTTCTTTTTCATCGCTTAAATGTGAAAAGTGACTCAACGTGTTAAAATTCTAAAACTTATTTGTTTTTATCGCATCTGCTTCTTTTTAATGTAAAATAAATGTTGCAACATTATTTGTTGTTGTTGTTCTTATTATCATTAAAGGATGTTGCAAATGGTTTTGAAAAAAAGGTGCCAAATATATTTTACGTTTCGATAACAAAAATTACCAATATTGAAATGACATTTACAGGATGTAAATATTATTTTTACTACGTAAAAAAAGACTGGAAAACTTTTTACAAAGAAATTTTTTATAGAAAATCATTTTTTTAAATAGAAAACTGTGTAAAGTTTGCTAAAGAAAACACTTTACACAGAGAAAACTGGTGTAAAATTCTCTTTAGTGTACTTTACATGGTGTAAAGTTCTCTTTAGAGTACTTTACATGGTGTAAAGTTCTCTTTAGAGTACTTTACATGGTGTAAAGTTCTCTTTAGAGTACTTTACATGGTGTAAAGTTCTCTTTAGAGTACTTTACATGGTGTAAAGTTCTCTTTAGAGTACTTTACATGGTGTAAAGTTCTCTTTAGAGTACTTTACATGGTGTAAAGTTCTCTTTAGAGTACTTTACATGGTGTAAAGTTCTCTTTAGAGTACTTTACATGGTGTAAAGTTCTCTTTAGAGTACTTTACATGGTGTAAAGTTCTCTTTAGAGTACTTTACATGGTGTAAAGTTCTCTTTAGAGTACTTTACATGGTGTAAAGTTCTCTTTAGAGTACTTTACATGGTGTAAAGTTCTCTTTAGAGTACTTTACATGGTGTAAAGTTCTCTTTAGAGTACTTTACATGGTGTAAAGTTCTCTTTAGAGTACTTTACATGGTGTAAAGTTCTCTTTAGAGTATTTTACATGGTGTAAAGTTCTCTTTAGAGTATTTTACATGGTGTAAAGTTCTCTTTAGAGTACTTTACATGGTGTAAAGTTCTCTTTAGAGTACTTTACATGGTGTAAAGTTCTCTTTAGAGTACTTTACATGGTGTAAAGTTCTCCTTAGAGTACTTTACATGGTGTAAAGTTCTCTTTAGAGTACTTTACATGGTGTAAAGTTCTCTTTAGAGTACTTTATATGGTGTAAAGTTCTCTTTAGAGTACTTTACACGGTGTAAAGTTCTCTTTAGGGTACTTTACACGGTGTAAAGTTCTCTTTAGGGTACTTTACACGGTGTAAAGTTCTCTTTAGGGTACTTTAAACGGTGTAAAGTTCTCTTTAGGGTACTTTACACGGTGTAAAGTTCTCTTTAGGGTACTTTACATCTTGTAAACTTCTATTAAGAGTACATTACACCTCTCTTTAGAGTGCTGAAATATCAACATTTTTTAAAGAGTCTTTTAGCCTTTAGAAAAATATTCCCAACTATTTTTATTTGGTCTCTATATCTTAACTAAATATGATTTTTTCAAATTATTCAGTCCGTCTGTCTGTGTGTCTATGACTCTCTATAATTTTAGGCCTGAGTGCATTTTATCATCGAGCCATTTAGAGAAAAAGATTTAAAAAATGCATTAAAAAAACCTCCAACTAATGTTAAGGCAGTTGGTTGGTTGGATGGCTGAATGGAGTGGAACTATTATCTGGCATCTAGTATGAATGCTTAACTTAAGGCAACAGTTAACAAGAAACCAACAAATAAACAAACAACCTTAACTGGTACAAACAATAACAACAAATTGTAGAATTTTAATGACACTATTAAACGCTTGAGATATTTTTAGTTTCAGTTCTTTTTTCTGTTGCTATTTTTTACTCCTACAACTAAGATTTTAAAAAGAGGTTGATGTCTTTGCTTTAAGAGGGCTTTTAGACAACCAAACAACGAAAACTCCTTGAAAGTGACAATAAAAATAGAAAAGAAAATTTTTTGAAAAAAAAAGAATTCTAATAATATGATTTTGGCATTTAAAGAATACGGCAGCCACTGTTTTAGCAGTATGAAAAGAAGAAGAAGAAGCTTGTTGAAAGTTTTAAGTTCTTTTCATATAATTTTTTCGTTTATTTTTGTAAAATTATTTAATCAGGTACAAAACGCATCTCAACTCTTTTTCTTGCTCAATATTTGTTTTTGAAAATACTTTACAAATTACAAGTACTTGCAGATGGAGTTGCAGTTGTAGTTCAAAAAAAGCTTTAAATGCAGCATTCTTTAGTGCTGCAGTCTCGGAGTAGAAAGAGTAAAGGCATATGAGGGGGGGCAAGAGCAGAAAGAATGGAATGGAAGAAGTATTGTTTTAATTTCCAAGGATCTAGAATATTTGTTTTGCTTGTTTATTCTTTCGAGGCATTTTTGTTTGTGTGTTCTCTTTTGCAACAAGAAAGAGGAATAAACGGAGGGTTTGTTTTATAAAGTATGTCCTTGAGTGTTGAGAGCAAATAATGTTACGAGAGAGTGAGAGAGTGTGAGAGGGATTTTATTGTTTATTCTTGTAATATTTAGTTAAAGAATTTATTGCATTTTAAGCTTAAAAAGAGGACTTAAAAATATTAAGGAATTTTTATTATTTTAATGGTTCAAGTATTTTTGAAAAAAAAAAAAGAAATATTTCAGGAAAATAATAGAATTGAGACAAAATGGTAGAAAACAAATTTGCAAGAATTATTATAGAAAATAAAATCGAGTTCGAAGAACTCTCTAATCTTATTTTCGGATTCCAAGAATAACGCCCTCTATGTTAAATGAAGTGGTGTGAAACCTCGCTAATTGTTCATGCCAAAATTGCAAGAATTTCATTATTAGATATAATAAAAGTCTTGTTCGTAGGACCAAAATTTTAGTTCCTTTAATCACTTTTTTTGTATTCGTAATTCCAGCGAAGATAATTACCTAGAAGAACGCCATCATGTTTTTTTTATGATAAATCCAAAGTCATCTTGGAGGTAAGATGAAACCAGCCACAAATACTCAAAGAATCTCATTGACAAATTCTGCCTGCAATCAAATTCGAATCTGGGATATTTCTATACTTGTTTTCTTCCTCAAACCCTCTTTTGATTGATCACTTTTATAGGATTGGAGATATCACATCTTTTAGACACATAGAACCCCACATAAAGTCATATAAATTTCGCTTAAAAAATGTTTAAAAAAAGCCATTCTTGTAAGCAGTTTGACACTGGATCGCCGATTCTGGAAAAAAGTTGAACCGCATCGGGGAGATATCACGTGAATATTTTGGAATTGTCCAAATACTCAAAATTGTTATCTAAGTCTTCAATCTAAGATCGAATAGTGGAAATAGCACTTGCCAACTCAACATTTTAAAGACGATTCATAATTGGAAGAGTAGAAACGCATTCTCGAGACTTGACAATGCCGAAAAATAATCGATTCCGGAAATAATTTTCATGCTTTCATAAGTGATCTGGTTCGGTAGTTTCAACTTTATTCTTTCTCAAGTGATCCTGATCAGAATATTGATAGACAAAGCCTTTGATATAAAAGATCTCAACAAATGAAATTCCCTCTAAAACTTAATTGAACTTTTTAAGTCCGATTTGCTTAAAGGGGCTAAAGAAACCTTTCATCAAATGTGTTTTTCGAAACTGAAAGTAATTAGCGATTCACGATCGCCTCATCAGAAGGAATTGTTTAAAGGAAATTTGAAAGATGTTCCCTTGTAAGTTGGGAGAAGTATATGACAAGATTTCTGAAGGACTTAACAGTGAGAATTGTGAAAACAGCATCTGCTTACTCAACGTCTTAAAACAGATTCGTAATTGGAAGGAACGTTCCTTCCCGAAACCGATTTGATTACGTAATTAATTATATAAAATAACAAGCAAATTGCCAGAAATCAGCGGAGGCTTTAAGCGCTAACAATGTGATGATAAAAAAATCTCTTAAGTCCTTAAAGGTTTTCGAGTTCGTCTTTAACAATATTAAAGTTTAGAATGACCTGAAGTCTTTTCTGAAGTCCATAAAAGTTTTTAGACATTGAGAATTGGATCACGAGAGAAACCTGAATAAAGACATAAAAAATATTGCGACGTTAAAAAGTGATAGACCTCGATAAGACCTTGATAAGAAAACCTATACGTTCCAGGAATCAAATCCGAAACTCTTAGAATTTCATCTTTAGAATGAATCGACAAATTACAGTCATTTTTCGATATTTAAACGCTCAACTAAATATATAATTTTGGAATTTAAAATCTCTGTTCCTATTGGATCCTATTTAATCCTATAAGCTGTTCTACAAACAATACCAACAATACAAAATATCACTGAATTGTACTTTTTATGTTTTGGAGGTTATGTTTGGAAGACTATTTCATATATGAAACTATAGTCTAATGGAAAGTCTAATGGAAAGCAACAGACAAACTGAACGAATTTAATTAAACTCTTTTGGATTTGGAGATAAATAGCGAATTATAAACAAAAGAATAAAAACGAAAAATGGACTATAATTATTATCAATATTTAAACGCTCTCTATAATCAATTATGGGCTCTAAGCTTTCAGCTACTTATTTCTGAAAACCCAACTTTATCATATTCCACTTCAGGTATTAAAATAATTGACAAATCTTCACGTAATAGAAAATAAGCTGAAATACAAGTAATTTATGTTCATTATAAATTTTTATAATAATTAAAGGTTTATGTTTTCTTCAACAAGCCCCAGAGAAAATGACTTTAAAAAGGTTTGTTATCACCTCAACGTTAAAATACAACAAAGACTATCAATCATTAAAGTTCTTTTTACGTTTATTATGAATAAATACATGTTTTTTCTATGCAGCCAATGTGATGTTTGAGGTCTGTAGGAGTTAAGTTTATGACTACAAAGGAATAATTGCCCACCATCATATGGTCAGATATCGATAGATAGAATAAGAGTGGACATATGTTTTATATATAATTCATAGAAAATAAAACAGACACACATACACATACACATACGCACACTGTTAAACACATAAGTGTAAGTATTTCCAATGAAAAAATCATTTAAAACGTGACTTCCGTGATATTGAATTCTCTTCTTGTAACGTGTAAAACAATAAACAACAAAGTTTTATTAACCAAAAGGGAGATTAAAAAAAAATATTTTCAATAAAAATAATTAAAATAAACTGAAAACGTTTTTTTTCTATTTTTCTATATAAAAAATTCACTCTTTTTTCTTACGTATAAACGTTACCATTTCTCATTCACCAACTTTGAATATTAAAAAAATGCTTAAAGGGAAGGAGTTATGAAGTCGCAAAAGGGGGGGGGGAAGGAGTGTAGGGGGTTCTATAAGATATTTATGTATGCAAAACGATAGTTGTTGTAACTACAACTGAAATTTAAAACAATAAAAAAAGCAATTCAAAGTATAAAAGTCTATAACGAATATGAAATACTCTCCCCTGGTTGTAGGGTCTTATCTTCCACTGCACGTTAAAATGTGATTCCGCAAAATGGTTATTTTCTATTTAATAATAAAAAAAAATACCCAATCGTAAGTACTAAATTTGTATAGAGGGCTTCCTGTTCCCTCTGCATCTATTTCCATGATTCTTATCGGAATAAATCTGTATAGCAAATTTCTTGAAAATCCATTAAGTCATATACGAACATTTGGACTTAAACAATTAAGAATGCTATGACATGCCTCAATCACAATCGATTTAGATAAACATTCCGCTTGTAAGCGCGCCCTATCTCCCGTGCCCTATCCCAAAATCACGTTGTCGCCATTACCGCTCCATTGAAGCGCCTCAGTTCTAAAACTTCCTGTAGCAGTTTCAGAGATATGCCATATGTGGGCGATATCAGTCCCACATGCCCTATTCGACATTTCATGAGATAACAGTTTTAGAAATATACGATAAACAAAATTCCGTTTGTAAGGGGATACAACACACAATCCGTGCCCTATCAAAAATTCCGTTAATTTTTTTAATTAAGACTTTATCTTTGTGTCAAACTTCAAGAAATTTGCTTTTAAAGTTTCAGAGATATGTGATGTAAAAATGTTTGTTTGTTAGCGGGATACATCTCTTCGTCGTCTTATCCGTAATTTTTTTTAGAGGCTACAATAAGGCGTTGTCACATGGCCAAATTTCGTGTGATATTAATTATTTTCTTTGTAAAGGGAATATCACATCCACGTGCCCCTTCCAAACATTGTAACGCTGCTAACAAAAGGTAATTCCAGCGTACAAAATTTCATTTTAAAATTAATAAGCCGTTTAATCATAATCGTTGGTAAAATTTTTCTGTTTGAGGAGGTTGTTTCAGATATCGGTCTATAACATTTTTCCACTAAACCCGTGTTGCCGCTTTTAAATAGGAAACTTCTTAGGACAATAAAAAATGATCGTGGATGTTAGCGTGCCCACAACAGAGAGACGAAAATAGTTAAATCGAGTCAGATTTTGATTTAATATAAACAATTTATATATACTTTATCCGGTCTAAGATGTTTCCTTATTGGCTTTAGCCACTGACTGGCAAACTTAACAAACTCTTATATTTTTCTTAACTTTTGAAGTTCAAGTTTGTGCAGCGGAATCCTAATACAGTCTGATCCTGTTGGAACATATTAAGTCCAATAATCTAGTTTGCAAATTATTCGATCGAATAAATAACTTTCAAATTTTTTTAAAGTTTCGGATGTTAAATTGGTGTAGCTGGTTCTCTTAAAACCCTTGATCCCATCTGATCATATTAAGAAACGATCTGTTTAGAAAAAATCCTTGAATTTTATTATGGAATCGTTTAGATATAAACAACTTTTATATTTTCAAGATTGAAGAAGGTTGAATTTGAATAACGAGTTTTACATGCCCCAGGCTCCTATCGAATCAAAATTGAACGATAATATTCTTTAGAATTCACCATCTGTATAGCAGATTAAAATTCATTGAAACGTATTCAAACAATTTCGAAATTTTTTCTTCAGATATCGGTCTATATCGTTTTTCCTAATAAACCAATTTTATTGTTTCCAAAGTCCGACCAAATACAATTTTTTATGTTGATTTGTAAAGAAGAATGCAAAACAGACGAAATAATTTGTTCCAATATGATGGTGGGGGAGGTGGTTCCAGATATCAATCAAGTAATATGACCAACTTTTGATTCAGTATATAATATTGTTTCAGACTTCTTTCTATGACTTTTTCCTAATAGAACCAATTTGGATGATTTTAAGTAACAAATTTCGGAGGAAAACTTTAAACCTCCTGATTAAATCTTTTCTTATCACTTGATCCCTCAGTTTGGGAGCCAGAACACTTCATACTAAAGAATTCTTATCAGAGAAAGAATACATAGATTTTTTGGACTCCTCCTTAAGGTTACAAACGTTATAATAAATCTACTACTTATTGAAGCTTTAGGGTACTGAAATTTATAGTAATGAAACGTAAACTGTCCATCATTTTATAAAAAAAATCGTATCAGCAGTTGAATGTTAAAATCAATCTTTACTCACATCAATTCAATTTCGATCAAACCATACAACAAATCGTTTATGAAATGAACATACAACAACACTAAAATCCAACAACAAATCCAATAGGAATTTCTACAATGAGTTACAATGAGTTATGTGTAGTCAACTATTTTTTTCTCTCTAACTAACCAGCTTAGTCCGTCAGTCAGTCAGTCATTTATACATCCATCCAACCATCCATCCATCCAACTATCTATCACTCAAAACAATTGCACTTCCGTTTGAATGGTGTTATGGAACTTGTTTTTGTTTGGAATATTGTTTTTTTGTTGGATTTCCAGCAGCAGCAGATTCCCTTGTTGCAAATTTATTTATTTTTTGTAGGTAAAGTGAACTTGTTCTAGTAGATTTACTCTTGAATATTTCCAAAAGTCATTGTTAGATATCAACACATCAGCATCATCAGCATCATAGAAAAGGAGTCATCATTAAACTATAACACTTTAGTTAGACATTACACTTCATTGTTATAAATTTACAATTGTTTTGTGTAAAATAGAATAAGGTGGTCATTTTTAAGAGGAAGAATGTAACATGTCTCTTTTAGAAGAGAAAAAAATACGGTCCTTCGAACTTCGAAGAGAGAAAGGGGCAGAGATAGAGTTGGAGGCAAAGGGAAATATTGAGATAATGAGAGAAAGAAAACAGAAGAAAAATATGGTCCTTCGAACATGAACATTTTTAAGTGAGTGAGAGAGAGAAGGGAAGGCAGTCTGAGAATTTGCTATGGAGAAAAAGAGACAAAGGGCAGCAGATTGAGAGAAAGAGGAAGACAGAGTCAGAGATTGTAATAAACATCGATTGATTGAGAGAGTGTTTTGAAAAGAACAAACAAAAAGGATTTCCATTTGGACCAAAGATTTTAATGACCACACAAAACTTATACATTCAATTCGATCTCATGAGAACGAGAAGATAGAAGAGAGGGAGCCAAGACTTTTTAGTATGAAAAATAAATTTCTTTGTAGACACAATAATTTTTCGATCGAATAATCGAAGGCATAAAAAATTTTCATTCAAAAACCATCTAACGAGACAAACCTTCATATTTTCAATCTTTTTTTAAGAGAGAGAGAGAGAGAGAGAGAGAGAGAGAGAGAGAGAGAAGGTAAAATACAAGAGTTTAGAAAAGGATTATCACTGATTATTTCTCGATTATTTAGGATTTTTCAAAAACGATTCGTTTTGAAAATTTTATAGCGCTTCACACCCTGACCTGGAGAAGCGTAAGAAAAATTATTTCTCGATCTATTAAACAAAGTTGTGAAAAAAGAGAGGGAAAATGAGAGATCAAGAGCAAGAAAATCTCTTAAATAGAAAAAGAGAGAGTCAGAGATGTAAATAATTAGAAAAGAAGCAACGAGAAATTGTCATGTCGATCATTTAGTTGAAGGTTAACGAACGATAAAGATGCTTTTTGCCACCCTTTACCTCTCATATTTTTAATGCTTTTGCTGTCCATTATCAAGGAAGAACTCGATCATTTGAACAAAGTTGTCGAAAGAAAGAGAAGGTAAAATGTGAGATCAAGATTGAAGAGTACTGATCACTTATCTTAAAATATCACGTATCACGTATCTCAGTCATTTAATTCGAAGTTCTGAAAAGAACATTAATACGAGAATGTTAAATTGTGAGGTCCTATTCAAAATTTTCGTCGCATTTTGAATTTTACACTTTTTTCCAATTATCAAAGAAAAACAATTCAATTTATCTCCTCCCTAAGATATAATTCCTCTTCTACTCCAAACCAAATGTTTTCTTCTCTATAACAGATTGTTATCACAGAATATTATCCTTTCCACTTGAATTGAACTTTAAATCAAGTATTGTAAGCAAAATTGCTCGTTAATCATAATTGAACTATAAAACTTCATATCATGCTGGCCACCACAAAACACTCCTCTCTACAACACTCTCACACTAATGACGATGATGATGACTGAATGACTGACTTGATGCCTCTAAAACAACACTTGAGTGTAACAAGCAAAATAATTTCCATCTAACACTTCAAAATCCATTACCATTCATTCATTTGTTCGTTTAAATCGTAAATTGCAAAATTTTAAACAGAGTGAAATGCTTTTTCTGCTTATTCGTTTATTTTCAATTGTTTCGTGTTCATTTCGGAGAATTTTTAAGTCACAAAACAGATTAGAAGCCCTAAAGAGTTTTAGTTTAGTTTTCCCTTTTTTGTTTTTTGGTAACATTGTTAGCCACAATTTGCGTCTGTGTTCAATAAGTCACGTAATTTACGCTGTCAAGTTTCTAAAAATAAAACTACAGAAAACTACAACAACATTGTTGTTCTTTTTAAGAGTTTGAAATAAAAATGAAAATTTTGCAAAAGAAAACTGCGTTTAGTTATATGTAAGTTGCACAGTTTTTTTGGGAAAATTACTTCAATTAGTGAAACGATAAAAACGATAATAAAAAGAATTAACAAAGTTTTGTAAGAATTTAAAGTTATTGTGAAACAAATTTTAGTGAAAATTTAAAATTTTTGTGAAAATTTCAAATTTTAGTGAAAATTTCAAATTTTAGTGAAAATTTCAAATTTTTAGTGAAAATTTCAAATTTTTAGTGAAAATTTCAAATTTTAGTGAAAATTTCAAATTTTTAGTGAAAATTTCAAATTTTAGTGAAAATTTCAAATTTTTAGTGAAAATTTCAAATTTTAGTGAAAATTTCAAATTTTTAGTGAAAATTTCAAATTTTAGTAAAAATTTCAAATTTTAGTAAAAATTTCAAATTTTAGTAAAAATTTCAAATTTTAGTGAAAGTTTCAAATTTTAGTGAAAATTTCAAATTTTAATAAAAATTTCAAATTTTTGTGAAAATTTCAAATTTTTGTGAAAATTTCAAATTTTAGTGAAAATTTCAAATTTTAGTGAAAATTTCAAATTTTTAGTGAAAATTTCAAATTTTAGTGAAAATTTCAAATTTTTGTGAAAATTTCAAATTTTTGTGAAAATTTCAAATTTTTGTGAAAATTTCAAATTTTGTTGAAAATTTCAAATTTTTGTGAAAATTTCAAATTTTTGTGAAAATTTCAAATTTTTGTGAAATTTTCAAATTTTTAGTGAAAATTTCAAAATTTAGTGAAAATTTCAAATTTTTAGTGAAAATTTCAAAATTTAGTGAAAATTTCAAAATTTAGTGAAAATTTCAAAATTTAGTGAAAATTTCAAATTTTAGTGAAAATTTCAAATTTTTAGTGAAAATTTAAAATTTTTAGTGAAAATTTAAAATTTTTTAGTGAAAATTTCAAATTTTTAGTGAAAATTTCAAATTTTTAGTGAAAATTTAAAAATTTAGTGAAAATTTCACAACCTTTAAGTCTAATAAAGCTCGTTTAGCAAAAAAGCTTTAGAGCGATTTAAAATTCCTTTCAAAAAACGGAATCAACGGAATACGGACCTGGTCCAAAGTTTCGAAAATTTGTTTAAATATATTTTTAATAAAATGTGTAAAAAGCTTTAATATCATTTTGAAAAAGCTTTTAAAAGATTTCAAAACATTAAAACAAATTGAAAATTTAAAGCTTTTCGTGTAATTTAAAAAAGACTTAAATCGAAGCTTTAATTTATCAATAAATTTGTTTTAAACTTTTAAATATTTCGATTTGAAAAATTTCTACACTTTCAACAAAGCTTTTTATGAAGTTTATATTGAAAGCTTTAAGCTTAAGATCTGATTTATATATTTTATTTGAATATTTGTAAAAGATTTTATTTAAAACTTTTTCATTTCTGTTTATTTTGCAACCAAATAATTTAGAACTCAAGGAGTTTTGTAAATCACCAAAAGCTTTTAGAAATAATTTCTATAAAACTTTAATCAAAAAACCTAAAATTGAATGGCGGTTGCTGAAAGTTCGATTTTAAATTCAATACAAAATATCTGTTCGAATTTATAACAAATTTACTATATTAAAAGCTTTTGGAATAACTTGTATAACTTTGCAAAAAGCTCTTAAAAAGCTTTACTCTACTAATTTAAACTTTTTATACAAAAACGGGAACTTTTAGAAAAATTGAATTTAAAGCTTATAAAAAAATTAAAGTTTTGCTTATACAAAAAAGCTTTCAAAAGCTTTTAAATAATTTAATAATTAAAGAAAACTCATTTGTGATCATTAAATTTATATTAACTGAATTATATATCATTTGAGGAAACCTTTCTCTCTCTTTCGAAAATAATTTCAAAAAAAAGCTCTAATTATTTTCTTAAAATTAAAATTAATCTAATTAATTTAAAGACATCTAACATTTCTAACTATAAATAAGGATGACACGTGGTTAAAAATGAAAAAATGGGGGAAAACGCGAAAAAATGAACTAAATAAAATTAAATAAAGACAAAAAAAGAGTCAAAGAGATTGTCAGACAATTAAATATTTTGAAGATACCAAGATGAGTGTAACAGATGAATGGATACACAGACTGACTGACTGACTGACTGACTGACTGTCAATCTGACTGACTGACTGACTGACTGACTGTCAATCTGACTGACTGACTGACTGACTGACTGACTGACTGACTGACAGATGCTTGAGTTTTTCAGTGATAAAAATAAAATTCTCATATTTTATTTCACTTTCATACACGATGAATATTTTGTGTTTTCTAATTCTGATAATAATTATGATGTTTATGACTGACTGACTGAGCGAGTGAGTGAACGAGTGAGTGACTTCACTTGATTGATGTGATGTGATGTGTTTGATGCCCATTCAAATGTTTAATGTTCACTTGTTCTCATATCATGAGAAGAGTAATTGGAAAATGTAATCAACATATGAAGAAAATTGGTTTAAATTTCAGACATAATTGACTTTTATGATGAACATAATGTGAGCAGCAGCATCAGCAGCAGCAGCATCGGCGGCAGCAGCATCGGCGGCAGCAGCATCGGCGGCAGCGGCAACAGATTCAGTGCCAGCGCCAGTCAGATACTAATCAACAGGAGAAAACAATATGTTTTGAGTTCTCTTCATATTTCAATGTGTTTCGGATTTCTCAAAAAAAAATTATAATAAAATTATTATGGGAATTTAGAATTTATTCAAAATAATCGAGGGCCAATATTTTCGAATTTTGGTTCTAGTCAAGTCCTGGTTCAGTTCTAGTTCAATTCAGTTTTAGTTTAGTTCTAATTCAGTTCTATTTCAGTTTAAGTTCAGTTCTGGTTCGGTTCTAGTTTAATTCTAGTTCAGTTCTGGTTCAGTTCTAGTTCAGTTCTATTTCAGTTCTTGCTCAGTTCTGGTTCAGTTCTAGTTTAGTTCTGTTTCAGTTCTTTCTCAGTTCTGGTTCAGTTCTAGTTCAGTTCTGTTTCAGTTCTGTTTCAGTTCTTTCTCAGTTCTGGTTCAGTTCTAGTTCAGTTCTAGTTCAGTTCTGTTTCAGTTCTGTTTCAGTTCTGGTTCAGTTCTAGTTTAATTCTAGTTCAGTTCTGGTTCAGTTCTAGTTCAGTTCTATTTCAGTTCTTGCTCAGTTCTGGTTCAGTTCTAGTTTAGTTCTGTTTCAGTTCTTTCTCAGTTCTGGTTCAGTTCTAGTTCAGTTCTGTTTTAGTTCTAGTTCAGTTCTGTTTCAGTTCTTGCTCAGTTCTGGTTCAGTTCTAGTTCAGTTCTAGTTCAGTTCTACTTTAGTTCTGGTTCAGTTCTAGTTCAGTTCTACTTTAGTTCTGGTTCAGTTTTAGTTCAGTTTTAGTTTAGTTCTGGTTCAGTTCTGTTTCAGTTCTTGCTCAGTTCTGGTTCAGTTCTAGTTTAATTCTAGTTCAGTTGTGGTTCAGTTCTAGTTCAGTCCTATTTCAGTTCTGTTTCAGTTCTAGTCCATTTCTAGTTCAGTTCCAGAGTTCAGTTCTAGATTTTCACAAAAAATTTAGATTTGTTTTTTTTTTTTTTTTTTTTTTTTTGTAAACTTCAAATTTCACTTCAAACGACATTTTTTTATTTTAATTTTGACTGCAGCCCTCATATTCGCCTTTATTTATGGCTCAAGTACTTTTAAATGTGTTCAGATTATCTTCTCTTATTTCAATCCAAAAATCTTTATTCACTCAATAATAAAGTGGTAAAACATGAGATCAGCAACAGAAACACTTTGTTTCATTTCATCGCATGTTGGTGCTGCTGTTGCAGCCGCTGCATCACATTCACTTTACCCCAAATGAAAGAAACAATAATTCCAAATCGAATCTTATCTTTTTCAATTGCAAACAACTGGGGCCACAGGGGTCATCACTTCCAAAAAAAAAAAAAAATAAGAGAAAATTCATTGTGTTTTTGCTTCGACTTGAATTTTGAACGTTCATAATTTTTCGTTTTAAAGCCGATTAATTTTATTTTGTTGCTGTTGTTGTTATTGTTTCAATAAAATTATTTTTATATTTTCCAGTTTCTTCTTCTTATTCTTTATGATTTATAGGCGGTTTAAAATTAATAATTTACGATTTTCTTTTTTTGGATTTTTTTTCTCTTAAACTGTTCAAATGGATGATCTTTCACTTTTGTTGTGAATATAAATATTCATATGATTTTAGTCAAAACTATGAATCATGTCCAGGTTCATTCATATTAATTTTCAGATATTTTTGGAAAATCACCAGAAATTAAAAGAAAAAAAAACTATTTTTAAATACAAAATTTAATGTATTTTTGGTTAGAAGTTTTAAGAAAAGTTTGAAGTCTTATAAAATAAAATTAGAATAGAACTAGAACTGAACTCGAGAACTGAATTAGAACTGAACTAGAACTGAACCAGAACTGAACTAGAATTTAAATCGAACTAATCAGAACTGAACTCGAACTGAATCAGAATTGAAATCGAACTGAACTGGAAATAAACTCTAACTGAACTAGAACTGAACTGGAGCTGAACTAAAACTGAATTAGAACTGAACAAGAGAACTGAACTAGAACTGAACCGGCAGTGAATTAGAACTGAACAAGAACTGAACTAAAACATACTGGGAACTAACCTAGAACTGTAACTGAACCAGAGCTGAAATCGAAATGAACTGGAAATAAACTAGAACTGAATTAGAACTGAACTAAAACTGAACTCGAGAACTGAACTGGAACTGAATCAGAACTGAAAACGAACTGAACTAGAACTGAGTTAAAACTGAAATCGAACTGAACCCGAACTAAAATAAAACTGAACTGGAACTGAATCAGAACTGAAAACGAACTGAACTAGAACTGAGTTAAAACTGAAATCGAACTGAACCCGAACTAAAATAAAACTGAACTGGAACTGAATCAGAATTGAACTGAAACTAAAGTAGAACTAGAACTGAACTGAAACTAAAGTAGAACTTCCTCCATACCCCTCATTTTTCCCCCGTTTATAATTCATATAAGGAGTGAGATCGAAAAATTCTCAACACACATTTTTTATTTATTTATGTCAGTTATTATATTTTATATCGAGCAAATATTTATATTTATTGTAAATCTGATTAAAATAATTGACCAGAAAAAAGTGCCTACAAAAGTTATGAAAAATTTTCAACAAAATCCCCACTAAGTCCCACCAAAGGTTGGTCAAGCATTCAAAGATCTGCCGTCAAACTGTTTCCAATGTATTTAACCAGTATGGTGAAAACTTGTCCGTTGATAGAAAACATGATTCAGGTGGGAGAATTGGTCCACATGATGTTTCTAAAGCCAAAATGGAAAGCACTTTCAATAGAACTCCTAACACTCGAACTATTTGATACGAATAGTTAAAGCTAATGGAGGTTTCAAAAACATACGGGGATCAAAAAGTTCCTGACAGGAACACAGGAACTTAGAACGGATATTGAAGTCAATAAAATGTTCTTGCTGCTTAATGGATGACGAAACGTACATTCTGACAGGTTTTTCACAACTTCCTGGTCAAGAAATGTATAATGCTGATATTTGAGGGAATGTTGAAGAAAAGTTTAGGGCCCAAAAGCAGTCATAATTTCCCAAAAAAGTTCTTGGTATGACAAGCAATTTGCAGTTGCGGCAAGAGGAAGTCAATCTTCAAATACCGAAATTTACTTCAAGGAATTTTTACAGAAACGGCTGTTTTCATTTATAAGGCTTCATAATGTGTTCACATATTTTTGCCTTAACTTGGCATCCTGTCAGTACGATAAACAAGAACTTCAGATTAAATATCTGGTATTTGTATCAAGTCGAGGTAAATTCTTCAAACTGCCTGGAATTAAGAAAAGTGGAGAAATATGGGTCACTTGTTCAGGCAGACTTTAAACGGAAATGAACATTAATGGCAGCGTCTCCGTTTATCACAAAAGACTTAAACTATTAAAAAATTATATATCATTTGAAACCTTGTTCAGTTATCGCCTTTTAGGGTGTTTAGGTTTCCCTTTTGCCGTTTAAACTTCATTTATATTTAAAGTTCATGTTTAACACTTTTTTCCAGCAATTTCAAATATTTATCGCGTTTTTTGCGAAAATAATAATAAATAATTTCAAGTAAAAAATTCTTTATGGTAAAAAATATTTTATGCGTTTTTTTTTGTGGGATTTTTTTCTCAGCTCAAGCGACAAAAAAACCAATGTTGTCTTATTTAATAAAAAAAAAACGTTTAAAAAAAGCTCAAGAAAACAGAAAATTATGCTGGCATTTTTTTTGCTAAAAATACCAGTAAGTTAACGAGAGAATGGCATTATTAAGAGGGCAGAGATGAAGCATAATACAAAAAAAGTGCAGCATAAATAAAAAAGGAGTAAATTATGATGATTATAGTTCATTATTTATGCTATTAAAGGCTCTTTAAGTGAAACTATAAATTAAAAACTCACACAGACACACACACGCACACACACACATACTGAAGAAAACAAGAAGACAATGAGGTTAAAAAAAACAACTAAATATATGTATAAATAGATCCGAGGGACGTAACACAATTAAAAGGACTGACAAAGAATTGAAACTTAAATTTTGTTTTCACTTTAAAGCAGCATTACAAGATTTTGTCTCTCTTTAAGCACAGAGGGGGGAGGGAGAGAGTGGAAATATTGTATTCCTAAGATCTTGTCATTTCATTTTCATCATATAAACAACTTGCAACATTTTGTTGTGGGTGCCAACAAACAAGGAATATAAATTTTTTTTATTATTTTCCACATTTTTTGAAATTCTCAATTTCTTGAAATAAAACTGGAAGTTTCCCATACAAGTCCGCCAACAACTAAAACTGACATGCTACACTCTCACACACACACAATCACACAAATAAACAATACAACATTTTGTAGGCGAACCTGTTGAGGAAATAAATTTTACATTTGACATTTGTAAAGATTATGCAGATTATTATTGTTGTGGTTGTTGTTGTTATTGTAAGGAGTCTTTTTTTTTTTGTAGGCACGTCTTATGTGTTATGCATAGCTTTTTCTATCTTTAGTCTTTTGTTTTTTTCTACACTAAACTTCATAGATTCGGTAGCACATGTGTTGCATGTTGCATGCTGTGTAATAATCACAAAAGTGCGAGAGAAAAAAAAAACTCCATCTAATGTGTGGTTTAGGTTGTGTGTGGCGTAGCAATTTTGCTGCTGTTATTTTGATAAATGCGTAAAGGATTTTGACAAGCGAACATCGTAAAAATGATTGTATTTTGTGAAAATAGTTGAATGTTTTTTTGCTATAAATTAAGATAAATTGATTAGATTAAATGTTAATTTGATTTAAACAACAACAATAACAACAATAAGGTTCAGACGGAAGGAACAAGATTTTCATTGTCATACAAAATGTGAACTTTCTTGAAGTCGTTTAAATTAATAATCTGATTTAGGGCGAAGTATAAAGAAAAAAACTGATAAAAAAAGTGCAAATTAAGAACAATTAGGAAATGATGAAGAGCAGAACTGGATTAGAACTAGGACAGGACTAGGACAGGACTAAAATGGAACTGAACTGAAACAGAGCCAGAACTCAACAGGAATATAAGCAGAAAAGAACAAAACTAGAACAGAATGAGAATAGAACGAGAACAGAACCAGAACTGAATTGGAACTGAACAGGAATTGAACTGAAACTGAACTAGAACTGAACTAAAACTGAACTGGAACTTAACTGGAACTGAACAGGAACTTAACTAGAAATGTACCAGAACTGAACTGGAACTGAACTAAAACTGAACTGGAACTTAACTAGAACTGAACAGGAACTTAACTAGAAATGTACCAGAACTGATCTGGAACTAAACTAGAACTGAACTGGATCTTAACCAGATCTGAACTGAAACTGAACTGAAACTGAATTGGAACTCTGCCAGTAAACTTTGGTGTTTTTAACCATTAAAATTTCTCACCCCCCCCCCCCCTCTTGAACAGTTAATAAATTATTCAAATAAAATCATTAACCTTTTGATAATTTTTAAAACGCTTATTAAACGCTTTTGATAATTAACTTCACCCTCCCTTTTTATTCAAATATTGACATTATTACCACACAAACACACACACACCTAATTCCATCAATAATAATTTTATTTATTTACCCAAAAAACAACAACAAAAAAGGAAAATTATTTAATTTTTTCCCCCAAAACAAAATCACAAGAACGAAAAAATAAAAGTCTTTTTGAAAATATTCGCACTTCCGTTAGAGACAAACAAACGTTTAAGTGTATTTTCTTCCTTTTTACTTTATATTGTGGAACCCCTTTTTTAATATTTAGATTTTTTCAAAATTTTTGTTGTTGTTGTTGTATTGCGAGAGACATTAAATTGTAAGACATGAAATTTACATGGCCCAATGAAGCATATAAAAATGTCTTAAACAAAGAAAAAAAAATTGTAATTTGAAAAGTTATTTAAACAAAACGTATTTACAACCGATAAATTTACGAATGAAAATAAATAATTTTATTTAACGTTCGTAAATTATCAAATAAGAAGAGAGAAAAAAAAAGAAAAAATAGAAATGATTTTATGCTGAAAAAAAGGAAGATGGAAATTGTTGTTGTTGTAAGTTAGATGAGGTAAAAATTATATACACGTGAAGAACTTGAATGTCGAAATTCCAATTTTAGAATATATTTCAGTTCATATTTCAGTTTTTACACCAGTTACTAGTTTAGTTTATAGTTTAGTTCTGGCTCAATTTTAGTTCAGTTCTAGTTCAGTTCTAGTTAAGTTCTCAATTCAGTTCTAGTTCAATTCTAGTTCAGTTCTAATTCAGTTCTAGTTAAGTTCTCAATTCAGTTCTTAGTTCAGTTCTAGTTCAGTTCTAATTCAGTTCTAGTTCAGTTCTTAGTTCAGTTTCTAGAGCAGTTTATATTTCAGCTTTTAATCCAGTTCCGAGTTCAATTTCCACTTTTATTCCAAGTTCAATTTCTATTTCAGTTTCCAGTAAAGTTCCTACTTTAGCTTCGGTTTAATAGTTTAATTTCTATTTCAGTTTCTTTTTCAGTTTTCAATCCAGTTGCTAAATTAATTCTCAGTTCAGTTCCAAGTTCTGTTGCTAGTTTAGTTCTGGTTCAGATTTAGTTTAGTTCCCATTTTAGTTTAAAGTTGTTTTCAGTTCAATTTCTAATTTAGTTCTGAGTTCAATTCCCTGTTTAGTTTCTACTTCAGTTGTAATTTCAGTTCGTAATTAAGTTCCCAGTTCAGTTTCCTGTTTAGTTCTCAGTACAGTTCCTAATTCAATTCTTAGTGCTGTTTCTTTTTCAGTTCCTATATTTAGTTTTTAGTTAAGTTCCAAGTTAAATTTCTAGTTATGTTTTATCAGTTCCTTTGTGAATCCGAACCTGATCTAATTCAACTTCTACATCAGTTCCTGATTCATTTCCCATTTCACCTCAAATTCTTTAAACAATTAAACTTTTATGTAAAGTTATTTTTCTCTCAGTGTTTCTCTACGTCTCACGAAAATTCAAATTTCAACAGCAATAAAATTTCCTTAAATTTTTATTTATTTATTTATGTTGTTGTTGTTGTTGTTATTTTTCTTATATTTCCATTGGGAATCATGAAATAAAAAAAACCCTGACGAAACTACTTCATTTTTACCACTTTTTTTAATTTTCTACTTCGTTTTTGTCTTAAGACATTCAGACCAAATGATTGTGACAAAAGAGTGTCACGTATTAACGCTTCAATACGCGCAACTAACCATTAAGTAGAGAATAACAATTTGTTCTTTTTCTTTTCTTTCTTTCTATTCGATTCTTATGGAATCGAGAAAGAAAAACACTAAATAATTTGAATAATAAAAATTGAATTGATGTTTTTGTTTCGAAAACGTATAAAATGTTGTTTAAAGTATTTTAATCATTTTTGTCTTTATTTATTGGAAGTTAACGAGAAATGACGACAAGAAATTGAGAAGTTCGTAAGAGTTATTTTTTTAAAAGGTTTTTTTACTAAAACGGAAATTGCAGTTGTCGTGTCTTGATAGAATTTTTGTCAAGGTTTATTGGTGACTTTTGCGCCAATACAGTATGTTGCAAAATAAAAGCACAAAGTTGTTTAAAAAAGTGAAGAAATATTAAGGGGATTCATAGAAATCGAGAGCTGAACTAGAAATGAACTAGAATTTGAAGTAGAATCTGATCGATGTAGAACCTGAACTAGAATCTCAACTAGATTCTGAACTAGAATCTGATCGAGAATCTGATGTAGACCCTGAACCAGAATCTGAACTAGAACCTGAACTAGAACCTGAACTAGAATCTGAACTAGAACCTGAACTAGAACCTGAACTAGAATCTGAACTAGAACCTGATCTAGAATCTGAACTAGATCCTGAACTAGAATCTGAACTAGAACCTGATCTAGAATCTGAACTAGAACCTGAACTAGAATCTGAACTAGAACCTGAACTAGAATCTGAACTAGAACCTGAACTAGATTCTGAACTAGAATCTGATCGAGAATCTGATGTAGATCCTGAACCAGAATCTGAACTAGAACCTGAACTAGAACCTGAACTAGAATCTGAACTAGAACCTGAACTAGAACCTGAACTAGAATCTGATCGAGAATCTGATGTAGAACCTGAACTAGAATCTGAACTAGAACCTGAACTAGAACCTGATCTAGAATCTGAACTAGAACCTGAACTAGAATCTGAACTAGAACCTGAACTAGATTCTGAACTAGAATCTGATCGAGAATCTGATGTAGATCCTGAACCAGAATCTGAACTAGAACCTGAACTAGAACCTGAACTAGAATCTGAACTAGAACCTGAACTAGAACCTGAACTAGAACCTGAACTAGAATCTGATCGAGAATCTGATGTAGAACCTGAACTAGAATCTGAACTAGAACCTGAACTAGAATCTGAACTAGAACCTGATCTAGAATCTGAACTAGAACCTGAACTAGAATCTGAACTAGAACCTGAACTAGAATCTGAACTAGAACCTGAACTAGATTCTGAACTAGAATCTGATCGAGAATCTGATGTAGATCCTGAACCAGAATCTGAACTAGAACCTGAACTAGAATCTGAACTACAACCTGATCTAGAATCTGAACTAGAACCTGAACTACAACCTGATCTAGAATCTAAACTAGAACCTGAACTAGAACCTGAACTAGAATCTGACCTAGAATCTGAACTAGAACCTGAACTAGAATCTGACCTAGAATCTGAACTAGAACCTGAACTAGAACCTGAACTAGAATCTGATCTAGAATCTGAACTAGAACCTGAACTAGAATCTGAACTAGAACCTGAACTAGAATCTGAACTAGAACCTGAACAAGGATCTAATCGAGAACCTGAACTAGATTCTGAGCTTGAACCTGGACTTGAACCTGAACTTGAACCTGAACTTGAACTAGAATTTGAAATAGAATCTCATGTAAAATCTGAAATAGAATCTGAACCATAATCTGAACTTAGCATTATAGTCCCTATCGTCTTCTTGTTTATACTCGGCGATTTCAGATTTTGGACAGATTTTCAATTATTCTCAGGAAAAACTTACCTTTCTGCGTTAAATAGACAATTTGCGAGAAAAGGAAATGTTTAAAAACTCACCTGAAAATAAAAGAGAAAAATAAATATTAGAAGGATTCAAGATAATAAAGATAATAATAAGAAGCCTTATAAGACCTGTCACGAGAAGAGTGAATACTACCTCCCTCTTCTGATCCAAATTTCCTAGATTTCAAAAAGTTTTATTATCGCTTTTAGATCTCACAAAGATCGACAATCCTTTGAACCCCCCTAATCTAACCTCAAGGTATGTTCGTTCCTTCTGTATTACTTTTTCCGGTTTTGTCTGTATGTCTGATTGAGTGTTCTTAACTCGTCGTTGTCTGTGTTGCCAATTTTATTTCGCATTATAAAATTCGTGAGCACGTGTTTATGGCAGTTTGGCTTCAGTCTTCAGTTTTAGTCTCTCTTTTTTGTCATTTTTTTGTTGTTGTTGTTGTTGTCTATTTTATTTGCCAATTTAAATTTGTTTTGTTTTTTTATTTAATATTTTATTTCAGTTTCTTATTTAATTTATTTGTTAAACTTTAAAAATTATATTTATTATTTACATTGTTGTTATAGTTGTTGCTTGTGGCCAGTGTACAATTGTTGACATTTATTTAAATATTTTAAAATAATAAATATTTACATAATGATTGATGTCATTAAGCTGTCAAAATAAAACAAAACAAAAATGGCTAATGGATATTTACATGAATGACAAAAGAAAAACAAACAAAAAAAATTGGGATGAGACACAACGAAAACCGAATGGAGTAAATAGTCAAGGTTTAGATTGAAGTTCAAGGAGAAATCAATGATAAGAAAGTGACAAGAAAGAGAGTTGATTTTTTTTTTTGACGGAAATGTTATGTTTTTTATATGATCAATATGTAAGGGAAGGGGGGTCAGTCAAAACTTGACCACTGTTCGAAAGAATTCTATATTTCATTGCATTCAAACGATTTAGAATGCGGCTAAAATGGATCTTAACAGAGGATGCTGCAATGATCAGATGGATGTGTTCATTCTTGATCCATCTGCTTGTTCAGATCAAGACTTTAAGAGCCTGAAAGTGACTGATCAAATGCAGATCAGTGAAATGTCTAGACATCAATAATATAAAATAATTAATGATCTGAAATCTTCTTCTTCATCTGTATCTAACATTCTAATATTTCTGATAGTTTCATGGGCCGGTTGACAAAATTTAAAAAATGTAATCATATGGACTACTGCGTAGGACGATTTTGACCAGGGTTACCAGATCGTTATAACCCCCTCTTTACCTTTTTTATCAAGAAGAATTAATAATTTAATCGTCCTCGATTTTTTCAGGTTCTTTTTCTTTGCTAACATGAAACATATTATGGTTGTATCAACCGAAAATTATAGTTGTGGCACAATCATATTATTATGAATATATCAATTGCTTAACTATAATATGGTTTTCGCAAAATCATAATTTGTTATATGAGAACCATTAGAATATGTTTTTCGATGACATATGTTTTGCAATGACTATGGATCCGTGAGTTTCATCAATAAAAATTGATTTAATCATTTTGATAGACTCTTTCAATGGATAAATATTTGACAAAATTTTAGACAAGGGTTACCAGATCGTTAAGTACATTTATGCTTCGTTTGAGAAAATGTGCCAGAACATACATATCGTTATCCAATATGCAGCAAAAAAACTTTACTTAAATTTCGGCACTCTATTTTTGCCTTCTAAATTTTTAGCAGCATTCTTGAGCCTTGTACCAAATAGTTCTCTAATGCAGGTTAACTTTAACTCTTGTTCGTACCAAACAGCCCGAGTAATTGTTAGTTGGGAGCTCTTTTGAAAATGCTTTCTTTTTTTTGCTTTAGAAACATCATGTGGATAAGTCTACCTGAACCAGATTTTATACTTACTGACAAGTTCTCCCGGCACTCTTTTATGAAATTGGTAACAACTAGATGGCTTGATCAATATTTTGTAGGACCAAAGTTGGATTTTGTTGAAAATATTGAATAATTTTTGTACGCACTTATATCTGTTCACACATTTTAATCAGATTAACAATATATTCACGCATAAGAATTTATCGATCTCACTCCTTAGGTTATCGTGTCAATTCCAAACTTCATTAAGCCAAGATCAAAACCCATAAAATAACTTAATTATTTATTATTTTGATATTTTTTCTCTCAATTATTTTTATTATCCTTAATTTTTTTGCACGTAAAAATGTTTTGATTATCTCATATATTAAAATCTTAACAGTTAATGGAATTTCGTTATCTAAAATCAACACAAAAATAAAAGAATTTTAACAGCGATACTTTGGCTAAAAATGGAAATAAAACTCTTGACAAGAAGGAAAAAACAAAGCAGCTGAAAAAATTAAGTAGCGATAATTGAAAAACCACTAAAATTGTAAGAAAAACCTCAAGTTTGTGAAGACTTTTTTTGTGAAGATTTCAACTTAAATTGACAGGCGTGCGTAAAGCCAGAAGCCAAAGAAATTACATATCGGAGAAGAGATATAAAATATATATTTCAATAAGCAAACAAATAAGAATGGTAGTATTCGGCTATGCCGAATCGTCAATACCCTCCACCATAAATGCGTGTGAAGTAAATACCTTATGTTTTGGGCATACACACTCACACAGAAACTCATATATAAAAGATTTTCTTCAATATAACACAGAACACAATGAGTCATAATTTAAGTTATATTTTTTGCTATAACTTTTTTCTTCTACTGAACCGATTTCGATAATATGAGAATGGTGAATGAAGTACAAAAAGCTTAATGTTATGGCAACATTTCATTTTAATTTGTAGATTTATAATTGAAAATTTTTAGCTTAAACTTAGAGTTTACCTCAGATATCGGTCTATATCTTTTATTTTGCCGGTTTTAAGTAGGAAACTTCTCAGGACTATAACAAATACTCAGGCCACAATTCATTGAGCTCTGTCAATTACTGCAAATGTCAGTGTGCCAACAACAAACATAAAGACAAACATAATGACAAAGATAATATTACCTTCTTCACCACTTGTGATGGTGTAGGGTATGCAAGAAAAAGAGATAAAAAATTTTTTGAAATAAATTTAAGAGTAAGAAAAAAAAAAACTCAAATAAGATAAAATTGGCCACAAAACACCTGCTGGCTGAGTTAAAGACAAAAAAAGAAAACATATCAAAGTCATATTTTATTTATTATCAACTGGTAATTGTGGAACTCTTGGTGGTATGAGAAACATAGACAAGATTTCTAGGAATTTCCAATACTTTGTAAACTTGTAACAAAAAATAAATAAATGTAATTTTCGTGTAATGAAAATGTCATTTACCAAAAAAAAAAGAACTTTATTTATTTAAAAGAAATTTATTGAAGATTTTTATTTTACAATTTGGACTATAAATAACCTCACTTTTTTAAAATCACATTTTTTTATTCTTTTTTCGCCTCTTTTTATCAGTAACCCAAAAGTTCATTGGCTCCAATTTGTTTGAGTTTCCTTTATATTTCGTTCCCTCCAAATTGCTGTTATGATTTATTTCAATGAAATCCAAAATGTTTCAGGTTTTGGTTAACGCATGGTTGCTTGGTCAGTGAAATTTTTTTTGCAAAAAGTTTTGAATGCAAAGCAACAACAGCAATAAATAACATTTTTATAATTAAGAAAATTCAAAAACCATGAGTTTGAATACGAATTCATATTTCCTTAATACCTAAAGTCACTTCAAAGGTCTACACCGAACTAGAAAATCACTTCACTCTCTTTATTATAAATCGAAGAGGAGATCAATGCTAATTCGTAGCTACTTGTATTACAAGTAGCTCCCGACAATAAAAATCCTTCAATTCTGTTAACAAAACATTCGAATGAATCGATCGTCTTTGAATATACTGATCACATAATAAAATATGAAAGTGAAAAATCTTTATTTTTTAAAATATCAGATCACTTTACTCTTATTATTACAAATCGAAGAGATCCATCCTAATTCGTAGAATAATCAAGATCTTTGTATTTTGAGCTTTGAATTAACAAAATATCCGAATGTATCGATCGCCTTTGAAGATGAAAATCATATAATAAAATGTGAAATTGAAAGTCTGTTGATTAATAATGTTGTACGTGATAGTGTGACACGAGAGCCATTATCCTCGACTTTTCGTTCCAACGCTAACTGGATCTCCAATCCGCAACGATCAATCGTTTAAAGATTGTCAACTAAGTTTTTTTCTCAGGGAAGCATCTCCAATAACAGATCTTTGTATTACAATTAGCTCCCGACAAATAAAAATGCTTTAATTTAGTTAACAAAATATCCGAATGAATCGATCGTTTTGAATATACTGATCGCATAATAAAATATGAAAGTGAAAAATCTTTACATTTTAAAATAGCAGATCACTTTACTCTTATTATTACAAATCGATCGTCTTTGAAGATGAAGATCATATAATAAAATGTAAAAGTGAATCATCTTTATTCAGAGAAAGAGCAGCCGATAACTACTGCGTTAAAAAATCCGATCATTAATTAATGTAGAGATCATGATCATACTTTATCTGATCAACTTCTATTTTATGCAAAGAACTTTTAAGCATTTAAACTGTTCACACTTTTGTATTCTTTTCCCAAATATGTGATCACCGTATATTCGGCTATTTTTATCTACACAAATAAGCTTCCGAAATTAAATTCTAGTAACTTATCTCACTTTTACATTTTACAAAGATGTTGATCTTTCATTAGCTTTCCATTATAATCTTCGAATGAAGAATTCTCAAACGATCTCTCCGTTATAGCAAAAATGTTGCAAACATTTAAAAAATTCGTGAAGATTTTCTAAAACGAGGAAATTTCTACTCCTCGATCAACTCCTTAATCTAAACAATGAAATTCATTTATAAATACAAAATCTATTAAATCCATTTATCCTTAAATCTATTTATGAGAGGATCTGTTTTTAGGCTCTATTTATTTCTATCTGAATTAATTAATCATTTTCCTCATTACTAACAGCAGCGATCTTCTCTATTTGATCACATCTCTTATTTTGCTCTAATAACTAAAATATTCAGTGAAAAAAACATAAGACCTAAATTAAACTATAACCTAAATCTCACAGGATCTGTCCGTTAACTTCTCTAAAATAAAGTTCTTTAGTTTTTGGTAAATATCTAAAGAGTGTTTAAACCGGAGAGAACTTTTCACAAAGAAAGAAGAACTATTTTAAGTTCTTATTCAATTTAGGAATCTGAATAATCTGAGGAACAAAGCTGGTAAATTTCGAAAAATGGGGAACTATTTACAGAGAAGATAATTAGAACTCTTCGATCCCTTCTTTACTAAGAATCCCCGTTAAGCACTTCCGAGAAGCATATCTATCATCTCCAGTAAGTGAAATTGCAAAGAAAAATAAAATTAATTTTTAACTCCTACGACATCCCTGGAGAATTCTGGAAATTGTGACCAAATGGCTTGACTTCCATGAAGGTTTTTGGACTTATAGGTCATATGGGAGTATTGTCTTGATTGTCTTGATGAAGAATGCCCTCAAGAGTAACATTCCCGAATTGAGTTTTTCAGTTGGAAAAGCGTTACCAACTATCAGATCGAACATCTCACAGATACTTCTTCAAAATAAAGTAGTGACAATGATAACTACCAAATTATGAAAGATGTGAGTGATTATTTTAAATTAATGATGATTTTTTTTCTTTTTATTTCATTTTACACACATTTCGAAATGTGTTGCGCGATTTTTTGAAAAGAACCGCAGATTTGTAATTATATGATCTTTTTTTGTATGTTTTTCTTTCCAGACAGTTAATCATCATCAGATTTTGTTGCATTTAGTTTTGCTTGTCAGATGTTTGCAGCACAAATTAAGTTTTCTTTTAACTAAAATGTAATCGTATACTAGAAGAAAAAAGAACTGAGTATTACAAATATAAAACTGTGAGTTGTGGGCGTAAAAAAGTTTAAATTTAAATTTGTTAGTGAATGTAAATTAAATTATATAATTTAGTTAAAGTTAAAATGTTGTAACAATTGAAGAGTTTAAATTATAATGGAAAAATAATAAACTTGTAAATAAAATTATCATACATTTTTTGTGGACTTTAAGTGTGACAGAAATGGACTCTTATTTAAGGCAAAGAAAAAAATCCGAATCTTCAATACCCTCCACCACAAATGTGTATAGAATAAATACACTATATTTGTGTACGTTCATACACACTTAAATATACACTCAAAGCACAAGCGTATACATTTTATATAAGAGTTTGTTTTCAATATAATGCAGTTCGTTTGATTGTCTTAGATATTTGTATATATACTGAACCGATTTTGCTGATTTTAAATAGGAAACTTCTCAGCACAATAAGAAATACTCAGGCCAAATTTCATTGAATTCTGTCAATTATTACGTATGTGATCGTGCCAAATACAGACAGACAACTAAATCCACTCAGATATTGATTTCATGCAAGAATATAGGATCCTGGACGATTCCTTCTTCGCGTTACACACGGAATGACAAAGTTAACATGCCCTCATCTTCACTTACGGTTGTGGAGACTAAACTAAAAGGGACATTCGAGCAAGAAGCCAATTATATTAAGATAAATGTTTCCATTTGATTAAATTTACAACAAACAGAATAATTTAATGACTCAAGATATATGTGACCCAATTTTCAAAGTAATAAAACCGAAAAAGTACAAAAATCAACCACCATTACACTTCCACTTCTTTTCCTCATCTAGTGATTATTTAAATCAACCCCAGAGATACTTTTTACCGAAATGAAAAATAAAACATCATGATACCTTAACGGGGGAAAAAAACAAATTACTCAAGTTATGAGCTTTAACCCAAAAATGACGCACCCATTTAAAACATGTAGAGAGACCCCAATAAAACAGTTTTGTAAAGGAATAAACAAAAAATTTCGAAAAAAAAAGTTAAAACTGTAAAGTTCCATGTCACTACTTGTAACATTTTATCACGTCATTTTAAATAAGAACAAATGGAATATATGTTGCAATAATACCACCAACAACAACAACAAAATTCCTTTACGGATACAACTTATTTTGACAATTTTGTTGGGTGCTGAAAAAAGTTTTCAATTTTTCTTCTCCTGCCGGTGGAAAAAAATTCTGACATAAAAACATTTTCAAAACTATTTTTGAAGGGTGGTTGGTTGGTTGGTTGGATTTGTTGGTTAAACTCTGGTGGAGTGAAAATTTCCTAGAGAGTTTTATACAAATTATTCGTGTATAAATTTATAATTGTGTCAAATGTGTCAAGAGAAAGTGACAGGAGTTCTGCCAGAAATTTATTTTATTCATAAAACTGATAAGCGAGAGAGAGAGAGAGATAGAGATTCCCATGGTTAAAAATAATTGAGCCGGTAAAATAGAAAAAGAAATACAAATTCAATTGAACTATTTAATTTATGCAGTACACAGGGAAGAGTTTTTTTGGGGATGGACCAAAAACAAATTTAGGATGCAACTTATTCTGGCTCTTCTTTCTCCATCTGGCAACTTTGGCAAAAACTGTAAGATTTTTTCATGTGTAGACTACTGTTAGCAACAATGTTCTGAAATACACCAGTTTGGAGATAAAGAACGAAACAAAAAATATTGCAATTTTGGAAGCGTATCGATGACATGACATCAAAAGGACAACGTCCACTATTTTTCAAATAGTCTCTGTCCGGTCAGAGAATATGTAAATGTTCGCTCTGTTATTGAGAAATGTTCTCTTTTCGAATGAATCAATTGTAGACGATACATGTGTCCATTTATTGACTGTCAGGATTTCAGTAGTTGAGAGTAGAAACCTTTCTTCGTTTCCCACTTGTTACTGGGCATTACCATGGCTTTATAGATATTCGGCTTCTATGTTTATCTGGAGTTTTTTCTCCATCAGTAAAGAGCTTCCGATTAATAATGTAGTTGCTGCGTTGACAATTATCGAGAGATTTGTTGTTGTCTATTTCCCCAACGTAAACGCCATAGTCCGAGTCGCGCCAGACTGTACATAAGACTTTTCGCTTAGGGTTAACGTAATGCATCCAGTTTTCATCATCACTAACAAAAAATAATGCAAAAATGACTTCTTTTTGAAGAGTTCAATGACCATTTCCGACAAGCAAAATTATACTTCCATATCTCTCAGGTTCAATTAAAGGACCCATTGAATTGTTTTGTTTAGTATATTCAAATGCTTTGAATGCAGAAGAGCGTAAAAACTTATTGCTTCCTTATTCTAAAACTTTTCTGAATGACCAGGTTCAACCTTATCTTCTATGTCGGATTCAGCAGTTTGACCTCACGCAAACCTTAGCTCCTATTTTTTTCGAATTGGTTCTTGTTGTTTTCAATATAATTCTAGCAGCTTGAGTCTCAACTCTTAATGTCCGAAAACCCCTGTTGCCATTATTTCATCTGAGTGTTGTTGTAATATTTTTAACTGTTACTGGAGTTACTTTTTTGAAAAAAGAATAAACTGTGAAGACTTCTTTCTAAGTGTTTCACCTTTCTCTGTCACATGGCTGCAACTGATATAGAGATCCAATTTACCAGTTTTTGAGTACATCCCAATAAATTAAATGAAGGAATATAGTTTGCTTTGTGACTCCCAACGATAATGCAAAATCCTCTTGATTTTAATAAGAATCTTCGACAGGTAATATTTTCAATTCCATAACTTCAAAAATTTTCAACTAAACAGTTTTCTCTCTTAACTTGATGTATCGAAATCAACAGTTTAGAATCACGAAAAGCTTTGTTTATAAGTTATTGGAGTTGGTGCATGTTGACCATCAATCCATATATAACTGATCGAGTACCAGTTCTAAAATGTTTCAAAAACTCTGTTGCCATTTTTATTGGGAAAAGAATGATCTGTTAAATTCAACTTCAAAATATATAATCAACTATAAATTGTTCGGGGGGATTCTGCTTTATATCTCTATGTAGTATAGATCCAAAAAAAGTAATCTATACCGCAAGTGGAACTAACGAATTTAGCTTGAGGAAATTACAGATTTTTTTTTTTTTTTGAACTGCTAAAGAGCTCAATCTGATCTTTAAAACACAAACAACTTAATTTACTTATGATTTTGAAAATAATTCACAAGAGGCCGGTGTAGCTTCCCTCGTTCCATGGTAATGGGAAGAAATGCAGCAGAGCATTGAACTAGAGATCATTTTAATCGTATGACAATAGACTCTTTAACTTCAAAAATTCTTAAAGTTTTCGTTGGGAATATCTAAAAAGAAAACTTGGAAAATCGATATGATTCAAACCCATACGAAATTGAAGAACAAAATGTATCAGTATTTAAATGGCTTCCAAGCGATTACATAATTCATAGAGAATGAACTTTAGTTTCTAAGGATTCAAAACTAACAGGCATAAGTGATCAACAAGTGCTCCATCGGCAAGAAATTAAAGATTTTCTAAATCGTTAGAGGTCAGAGAAAACTTTCGCTTGCTGCCACGGCATCATTTCCATAGAATTATAAATTTCCAAAACAAAAAGCTTTAAATTCTATTCAAATCCAATGGTCCTTCTTCAATGCAGTACATTAGTTACATTCTAGTAAACCTTCGAAATTAAATACTGCCAAGATTCGGTGACTCAAAATATCTGCAATCTTCAGTTTTACCCCAGAAAGTACCGGAGTAACTGAATGTATTCTCCAGATCTCTGAAGAACATAATGCTTTAACGAATGCTCAAAGCATTTCATACTTCTTTCAGAAGTGCGAATTGTACAATACTGTAACTAGAATTTATCGACTCCTGTAGCACATGTCCAAACTTTACACAAGTCCAAAGCGCCTTTAAAAACGA
Organism: Cochliomyia hominivorax; assembly: GCA_004302925.2. NCBI lineage: Eukaryota > Metazoa > Arthropoda > Insecta > Diptera > Calliphoridae > Cochliomyia > Cochliomyia hominivorax. The sequence goes on from PYHX02000494.1 coordinate 67,869,629, forward strand.
TTTTGAATAAAATCTAGAAACTTCCTCTTCCATTGTAAACCAAGACAAACCTATCAAGCTTTCACTCATCTACAATGTACTACAATTATGACCCTCCCCCGTGTCATCCTTGTGCCCTAAGAACTATCAGTATGTCATCATCATATTATTATCTCCTTTATTCCTTCCGTGTTTAATATAATAACAATTTTTTTGTTGTTATAAACTTATTATTAAAAACATAAATTAAAGTTTTAATAACAGAGTGTTTTTGTTTTTGTTTTTTCAAAAATATTGTCCTCAATTTGTTTTATTTATTTTTTTATTTTTTTTTAATTATACAAATTTATTATTATGCAACTAAACACTTATTTAGACCGGAAAATATGGGACAACACAACTACAAGTACTAAATTAAAAACAAGAAGAGAAAAAATATCCTGTTTAGGCTTTAAAAACCCTCAACTTTTCCATTTTTTTCAATACTTTTTACTGTTGAATTTACACTTTTAATTACAAACAAGCACGTGTTTAATGTAATAAAAGGGGGAAGAGAGGAAGAGAGAGAGAGAGAGAGAAGGAAGATAAAATTATTTAAATATCAAGGGTATAATTATAAAAATAAAAACCGAAAAAGAAATAAAAAATATCATCATTATTTCCACTTTCTATTCGGAATATTAAGAAATTAAAAAAAAAATTGTGAGAAAATTTATTTTAAGGACTTTTTTTGTGAACAGCAGGAGGGACAGTTTTCCTTTTTATTATCACTTCTTCGTCAGGGTTTTTATCATCATTTGTATTTAAAAAAAATATTCTTAACAAATAATTATGTTGAATTAATTATGCATAATAAATAATGTTTATTTAAGGAGGAGGAGGAGAGAAAGAGAGAAATATATCTATCATATTTATTTGACCGAAAATCTGATTACAGTCAAGCCACCTCTATAGTTTTAGTTCAATTAGTTCTAGTTTCATTTTAATTATGCTCTAGTTCAATTCTACTTCAGTTCTAGTTCAGTTCTAATTCAGTTCTAGTTAAGTTCTAGTTCAATTGTAGTTTTGTTTTATTCCAATTCAAGTTTGGTTCTAATTAATTTCTAGTTTAGTTCTAATTTTGTTCTAACTTGGTTTTAATTTCATTCTAATTTTGCCCACGTTCCAATTCATTACAGTTTATTTTCAGTTCCATGTTCATTCAGTTCTATTGTAATGTTGGATTCCCTATCAGCTGTAGTTTAGTTCTAGTTCAGCTTTTTAGTTTTGGTTCCATTTCATTTCGGTTAAGTGTTAAGTTCGAGTCCCTTTTTAATTCCGTTCTAGTACAATTCTAGTTCAGTTTTATTCAATTCTAGTTCGAGTTAACTTCTAGTTGAGTTCTAGTTCAGTCCTAGTTCACCTCTAGTAAAGTTCTCAGTGTTGAATTTCATTTCAGATCTTGTATTCTGGTTCAACTTTAGTTAAATTGTAGTCCTACTTAAGTTCTATTTCAATATTAGTTCCATTTTAAATCAGATCTTTTGCAAATGTTCAGTGCTGATTCAGATTTAGTTTAATTTTGGTTCAGTTCAGTTCCATTTCATTTCAGTTCTAGTTCAAGTCCAGTTCTATTTTGTATTTCTTTGAAATTTTTATTATTGTTTTTAACACTCTTCCCTTCTCACTCCTTAATATTTTCTTCATAAATATTTTTTTTAATTATTAAAAGTATTTCAAGTCAATTTTTTTCTAAAACATTTTCACAATTACTTTCTGTTTTTTCCACCCTTTTTTTGCACAAAATGCAAAACAATAATAAAACTCAACAAAAAAAACTGTTATAAATTAAACTCATATTTTGCTGTTTCTCTTCTTTCTCTTCATCCAACCATTTTGTTGTGATTTGGTGAAATTTTCTCCTCTTAATACAAATCAGGAAAAAATAATCCCTAAATTGTTGTTATTGTTCTTGTTTGAGATAACAAATAAAAACACACACACATACTTATACAAATAACACTATTTTTTTCAGAATCTTTATTATGTTTGTAAAGTTAAATGGAAATAGGAGCAGAGAAAGAGAGCGAGAGAGTGAGAACATTTTAGGTGAAAGTGGAGAATAAGTAAACATTTGTTTATGTAGGAAATCTTGTTATTCTTATTGTTGTTGTTATTATTATTTTTTGTTGTTTAAGGGTTGTTTATTATTATTGTTGCTATTTTCTTTTTGGAAAATGAACTAAAATTAATATTTTTTAGTTAATTGTAAATACAAAAATACTTAACAACAACACAACTCATTAAACCAAGAGAGAGGATGATTTGGAATTTTCTCATATGTGAGTTAATAAATATTTGCTCTTTTTCTTATATTTTACAAAACTTTTATATTTATTATTACCGGTATTGTTTTTGTTTTAATGTTGTTATTGTTAATATTTACATTACACGTCAAATGATAAGCAAAATGATAACAAAATAAAACAAAAAAACTTACTGTTAATAAGAAATAAATAAAATTTATATTGAAATTTTATTTTGGTAGGAAATTTTTTATCAGTAAAATTTTGGATTTCAGGGGAAAATTTATTGAGGTTATTTGAAATGATTTGTAGGTTATGTTTTGTCTTAACTTAAAATTATTAAATTTGATTGTACAAATTGTTACAAAAGTATTTGAAATAAATTTTGATAAAAAATAGAATAAAATTGGGGCAATAATTTTATAACTTAAAACAAGTAACAATGTTAGAGTCGGTCAAGCCCGGCTATATAATACCCTATATCACATTGTTGGTTGTAAATAAAAAGCTACGAAAAATTTTTGAACGACCCTCTCATAATTTGGGCAGTTATATGGGAGCTAAAAGAAATGATGAACCGACCCTCGTCTATATGTATCTTAATTTGATCAATTCTTATTACAATAACAATGCATATGTGGGATTTATTTTTCTCAAAATGATATTTTTAAGGGTTTTAAGCATTTTAAGGGTTGTATGGGATATATAAGAAGTAATGGTCCGACCCTCGTATAATATAAGGCACATAAATTTAGAATATCATTAGACTTATGTTTGTTGAATTTCATTAAAATCACTTTATATTTATAACTTTTATGGCCTTAAAAGCCCATTCCGGAAGGGCATTTGTATGAGAGCTACCTGATATGATTGAACCGAATATAAGCAATTTCAATAAGGCTCAACCTTCAGCCAAAAAAAAATAACATGTACCAAATTTCATCAAGATATTGGGAAACCATATTCATGATTAAAAAAACAAAAATTGCAACTTGTTGCGAAATGGGAAGAGTATTGCAAAATTTAAAGCTCTAATAATTCTCCAAAATTGTTCTTGTTAACTTTTTAAAATGTACACTTTTTTCCTTTTTTATAGGTCCCAGATTATAACTATTTTTATATAGCGCTACAATATAATAATTTTGCAATGTTGCAAGAGTCTTGCAAAAGCGCATTTTTTATATTCTACAAACTGGTTTTATTATTTTTAAATTGTATTATATTGAAACAATAATTTGATTTTGCAATGGTATTGCAAAATTGCAAGGGTGTTGCAAATTAAAATTGTTTGTGATATTTTGCTTTATATTTATTATTTTACTAATTTTTTTAATATTTAAAAAAAGAGTGACTCTTGAACTATTTTTAAAATACACTTAACTAACAATTCTTATTTCTCATTTGATTGAAGATAATACCTCTCTGCTGGACTTAGCTTTGGCCAGTTTGGAGGATTTGCCTCTCTTGGTTCAAATTTGCATAATTTCATTGGGTATTGCAAAATTGTATGGGTCTTGCAATTATAAAATTTCTTCCAATTTTTAATGAAATTTTCTTTAAAACATGTTTATCCTTCCCAAATGCTTTTAATGAAATAACACCTGTATTGATCCCAAAATTTTTACCTGCTTCGAAAACAAAATGTCATATTTTGTGTTTTTCGAGTGTAATCACGAGATTAAAATCAATTATTCTCTTTATTCTTTAATCTAAAACATTTAAAATGAAATAAATATTGACGCTACCTGTTCTAAACAATTAAAAAAGGAAGACATTTTTATTATTGTAAAACATGATGTTAAAAGAAACGATAAAAATGATAAGATTTCTTTCTTTCATTTTAGGTGGAACAGGTAGTCAATTTATAGAAATTTTATTAGAATTTTTATCAGTGTATTTGAACGTTTTTATAGGTAAAATGTTGTTAGAATAAATAATGATAAATTAATGTTAGAAAATAAAATAATTAAATTTTTAATTAATTTTCTGAAGTATGAAAAACGTCCTTGTCTTATCTGCTTTCGAATTATTTTCAATTGCAAAATGTTTTTTTAGTTTTTTTCGCGATAACTTATCGAAATTTGATTTGAAATTTATTTGTTTTTCATTTCACGTTCCAAATAAAATTATTGATTATTCAAATCATTATTAAATATAAAAAACAACTTTACTCCTTAAAAAATTGGCCGAGCACTCGAAACTCAGTCGCCAGTGTCCCTTGATGGAAAACTTTGTTCAGGTTAAAGGCGTAATCCGTTCCTAAAGCCAAAAAATAGAATAGAAGAGCACAAAATAGGTGTCCAAAGGAAAGCAACCTGATTAGCTCAGCACTTGGACCGTTTGATATGAAAAGTTAAAGCTAAAGCAGGTTTCAAAACATACAAGGCTTCCTGACACGAACATTCCTCCAAAATGTAGAGGCCAAAAACACGGGGCACAGAAATTAAAGTTTTCGGAAAAAATATTCTTGTTGCATAATGAATAACGAAATTAAATTTCTTCCTGATGAAAAAATTTTATGTTGCTATTGGTCAAGGGAATGTTGAAGAAAACTTTTGGATCCAAAAACAGTCAAAATTTTCCAAAAAAGTAATCTGCAGTTGTGGCAAAAGAAGCCAATCATTTGCTACAATGGGCTCTTTAAATGCCGTAATTTATATCAAAGAATGCTTGTGTCCACTTTTTTTTGGTCTGACTTGGAATTCTGTCGTTATGATGAAAAAGCCCTTGAGTGTTGCAAGATTAATAATGCGGTATTTGTATCAAGAGAGGCAAATCCTTATAATTGCTCTGAGGCCAGAAGAGGGATATTGGGCAGATCTTGTTAAGTTCTAATACAGTTCTTGTTCAGTTTAACTTTAGTTCTAGTTCAGTTCTAGTTCGTTTCTAGTTCAGTTCTAATTTAGTTCTAATTAAATTCTAGTTCATTTCTAGTTCAGTTTAACTTTAGTTCTAGATCAATTCAAGTTCATTTCAAGTCCAGTTCTAGTTCATCTCTAGTTCAGTTTAACTTTAGTTCTAGATCAATTCAAGTTCATTTCATGTTCATTTCTAGTTCATTTCTAGGTCAGTTTAACTTTAGTTATAGTTAAGTTCAAGTTCATTTCAAGTTCAGTTCTAGTTCAGTTCTAATTTAGTTCTAGTTAAGTTCTAGTTAAATTCCAGTTCGGTTCTAGTTCAGTTTAACTTTAGTTCTAAATCAATTCAAGTTCAGTTCTTCTTCAGTTTAACTTTAGTTCTAGTTCAATTCAAGTTCAATTCAAGTTCATTTCAAGTTCAATTCAAGTTCATTTCTACTTCACTTCTACTTCAGTTCAAAATCACTTCTTTTTCCTTTCAATACAAATTCATTACTTATCAATATTAATTTAAAATTGAAATCATTTTAATTGTTTGACATTAAAATGTTGAAAATTTCCAAATCACTTTAATTTCGTTTTATAGGATTTTGCAATAATTTTGCCATAAATTGACTTTTAAGCATTTTATAACCTTTTTCTTTCCAGCCATCTGTTGCATTAAAATTTTTATAGCAAAAAAAATGCAATTAACAATTATTTTTCATTGTTTAAGTTATTGACAAATTGTTAAAGGAAAATTAACGAAAAAAAAAAGAACAAAAAATAAATAAAAAACGTGACATTTAGAAAAAAAGCTCTACAAAAGGGGGATTGATTTTAAGCATTTTTGGTTTTGTAGTGAAACCAAGCCCCTTCCTTAAGTTGAAAAGGCAAATGTTTGAATTGCTATAGGTTTTTCACAGTTATTGATTTCACAAAATAAACTTATTTTTACACGTTTAAATAATAAATTTAATCACTTTCAAACTAAAAAAAGCTAAATTTTTAGAAAAGAAATTATTTCAGTTGCACTAAATTTCAGTTGCAATTTTGCAATGTAGTATTTTTGTTGCTGGAATACATTTAATGTTTTACAACTAATTCCGATAATAAGACATTAATTCCGATAATAAGACATTTAGTTCATATTTACGCTTTTTTTAATTCTAATAATTTTAATAAGACTTTAATATGGAGTTCATGAGAAATTTTATTAGAATTGAAAAAACAGTAATGGGCGAAATGGAAAATGACATATCAAGTCCAAATTATTAGGGAATTCATTTAGATAATTCAAAGTCCAAAATAATCGAATCAAGTCATTTTTCTAGGTTATGGAAGAAGTGACAAGGGAACCTCTCTCTATATGATTGATGAAATATACATCCAATATTTTAATAATTAACACAAAATCGTAAAACACAAGACGTCAGGTCCTTTGAGTTCCTAAACTCATGTTGTGAAGTTTGAAACTGATAACATCATTTCGCCTGTAATCTAATTTTAGAGGATGAAAATGGGGTGACCAACTTTAAGATACGATTCAATTGCAGACTTACTGAAGTGAACTGCTAAAAAAGTTCCGAAATAAGAGACAAATTGGAAAACAAAAATAATTTATATGGACAGTAATTCCCCCTTTTTGTATCCAGTTCTTAAAATTCACATTTCCATTAAAAATTCACATTTCCATTAAAAGTTAAAATTTTCACTAAAAAAATTCAAATTTTCAATAAAATTCAAATTTTCACTAAAAATTCAAATTTTCACTAAAAATTCAAATTTTCACTAAAAATTCAAATTTTCACTAAAAATTCAAATTTTCACTAAAAATTCAAATTTTCACTAAAAATTCAAATTTTCACTAAAAATTCAAATTTTCACTAAAAATTCAAATTTTCACAAAAAATTCAAATTTTCACAAAAAATTCAAATTTTTACTAAAAATTCAATTTTTCACTAAAAATTCAAATTTTCACTAAAAATTCAAATTTTCACTAAAAATTCAAATTTTCACTAAAAAATTCAAATTTTTCACTAAAAATTCAAATTTTCACTAAAAAATTCAAATTTTTCACTAAAAATTCAAATTTTCACTAAAAATTCAAATTTTCACTAAAAATTCAAATTTTCACTAAAAAATTCAAATTTTCACTAAAAATTCAAATTTTCACTAAAAATTCAAATTTTTACTAAAAAATTCAAATTTTCACTAAAAAATTCAAATTTTTCACTAAAAATTCAAATTTTCACTAAAAAATTCAAATTTTCACTAAAAATTCAAATTTTTACTAAAAAATTCAAATTTTCACTAAAAAATTCAAATTTTTCACTAAAAATTCAAATTTTCACTAAAAAATTCAAATTTTTCACTAAAAATTCAAATTTTCACTAAAATTAAAATTTTCACTAAAAGTTCAAAATTTCACTACAAAATTCAAATTTTTACTGGCAAATTTTTCGCAACATATTATGTTGCTGATGCTCGAAAGCTAAACGTAACAAATCTATAAAACCGAAATTTTCATTAAAATTTTACAAAAAAACTTGATTCAATTCATAACTTCAAATTTTCCTATTTTTAGCCTGTCTTGTCCTCCTGGTACTTTGTTAAAAGCCCTTAATAATATTTTTGCACAAAGAAATTCCTAAATAATCGAAATTTCTTTAATCTAAAACAGGGATTTTCATGATTTTTGTCAAAATGACTAAAACTTTTCACTAAAAATTCAAATTTCAAAAAACACTAAAAATTAAATTTTCACTAAAAATTAAATTTTCACTAAAAATTCAAATTTTCACTAAAAATTCAAATTTTCACTAAAAATTCAATTTTCACTAAAAATTCAAATTTTCACAAAAATTCAAATTTTCACTAAAAATTAAATTTCACTACAAAATTCAAATTTTCACAAAAATTCAATTTTCACTAAAAGTTTAAAATTTCACTACAAAATTCAAATTTTTACTGGCAAATTTTTCGCAACATATTATGTTGCTGATGCTCGAGGGAAGCTAAACGTAACAAGAGGCTCTATAAACACCGAAATTTTCATTAAGGAATGTTTACAAAAAAACTTGATTCAATTCATAGGACTTCACAATGTTTCCGCCTATTTTTAGCCTGTCTTGTCCTCCTGGTACTTTGTTAATGAAGCCCTTAATAATATATTTTGCACAAAGAAACGGTTCCTAACCATAATCGAAATCGATTCTTTAATCCCATAAAACAGGGATATGATTTTTGTCAAAATGAAAAACTTGTTTCGGAGGAGTCCTGCAAAAAGATAACTATTTTCATTACACAGTTAGTTAGTTAATTGGAACCGGTGTAATGTCCTTATTCTTACTTTATTACATGATTTTATCACTTCTTATGCACCTGTCCAACTTCAAAATCAAAACAGTTTCCAATACTGGAGATCATCCGGCCAAGGATTTTTCCCTTTCATTTAAACAATCCTTTTCTAATACCACTTACCTTGACTTGCTTGGACGCTGGCAATACTCATAAAAAATCCCAACAGGAATAAACAACAAATAAAAGCCGGCTTCATTTCCATTTGACGGATTGAAGAAATAAATATTGATGATATTGATGATTTAGTTTTGGAATGTTGAGACATTTTGCGTTGGATTTCATCAGTCAACAGGATAAATTCATTATTATAATCCATATCGAGAGTATAACGTGTTTTAAAAAGAGTTTAGAGGAAACACATACAAACTGACAAACACACACAGGCGCGTTTGTTACAAAAAAAGGAGTATTTAGGAAATCATGTTGAGGTGTTTTTTTTTTTTAATAAAAACTTTTTTGTTCAATTAAATTTTATTTAAAACATTTTCTTGCTTAATTTTTTCGTATTTTTTAATTATTTTACAAAATTCTTATGATTTTTTTTATATTCTGTTATATTACGATATTTTGTTGTTGCTGTCTAAATTCTATTGAAAAAAAACAAACACAATATTTTTGACAGTTAAAATCCTGTTACTTTAGGGGGTAGTATTTTCGGAGTGAAAGAGAGAGAGAGATAGAGAGCGAGAGTTTTATAACGTAAAGTTGTAAAAAAAGAAAAATTAACAAAAATAAACGTGTAAACAGGAAGTGCAAAAAAACTTCACAATAAAACAACAAAAAATTTGAATAAAACTCTCTTTTAACACACACTCCCTCTTTTTTTGTATACACAATAACACAAACACCCAAACGCTCATAAAACTCACTTGTTCACAAAAATTGCACTCTTTTTTTTTCAAATTCAATTTGCTTTTGACAGAATTTTGCCAGAATTTTTTTAATTTTATTAATAATTATTTTCTTTTCTTTAACTTTATTTCTTTATTCCTTCTGTTTTTTTTTAATTTTTATCTTTCTGCTTTTTCCTAAAAACTTTCTTGTCTTGCACGCTTTAAATATGATTTTTTTGTTAGACTGTGTTATTTTTTTCCTTGTTGTTGGTTTTATTGTTTTTATGCTTTTTTTCCTTGTTGTTATTTTTCTCTATCACTATATCGCACTTTATGTTAGACCCTTTTTTTCAATCTCTGCTTTGGCCTTTTCTTGTTTCAATAAATTTTTTCACAACTTCAATTTATTTTCTTCTTCTTCTTCACTTCTTTTTTTTTTTTTTTTTTTTTTTTTTTTGCAAAAACACTTAGACTTCTTTCTTTTGTTGTTGTTATTTTATTTCCACTTTAATTAAATTTTATTTGTTTATTTTCACTTGATTTTTGTTTATTTATTTTCTTAAACTTTGTTGTTTGAATTGTAAAAAACAACAACAAAAATTCTTAAAAACTTTAATCGACCGTAATTTCTATCCGCTTCGTTTTCATTGGCAACCGTACTCCATGTTCTATGCTTGCAGACTGAAGTTTATCTGGCGCTGCTGTTGTTATCTGTCACTGTTGCAAGTAACTGTTTAGAGATGCCACATGTTTGACATTCTAAAAACGCTAATTTTGTAAAAATCATACAAACTAAATGTTATTGCTGAACTGATGAATTTTTTCGCTTCACTTATTTAAAACAAAAGTTTTATTTGTGTAAAAAATAAAACAAATCGTTCGCCTTTTATTGCTTTTAGTTTTCGAGTTATAAGGACCTGTAGCTTGAGTTTTTATATCAATATATTTCGTTTTGTCTGCAATCAATATAAACAATATGGATATCATTGGAAAGGTCTTTGAAATACCATTTTAATTATATATACCATTAATCATAGAATTATCTTAAACTAAAGCAATAAGACTATTTTAGTTTTTACCATACAAATGTGTTGATAACTCCAGAATATATAGACATAAAGATACCTTTATTTATATCTAAACTTAAACTAACATTGTTTAATACTAAAATTTTTTGTTTCAAATTCTAATTTCCGCTAAAATTTCATTTTTAAAAGAAACATAATATTCACTAAAATTTCTTAATTTTCACCAAAATTAAAATATTCGCTAAAAATTCATTTATTTCAATCAAAATTTCACTAAGAATTCGAATTTTATCTAAAAATTTTATTTTAGTATGTATACAATTTTTCATTCAAAAGTCCTTTTAAAATTCAAAATTCCACTAAATATTTACATTAAAAAATAAAATTGAAATTTTCATAATTTTTTTTCTGAAAATTAAAATGTTTAATAAATTTCATTTTACACTAATAATTAAATTTTTCACACAAATATAAAATTTTATAAACAAAACAATAATGAACTTTTCACCAAAATATTAAAAATTTCACAAAAATTAGAATTTTAACAAAAAAAAAAAAAAAAAAAAAAAAAAAAAAAAAAAACTATATTCATGAAATATTCAGATTTTTCTATCCTTATTAAGTCCTGTCTAGAAATTTGAATTTTCATTAAATGTGCTTAATTTAGGAAAAAATAAATTAGGAAAAACTTTTATATATTGAATTTGTGGATATTGAAAATTTTACTTAGTCGAATACTGTATTTTTGGTATACTGTATATTGGTTTTTCTACAAAATTGGAGAACTTTATTTTCTTTTTATATTGAGAGTCGTAAAGTCGAAAGGATTTTTGTAATTCGTATGTAAATTAATGTGTAAAGAATTTGTAATTATTTTAAAATAACAATATCTGTTTGTTTTCCCATTCCTGATAGTAAAATAATGGTAACTCTTTCCTTATTGCTACATTATTCTTCGTTATTTATAAAATAACACTATCTCTTGTTTATCTGCCAATTTTATTTAAATAACATGATAATGCCGTTCTTTTGTTAATGTAAAGCAGAGTATGTTATGTGGCAATAACACCTAATGAATGTTTTATAAATGTTAAAACAGTTAAATTATGTTCATATGGAATGACAGTTGTATCGAGAATAACAGTAATCAAGGTTCTTGTCTGGCTTCATCTGTCTGCAAAGTTATTATTTTAACATGATAATGTTGTTATTTAATGGTTAGGCAGTGAGTTATTTTGTAAAATGGTAATGATGTACTAAAGTATATGATAGATAAAACAGTGAAATATTTTATATTGAGCATAACAGTTGTTTAGAGATTAGCTGTAATCAAGCCCTTTTATCATAAGAAAGTTATATCCTCGATAGTATAGTGGTTAGTATCCCCGCCTGTCACGCGGGAGACCGGGGTTCAATTCCCCGTCGGGGAGATCGAAAACTTTTTTATAAAAATAAAAAAGGAAATTTTTTTGTTTAATAAGACTTTTTAATATTTATTTAATAAATAAATTTTTTTAATAAAAAGAAATATAAATTTAATAAATTTTTTATATTTATTTAATAAATATTTTTTTCTTATAAACTATAGAAAAAATATATAAATAAAAATCATAATATTAAAGCAATTAATTAATTATATATTTAAATCAGTTAAGTTAAATAAATATAAATTAAATGGAATAAAATAATAAATATTATCATTTATGATAAAAATGTATAACATTATATAACATTCATATAAATGACATCACTTTCAATATTTTTACAAAAAATATAGCAAAACATTTAGAAAAAACCAACAACATTTCCATTTCCAATTCTTTTACTCTCTTTAATTGCCATTTTCATTTTCGTTTCTCTCCTCCCATCTGGTAGTAGTGCGGTCACCAGCTCTACGCTTAGGATCTCTGGGCTCACTTGCCCCTTGATCAGTGTTTTTTCTCTTGCGACACTCTCTAAATGTATGACCCCGATAATTACAATTAGTACATCTCTTGGCCCCCGAGCTATTTCTCTTTGGCTGATTATTAACATCTTCTTTAATATTCTGCTCTATGACTCGACCCTTCTCCAATAATTCTCGAAAAGTTTTGATATCATGACGAGTTATATATTTACGATAATTGATATGGAGTAAACCATAAATGAAATCTAATTCAGTTTCTTCATCATGTCTACCATCTGGTAGTTGGGCGAGTAGAGCTCTTTTTTGACACACAAAAGTATCGATGGCGATTTTATCATCTTGTTTTTTATCGAAAATTTCACCATAAATTTGATAGGCCGGTTTGGTGGGTGAGAAATGATCACGTATTAAAGCCAAAGCATCATTCCAAGTTTTAGCCTCTTTTCGTACACCCTGCCACCAGGTAGAAGCCATGCCATAGAATAGCAAAGAAAGACTTTTTAAGGCATCTTCATCGCTAATCGCTTCAAGCTCTTTGTACGTAACAATTGAGGTTATAAATTCCTCGACAATATCATGATCACGTTCTCCCCCAAAACTGGAATTACAATTACTGAAATTTCCTTTGGGTTTCAACTGGGATGGATTGGTGTTTGTTTCAACTCCAGAAGCTGTAGCTCGGACGGACTCTATTAGTTGTTGTAATTGTTCAGTTGTCATTTGGATCATTTGAGCCATTTTTTATTACTTTTTTTCTGTTCTGTTTTTGCTTTTTAATAAATTTGTTTGTTGTGTTGTTGTTTTTTTCTTATTTATTGTTGTTGCTATATTTTGTGAAATTTATTTAGTTGTGGATTTTGTTATTGTTGTTGTTATTGTAAATTTCAGCTGAACGCTCTACCATTTAAACAATAATGAATAAAAGACCGGTGAATGAGCTCTTTATATATACGAAAGTTGAATTTAGTCTCTCACTTTTAAAGAGAATCATGCGCATTTAACGTTGCCAGACGAGGGAAAATATTCGCCATTTTCTGGGGAAGAAACAAATGTTCACATAAAATTCAAATAATATGAAATCAATTTTTCACCAAAAATTCACATTTTCACAAAAAATTCACATTTTCACTAAAAAATTCACAATTTTCACTAAAAATTCAAATTTTCACTAAAAATTCAAATTTTCACTAAAAATTCAAATTTTCACTAAAAATTCAAATTTTCACTAAAAATTCAAATTTTCACTAAAAATTCAAATTTTCACTAAAAATTCAAATTTTCACTAAAAATTCAAATTTTCACTAAAAATTCAAATTTTCACTAAAAATTCAAATTTTCACTAAAAATTCAAATTTTCACTAAAAATTCAAATTTTCACTAAAAATTCAAATTTTCACTAAAAATTCAAATTTTCACTAAAATTCAAATTTCACTAAATTCAATTTTCACTAAAAATTCACATTTTCACTAAAAATTCACATTTTCACTAAAAATTCACATTTTCACTAAAAATTCACATTTTCACTAAAAATTCACATTTTCACTAAAAATTCACATTTTCACTAAAAATTCACATTTTCACTAAAAATTCACATTTTCACTAAAAATTCACATCTTCACTAAAAATTCACATTTTCACTAAAAATTCAAATTTTTCACTAAAAATTCACATTTTCACTAAAAATTCAAATTTTTCACTAAAAATTCACATTTTCACTAAAAATTCAAATTTTTCACTAAAAATTCACATTTTCACTAAAAATTCAAATTTTTCACTAAAAATTCACATTTTCACATAAAATTCACATTTTCACTAAAAATTCACATTTTCACTAAAAATTCAAAAAAATTCACATTTCACATAAAATTCACATTTTCACTAAAAATTCACATTTTCACTAAAAATTCAAATTTTTTACTAAAAATTCAAATTTTTTACTAAAAATTCAAATTTTTTACTAAAAATTCAAATTTTTTACTAAAAATTCAAATTTTTTACTAAAAATTCACATTTTTCACTAAAAATTCAAATGTTCATCTACCACACTTCTGTGTTGTGCTCTTTAAAACAAGAGAAAATATCTCTCCTTTAGCCTTACATCTGGGCAGTTTGGATGATTTGCAAAAAGTCTGAGCACTGACATGTATTACAAGGGTAAATTGTAATTTACTGTACAAAGATGTTGCCAATCGCAAAAATAATTTAGGGACGCTGGAAATTTAAGAGATTTTTCTCATTTAATTGGGTTTTATGTGTTTTTTAATCATCTGGTACGTTTGCTTGTATTAGTCATTGCAAAAAAAGTACTCTCTCTGAAAAAATGACTAATTTATTATGATTATTTTTGGAATTATCGGCATTATTTATTGGAATCGAACATTTTGTTAACATAAAAATAATTCTTATCAATTTCTTTAAAAAATATATATTTTAGTTTAATTTTTCTAATTAAAAATTTAGTTAATCACATGAATTTTTCGGGTTGAAAGAGAGAGAGAGATAGTGAATGAGATTATCATGTTTTCTCTTTTATTATGTTTTCAAATAAAGAGAGTTAGTTTTTTTGGGTCAAAACACAAACATGAGTTTCACGTTATTGTGAAATTATTTTGTGATTGAAAAGCCAAAACATATTGTATCTATAACAATAAGATTCCAAAACACTTTTTGGATATATGAAGAACCAGATGGTGGGGTTCCCTCCATACAAAACAAATATTGATTATCGAATATGTAAAGAACTATAACAGTGAGAGTTCTTAAAATTTGGTTTCAATAACTTTCTCAAGGAACTGTTTTACTGGACAAAACGTAGAATGAATAGAACCAAGTGGGGTGGGGTGGCGTCCATACAAAACAAATATTGATAATTAAATATCTAAAGAACTTAACCAGCGAGAGTAAATGTTATAGCCCAACTATTTAATACCCTTCACCAAATTGTTGGTTATTAATGGCAGCTATCAAATTTTAATGAACGACCCTCGTATAAATATATTTTCTAATTTGTGCTTAAGAGTGTAGTATATTATGGTACTAATATATCTCTATGATTTGTGAGCTTTAAAAGGCCTTTTCCTAGGGGGATAATACGGGAACTAGATGAAATTATGCACCGGCCCTCTTTAAATTTCATACATCGATTTTTGCTTATATTTATCTTAATTTTACCAATTCTTATCACAATACTTGCGTATATATGAGATCTAAGCTCATCAAAGTGTTATTTATTTTTATGGGGAGTTATATGGAACCTATGAGAAATAATGGACCGATCCTCGTATAATTTGGCACATCATTTTAGAATGTTATTAGATTTATTTCGGCCAAATTTCGTTAAAATCGCTTTATATTCAGGACCTTTATGACCTTAAAACCCCATTCCTGGAGGAACATTTGGGTGGAGGGCTAAGTGAAATAATGGACCCATTATTACCAATTTCAATAGGCATTGTTTTTGGCCCAAATTAATGACAAACGTCAAGTTTCAACGAGGTATCTCAAAAATTGTTACCTTCAATTTGCTCACAAGGTTTAACTAACACCATAAGCTCTTCTTCGCCCTTGTAATCACTTTGGGAAATTTCACTTGAAAGTCGGATTTGTCATATTAAACTTATCGATTTATTTCCATCTCATTTGAATCAATTTATTTTTAATTTTTATAAGCCGAAATATGCAATTTTGAGAATCTTGTGGAACGACTTATGTAAGTTGTATTAAGTTCAAATTCAGCACTTATAATCTCCTATACCTCTGCTATCGCTGTGTAATATTCTCGGAAATGGACTTAACCGTTCGAATTTTACAAATTTTTTTCCATCTCATTTGAAGTTCTTCATACATAATTTTTTTAGACGAGATGTCCAATTTCAGAAGCTTGTAGATCGGCCTACGATTGGTTTATAAAGTCTAAACTCGAAAATTTAACTCGCCTATACCTTTGCTATCACTTGGAAATCGGCCTAGACATTCGGTAGTTCTTTCATTTCATTTAGCGCTCAGTATTTAACATTCATGACCTGAGGTAAGTGATTCTAAGACTCTATAGATCGGTCCATATTACCGCCATAAAGTCCAAGCTCAGAACTTAAACTCTTCTACACTTCTGCTACCACTTTGTGAAATTTCATCTTCAAAATCGGACTTGTCACCCGGAAATTTCCGATTTATTTCCATTTCATATTTTATAATAAAATTTAATTAATTTATTCTCATTATTACAAAACATTTTAATTAAATTAATTATAATTAAACTTTGTTTACAAAATGACAATAACATGATTAAATAATTTAAAAAAATATTAAACAAGTTTTTATGTGTTGTTAAAGAATTTATTAAAAATAATTAAATTAAATTTGAGATTTTGGAAAAAAGACGTTAATTGAATTTAACATTTATGAAAACTGGAATTAATGTTTAAAAAAAAACAAGTAAAAATGTCAAGCCCGACTACATAATACCCTACACCACATTGTTGGTTAAAAATGGTATTGACGGAAAAGTAATGAACTACCCTCGTATAATTTAATTCCTTGATGTATATTTAAGTGTACAGTACATTATTTTGTCATTAACATTTATATGACACTAGCTAAGAGCCGGTGCGCTATGCCGTCCCTTATAAAGTGTGTGGTACCACCCCCTCCCCCATGTTCCTATCCGTCCTTGGGAAAATAATTGAAACCAATTTGAATATTTCCGCTTTAACAGGACTTTAGTTATTTGATAATTAATATTTGCTTTGTATGGGAGTACCTACTGCCCTTGCTCCTACCCGTCCTAATTTGGATCAAATTCTTGACAAATTCTTTGGGGTCGAATTTTGAGAACTTTTGCTGTTAAAGTTCTTTAAATATTCAATAAGAAACATTTTCTTTGTATGGGGCACACCTCCCCCCATGATCCTATCCGCTCTTCATGATGTCCACTTGAAAAATGTATTGGTACCAAATTTCAAATATATAGGGGGGGGGGGTACTTCTCACCTTGGTCCTATCGAAATTTTTTAAAGCCAATGTTACTTTCGGATATATGGACATCATTCTGTGAAAATTTTAGCAAAATCGGTCCAGTCTAAAGACATATATAGATTTATACATTTTTAAATGATTTTTTTATATTTTGTATAATGGGAGCTCGAAGAAATTATGAACCGTCCCTCATATAATTTTACACATCATGTTATCATTACAATAACGTAAATCTGAGATTTATGCCCTATGAGAAATAATGGACCGACCCTCGCATATTATGTCACATTGTTTTAGAACATTATAAAACTTACTTGTGCCGAATTTCTTTTAAATCGCTTTATATTTATGAGCTTAATGGCTTTAAAAACCCCATTCCGGGAGGAACATTTGTATTGAAGGTATCTGAAATATTGGATCGAATATGGCCAAATTTAATAGGAATTCTAATTTACATCAAATTTCATCGAGACATCTCAAAGATTGCGATCTGCAGACTGTTTAAAACGTAAACGTGGACAGACAGAAGGACAGACATCATTATATCTACTTAGAAAGTGATTTTGAGTCAAACGGTATACTTAAAGGTGGGGAGGAACACCATTTTTCTTCTGCATGCGACAAACATCAGCACAAACGCATAATACGGTGGTGTAGGGTACAACAGCAACAAACCATCACAACTGTCAAAATATTTGACCAAATATTTTTGTTAACACGTAATCATGTATGTGTAGGCAGAAATGCAGCTTAATTATGGACTTTAATAAGATTTTGCTAAAAGTGTGCAGTTTCAAGTTTTGTAAATTAAAATCGTTTGAGGAAATAAAATGTTTTGATGAGATTTCAAAATAATTAAATTTGAATTTTGTTCAATTTTTATTTTCAAATAAATTTTTTTAGTAAAAAAAAATTAATAAAATTTTGTTCTCTGAAAGATTTTTGGATACTTAATCGGAGATTAAATTAAAATTTTCTTTTAACCAAAAATTTTGGAACGTTAATCTTAATAAAAATAAGTTAAAGTTTTAAATTCGGCCGTGCCGAATTGTTTTTACCCTTCACCTTTGTTAAATAAAGAGTTTTAGAGGGCTTAACGTTAAGTCTCTTGTAGAAGAATGAGAAAATAACAGTCAGTACTAAATAGCCTTTATAAGAGTCAACATAGATTCTCAATACGCATGCAAAATTTTATTCAGATCCCGAGTAGTTTTCGCTTTTACTGCAACTATAATAGTAATTGATAACTTGGCTATTTATGGGCCGATTTCGAAAATTTTAAAAAATCAAAATTTAGAAAAAAATTAGCAATTTCTCTGCATCATAATTTTGTCCATATGTCACATAAGAGGTTCAAAATATCGGAAAATGCATTTTTGCTTATAACTCGGAAACTAATGGACCGTTTACTGTGATATTTTCAACTCAAAAATTCTCCTAATTATTTTCGATCTGCCAGTACAAAATGATGTCTCTAACTTAACATTACTTTGCCTTACATTGTTATTGTTTTCAATACTTTATCCAACAACAACCACAAGGAAAATAAAGAATTGTCAATATCTCGACTATTTATGAACCGATTTGAAAATTTTAAAAAATCAAAATTCGAGAATAAAATTAGTAATTTTTCTGCATGGCAACTAGGTCCGTAGCTGCCCCAAGAGCGTCAGAAGAAGTTTACGCCCATATCTCGAAAACTAATGGCCCAATCGAGTTTATGTCTTCAAGTGAAAAATCCACAAAATATTTCTGAACCATTAGTATAAAAATATAATTTCTAGCATTAATAGAATGACCAAAATCTCCAAAACATTATTTTAATCGTTGTTATTGTTTTCCTATAGTTGTTAACAACAACATATCTGGTTGGTTTATAAACCGATTTGGAAAAATTAAAAAAAAAATAAATTCGGAAAAAAATTGTAATCAATCAGTGCCATTAACCAAGTCCATAGGTATTACAGGGGGTTCAAAATATAGAAAATTATGTTTTTGTCTACAACTCAGGAACTAATGGTTCGATTCATTTCAAGTTTTCAGCACATAAATCCGCTAAATTTATAAAATTAAGTCTATAACTCTTGTAGATTCTTCAAAAAAAAAAAATAGAAAAAAACCGAAAAAAGTTTGAGGTACCTTCAGGTTTTTGCTAATATCAGAGTCATTTATGAACCAATTTTCCTGGATTTCAATAGCAAAATTCTCAAAAGCTTTTCCAATCGTTTGATATACATATTATATATGTTAACTATAGGTCGGCTTCATAAACTTGATTTCAACCGACACATGGACGGAAGGGCGGACGGACTTAGCTCAATCAATTTCTTTATTTCATACCGTTCCAGAATGGATCGGGTGAAGGGTATAAAAACATAATTAAGTTTTAAAATCATCTTTGCGATTTGAAAAATCAAGTCCGAAATTGGAGAGTAAAATAAAATATTTCGAATTTTGGAGAACTCTGATTCCAACAAATTGAAGTTTTTGGAATAAATTTTCTTTGGAAATAATTCTGAAGCTAAGCATTCGAAGGTCTGTAATCAAACTGTTTCCAGTGTGACAAAGTACAATGAGAACTTGTCCATTGATAGAAAATCTGGTTCAGGTAGATGAACCAGATGAACATCATATGCTCCATGCAAAAGATGTTTCCAAAGCCAAAAAATTGAAACCATCAGAGCTTTTCTCACAGTGCAGGGACTATTTGGTATGAAAAGTTAAACCTATTGCAGGTTTTGAAAACATAGGGCTCAAAAAGTTTCCGAGACGAACGCTGATAAAAATTAAGAAGCAAAAAATGAGCACGGAAATTGAAGTCAAGCTTTCTAAACAAAATATTGTTACTGCATAATGAATGACGAAACGTATGTTCGCCACTTCCTTGGGGGGAGTTTTGTATGGGCAATACCCCTCCCCTGGTCTAATTAATCCTATGTTTCTTTCAGTAGAACATTTCTTTGAGAAAGTAGTTGGGACCAAATTTGAGAACAATCGCTGTTATAGTTCTTTCGATATTCAAATAATTAATATTTGCTTTGTATGGGAGGTACCCCTCCCCATGGTCCTATCGGAATTTTTTATAGCCTTTGTTATTTTAGGGTATTTTAGGATAATTCCGTGAACATTTTATAAATTATTGTAAAAAGTTCTCCACTCACTTCCCTATCCGGATCCGTACATCCCTTAATCAACTCGAATACACCTTAGAAATGTACATATAAAATGGCGAATACATTCAGTAGTTTTAAGAATAATAAAATTATTTCCAAAAATCAAACATGCTGTGTAACCACTATGTGGCCCCTAATAAATCATATTTCAAGAAGTATTTTATTTTACTATGATTTCAATTTATTACCTCCCTGATATTATTCGTTCAACAAAACTGAATTTATAGTTTACGAATGACCTTTAACCTGTGATGTATAAAATCATCTAAGAAAAAAACGATCATAAATCTTAAATATTCATATGATTCATGTGAAGTTTTCAGTTTAAATCCTAAATGACATGTTAAAGTGCATTAAACGTCAGAAAAACATACACAAACACACATACAAATGAAAAATGTATTGATAAATATTCGAATAAAAAATTGTAATGAATAAATTTGTTTTGAAAAAAATGTGTATTTTTAAGGTTCAACCAAAAAATACACAAATACACAGTAAAAAATTTTCATTAATTTTTAAAAAATTTTTCAAATTTCGAATTTCTACCACAAACATGTGCAAAGATGGACGAATAGATTGATATAACAAAAATCTACATTTCAGACTTTGATTTGATGTAAGAATGTATGTATAAAATTAATGGGTTCTGATGTGACTACTTTATGCCACTAAACGCGGAATGAGTAAATTTAAACCTTTAATGCTGGTAGACAATGTAAAAATTAAAACGTTTTCAATCCACTACTTCGACATTAAATTAATTTCATTTTTTAGCACTTCAAATTTTTCTGAGTGTATTTTTCAAATATTTTTTTCATAAATTGTCCGTTTTTTTAAGCAAAGAATTTTAACGGTATTTTTCTTTTTCTTAAGAACATAAAATTTGTATAAATAAACACACCTCAGAACAAAAATCAGAATTTCATACAAAAAAGAAAAAAAAAAAAACAAAAACAAAAAATTCATTAATAAATTTGAAATAAACAGCAGCAGCAACATGAACATTCAGATAAAACAATCGCCCAAATACAAGACAATGGAACCAAGGGACACAACACAAACACATGCCACCAACAACAAAAGCGAGAAATATTTGAATAATTTAATGACACATTTAAGATTTAAATCATTTTTAACACCGTAAGTGGTGAATGGGGGAATATTAAGTTTATCATACTGGGAGTGACAAAATAAAGTTTTACTCATTTTCATCCGAACCATATCAAATACTTAACCGTTTGAGAAGTGATCACCCAGTTATGACACACTCATATGCAAATGTATAATCAATAATAATGTATACTAGAGCTGAACTAGAACTGAACTACAAGTATACTAGAACTGAATAAAAACTAAACTGGAACTGAACAAGAAGTGAACTTGAATTGAACTTGAACTGACCTAATACTGAACTTGAACTGAACTAGAAATGAATTAGATCTGAACTACAACTGCACTAGACATGAACTTGAACTGAACTTGAACTGAACTTGAACTGAACTTGAAGTGAACTAGAACTGAATTAGAACTAAACTAGAATTGAACAAGAAGAGAACTTGAACTGAACTTAAACTGAACTTCAACTTGAACTGAACTAGAACTGAACTTGAACTGAACTTGAACTGAACTTGAACTGAACTTGAACTGAATTTTAACTGAACTTGAACTAAACTAGAACTGAACTTGAACTGAACTTGAACTGAACTTGAACTGAACTTGAACTGAATTTTAACTGAACTTGAACTAAACTAGAACTGAACTTGAACTGAACTTTAACTGAAATTGAACTGAATTTGAACTTGAACTGAACTTGAACTGAATTTGAACTTGAACTGAATAAGAACTAATCTAGAACCAACTTGAACTGAACTTGAACTAAACTACAACTGAACTAGAACTGAACTTGAACTGAACTAGAACTGAACTAGAACTAAACTTGAACTGAACTAGAACTGAACTTGAACTGAACTTGAACTGAACTTGAACTGTACTTGAACTGAACTTGAACTGTACTTGAACTGAACTTGAACTAGAACTAACCTAGAATCGAACTAGAACTGAAATAGAACTCATCAAAAACGCAACTAATCTTAAGGTAGAACTGAAAGTAAACTAAAACTTATCAGGAACAGAAGTCGTATTACCACTGTAGAGTATTTAATATTTGTTATAACATAATATTTAATTTTTACTTCTTGTTTTTTCTAACATTTTTATTAGTTTTTATTACAATTGAGAATTTAAAAAATTATTTATTGTTTATTTTATTGTTGTTGACACATTGGCAACATATAAATCGAAACAACAATTGTTCACATTTTTCAAATAAATTATTTTTTTTTTATTTTTTTACAAATCAGCATTGAAATAATAAAAAAGGAAAAATAAATTTCAATAATTGAATTTTATTAAAAAAGTTTAGTTTCGAATTTAAAATGTTCATAATTTTAAAAAAGTTATCAACACTGTGATTTAAAATACTGGAATATTATGAATAGAGATCACATTTCCAAAAAAATAAAAGGATCTTTAGAGTTAGAATATTCTAAATAGCAGATAATATCACGTTTCCATTTGTAGCTCCCGACATGATCATTCCGGAACAGACCATTCATTAATAGCGTTAAAAACTATTGTTTCTTCATTGTCCTTCATTACAACTTCTTGTCAAGTTTCATCATGTTCTTCTATCAATTTTTCGTATGGGAAATCAATTTTCCAGTAGTCCCACGACCTCTCCTTCAATTTCCATTTCAACATCCGTTTTATCAAGATGATCGTAGGAATGATCGGACTAGGAAAAGTCTTAAAACCAATCTGGACTCTCCTTTGGAGTAATGCTTTTCGCTTTACCATAAACAAGTGTTTTTATCTTCATTCAATTGATTTGAGATTAATTTCACCAATTAGAGTTTTTTTATTTTTATAACCTTCTCCTCACTAGGTCAGAAGGGTATTTAGAAGTTTATCATTCCGATTGTAATTTCCACAATTTTCGAATTAGACTCCCAAAAGTAAATATATTCTGGAACGGTATGAAAGAAATTGATTGAGCTATGTCCGTCCGTGTGTGTCTCGGTTGAAATTGAAGCTGACCTATAGTTAACATATATAATATGTATATCAAACGATTGGAAATTCTTTCGAGAATTTTACTAAGGAAATTCAGGTAAATTGGTTTATAAATAGCTGAGGTTACCTCAAACTTTTTTCGTTTTTTTCTATATTTTGAAGAATCTACTTTAATTTAATCTACTTAAATTAATATTAATTAGAGGCTTAATTTTATAAAATTATGACTCTAATTTTATTAAATTAGCGCATTTATGGGCCGAAGACTTGAAATGAATCGCACCATTAGTTCCTGAGTTATAGACAAAAACATTTTTTTTCTATATTTTGAATCCCCTGTAAGACCTATGGACTTGGTTAATGCACTGATTGATTACAATTTTTTTTTTTCGAATTTAATTTTTTAAAAATTTTTCAAAATCGGTTTATAAACTACCCAGATATGGTCAATTATTTCTTAAAAAAGTTTATCCCATGTGGTTGTTGTAAATAACTATAGAAAAACAATAACAACGATTAAAATAATGTTTTGGAGATTTTGGTCATTCTATTAATGCCAGAAATTATATTTTTATACTAATGTTTCAGAAATATTTTTGTGGATTTTTCACTTGAAGACATAAACTCGATTGGGCCATTAGTTTTCGAGATATGGGCGAAAACTTATTCTGACGCTCTTGGGGCAGCTACGGACCTAGTTGCCACGCAGAAAAATTACTAATTTTTTCCTCGAATTTTGATTTTTTTTTAAATTTTCAAATCGGTTCATAAATAGTCGAGATATTAACAATTCTTTATTTTCCTTGTGGTTGTTGTTGGATAAAGTATTGAAAACAATAACAATGTAAGGCAAAGTAATGTTAAGTTAGAGACATCATTTTTGTACTGGCAGATTGAAAATAATTAGGAGAATTTTTGAGTTGAAAATATCACAGTAATCGGTCCATTAGTTTCCGAGTTATAAGCAAAAACGCATTTTCCGATATTTTGAACCTCTTATATGACATATGGACAAAATTTTGATGCAGAGAAATTGCTAATTTTTTTTCTAAATTTTGATTTTTAAAATTTTCGAAATCGGCCCATAAATAGCCAAGTTATCAATTACTATTATTGTTGCAGTAAAGGCGAAAACTACTCGTGATCTGAATAAAATTTTGCATGCGTATTGAGTGCTCTGAGAGAATCTATGTTGACTCTTATAAAGAATATTTATTTAGCTGTCATTTTTTCCTTCTTCTACAAAGGACTTAACGGTAAATGTTAAGTCCATTGCTTAAAAAAAAAACCAAAAGATTCCATATAAGCAGAGGTGAAGGTGGTTTTTTTCTTCTCTAAACTTGACTCTAATTTGTTTCCCAGAAACTATTGAAGCGTATTGAAAAAAGTGAAGTAGCATTTCAGCATTTCATCTTAATAGTTTCCAATGACCTTTTAATGCTTTTTCAAATAAACGAACTGAAATCGAAATGTATAGAAACTAAAAACTGCACTTGAACAACTTTTCCCCATTTGCCTAGAGATTACTGAAGCTTATAATTATACCCTCCACCACCACAAGTGGTGATGAGGGTATATTAACATTGTCATTTCGTGTGTAACGCTAAGGAAGAATCATCTAAGACCCCTTTAAATTATATAAATATTCATGCATCGTGTCAAAATCTGAGTCGATTTAGCAATGTCTGTCTGTTTGTTGGAAGCATTCTCATGCCTTGAATAATTATCCAAATTTAATGAAATTTGATCCGAGTATTTGTTATTGT
Source organism: Cochliomyia hominivorax (assembly GCA_004302925.2). Lineage (NCBI taxonomy): Eukaryota > Metazoa > Arthropoda > Insecta > Diptera > Calliphoridae > Cochliomyia > Cochliomyia hominivorax. The sequence continues at coordinate 67,894,850 of PYHX02000494.1, forward strand.
TCTAAACAGTTTACTATTTAAAACCAATTATATCGGTTTATTAATTAAAAAAGTTATAGACCGATATCTGAGAGAAACTCAAAATTCCGAAAAAACAACTTTTCCAGTTTTTTCTTTAACCAAAAATTTAACTATAATGTACTTCATCAAAATCGGTTCAATAGCAAAAAAGTTTGGCTATAATATGCAAAATTTTGATACATCCCAAAATCTGTGTGTCACATAGGTCGTAATTTTGAAGAGAATTTTCTGAAAGTTGCCATATAAATTTAGTTTGATACAAGAATAAACCCAAAAAGAAAATAAATTGTGTTGGGTCATTATTTGACCTAGCTCCCATATATGGCCCCTTCCCGAAATATCTATAAACCATATTCCGGGAAGGGGCCATATATCAAATTCTTTAATATGAAAAAATTGTATTGAAATTTGTCACAGTTGATTCTCTAATCATCTCAAATATATGTTATTTATTTGGTCCATATTTTGCTATAGCTCCCATATAAGTCCTTTTTCTGGAAAACGGGTTTGAGTTTGCAAAATTAATAAATAAAAGCAAATTGTAATGAAATTCGACCTAATCACTTTTCTAAGTGTCCTGAAATATATTATTAATTTGGCCAATGTCGGTCTATATTTTGCTTTAGTTGCCACATAAGGCCCTTTCCCGGCAAACAGTTATGAGCTTTCCCTTCCCATTACCAAAACCATTATATGTATATTAACCATTTTCTTATATTAAATCGTCACTACAGTTAGAAAAATAACTGTGTTGAATATATCTAACTTTCTTGGCGATTATCGGTACAATTATTGGTCTATTTTCATATTTCCTTCAATATTGTTTTAGACTTAAAAGATTTTAAAATATGGGCCAATGATACTATTTTTACTAATTTTACGGTTGTACAATATCTTTAACCCATGCTAATATTTGTGGTGCAGGGGGTATTTAAGATTCGGCACAGCCGAATATAGCATTCTTACTTGTATGTTTTTAATAAAAAAATAAAAGTTGAGTAAGTGGGGGGAAAAGTTCAACATGGACAGTGGGAAGTTGTATTAGAAGAATAGGATTAAGAACTAAAATAGAACTGAACTGGAACTGAAACTTGAGCTGATCTAAGACTGAACATGAACTGAACCTGAACTGAATTCGAATTGAACTCCAATTGAATTAGAACTAGAACAGAACCTGAATAGAACTAGAACTAAACTACAATTTCTAACATTTGTAGGTCATAATCGAGAAAGAACTCTTTGATCCAATAAAAATTTCCATTTTTTGTTTTGAAACTGATCAACTTTGTCTCTTATGTAAGTCCCTTTATACTTCTACTAACTAAGACCCGGTACATTTTGTTGCCCTTGTAAAGTGGCTCCCCATGGTCCCATCCGTCCTACAGTTTGGCCAGTAAAAAAGACCCTTGGAAAATTAATTGAAACCAATTTAAATACTCCAGCTTTTTATACCTTTAGATAATCGATAATTTATATTTGCTTTGTATGGGAATACCTCTTCTCCTAATCCTCTCCATCTCACATTTTGTCTCGTAACAAAGTTCCTTGAAAAAGTTATTGAAACCAAATTTGAAAATTCTCGATGAAGTGTTTTTTTATATATTCGATAGACAATATTTGTTATGTAAGGGAGGGGGTAACTCTCCCACTGGTCCCAACGAAATTTTTATAGCCTATATTACTTTTGGGTTTATGGAAATCATTCTGTGAAGATTTCAGCAAAATTGGGCCAGTAGTTTAGCTATCTATAAGTACCAAACGAACAAGCGAACGGACACACTAACACAGATTCATTTTTATATATGTAGAATTGTCTAATAGAACAAAGCCGTATTGTGTGTCTTATTTCAGACAATTTGCCATTTATAGATTCCAGTCAATTTTTAATATCCAATTTTGCCTTTTCCTAAGAACCGTTCTAAAATTTAAAGAAGAAATTTTTCATTTTTTTATTTGTATAAACAAGAAATAAAAAAATATTATCATAACCTCCCCGACGGGGAATTGAACCCCGGTCTCCCGCGTGACAGGCGGGGATACTAACCACTATACTATCGAGGATGTTGTAAGCGATATGACAATGTTAATTGTTCAACGTACTGCAATTCATTTCTCAATTTACTTCACTATTTTACTAACTTTTGCCGGTAGAGGTCACTCTTGTTTTAACAACTTCAAAATGCTTATAAAATGAAGGCAAATTGATGAAATCATTGTAATTTTTAGCGCAGTTTTGTTTTTGTATAAATCGTTTTCAAAATGGTAGAGTTTTTAAAAATTTGTTAAAATTGTAGATAAACATTTTTAATTAATTATTTTTAATAGAAAATAAAATTAAACAATTTATTATTTGGATTCATAGAACTTGAAAAAACTCCAATGGGGAAATTCAACTGAAATTAAAGTAAGTGAAAAATATAAATTTATTGTAGAAATTTTCTTGTGTGGCAGGTGACGCTTTACTCTGTGGCAAATGAAATTTTGGCGCAAATTTTTATATAATTTAATTTTTAAACAATTTTCATTCTTTTTACATAAATTTTACACAAAAAAACTTAATTATATTGATTTAATTAATTCATCAAAATAAGCTCCTGTCATTAGATCCTCGGTTCTTATATCAAACTCTTTCATTAATTTCTCTGCAACCTCTTGACCTTCTTCCAGTGTTTGTTCTGGCATTAGACAAACTTCAAATTCCATAAAATTGCCCAAATCCTGTACTTTATCCAAATGTATACGAGTTCTTTCGTACATAAATAAATAACGTTTCTTGGCCAATATTCCTCGTACTCCATTTGTTTGTCTTAAGATTTTTTCCATTACTTCGGGCTCATCTAGTTCGGTTTTATTGAATTTTGATAATTTGGGTCCTGTGACATCGGGTCGATCATAGTAAACCAATTGGGAACGTGCTGGTGGTTGTAGGTAACGTAATTTGAAGCGTCCTTGTTGGGTGTTAAAGAAAACATCACGTTGTACGATTAATTCACCTTCGGAGTTGGTAAGTTTTTTGGCTATGGCCACACGACGTTCGAATTCTTCATCTGATCCTATGCGAGCTTTTATTTCAATGTTCCTTTCGTCAGCAGGTTCCTTGGCAGCTGGACATTGAGAGTTAGAGATTTCGTCAGCCATTTTGTGGTGCCAGGAGTTTCTGCACAGTGAATATTTTCTGTTTCTTAGGTTTTGTTTTGGAATCCATTGTTTGTATATTTTTGTTTTTAGTACTGTATTAATACTTTAAGAAGCGGTGGGTCATTTTGGTACCTTACACCATCATTGATTGTTGGGGTATTTTTATAACCATGAGAAATTATTTATATGGATCAAATATAAAAATATTATGAAATTTGATAAAAATTAAATTAAATTCTTTTATACTTTTGGACATCATGCTCTTCAATTCTTCTTTGCTGCAGGCAGTTTAGTGGATTTTCCTCTCCACCACATTATTGTTCTTGTACCACTCAAGGACTTGTTTACCATAGTGATAGAATGCCAATTTATTCCAAAAAATAAGTAAATAGAAATTAAAGCTGCCTTTTTCGTACACATTCGTTAAGGTAAACATTTTGATTGTTTTTGGATCTTACACTTTCTTCCAGCATTCCCTCGAACATTAGCAACATAACAAATTTTGACCAGGAAGTTCCGAAAACTAAGCCAGAACATACGTTTCGTCATCCATTATACAGAAAGAATATTTTTTGTTTAAAAACTGGACTGCAATTTTCGTGCACGGTTTTTTGGCCTTTACATTTTTAGCACCGTCCTGTCAGGTACGTTTTTTGACCCTTGTATGTTTTTAAACCTGCAATAGCTCTAACTTATCTTTGAGCTAACTGGACTGAACTGGACTATACCTCCTCCTTGAACCTGGTTTTAAACCAATGGAAAGAACTATTTGATACAATCGAACTGTAACAAAAATTACTATTGGATCTCCATTCCGAAAAAACTGTTACAACAATTGAAATGTATAACAAATATTGATTGATTGATTGATTGATTGGTTGGGTTAAAAGTTTCAGTAAAAAAATAATTAAAATTCCGTTAAAAATTATAAATAACTCAAAAACTATAAGAGATAAATAGAATGTGTATGTGTGTGTTTTGAAGGTGTCTGCGGGGACTATAAGAAAATGAAACTGTTTGCAATTGGACATGAAACAAAATATACTCTTTTTATTTCGAATTTTAATATGTTTCAATGATTCTGAGTCGCTTGGTATATTCTAGGGTATTGGGTACAGTTTTCTTATTCCTTAAAAGGTTAATGTAAAACAGATATGTTGGTTATTATTAATCAGGGTTGTTTCTTAAAAACCGAGATGTTTTATTAATGTAAATAATATGACTTTGGAATATAAATGTTTGGTTTGGCAAAACTCATACAACATCCTCGATAGTATAGTGGTTAGTATCCCCGCCTGTCACGCGGGAGACCGGGGTTCAATTCCCCGTCGGGGAGATCGTTTATTATTATTTTTCTTTTACCCAAAATAAAAAAAATCTATTTCATAAAAATTTTTGAAACAAATTTGGACTATGTCGAATCTAAAATACCCATCACCCAATATATTAAGGAGTGAGATTGAAAAAATCTTTCATTAAATCTTCTATCGCAAATATTATTCGATTTTTTCGCCTCAATTTTTTATGTTTAATGTTAGACAAACGAATATATTTTTAATCGCTTTAAAATGAGAGATCAGAAAAACTTGGTCCTACATAATGTTGGCCAAACAGTCAAAGATCTAACGTCAATCTGTTTTCCGCGTTATTAAACAGTAGCGGGAGACAGTACCGGGAGCCAGTGGATAGAAAACCTAGTTCAGGTAAAAGGGACCGGTCCTCGTGTTGTCTCTAAAGCCAAAAAAAATTGAAATAGGAATAGAAAGAATTTTTTAAAAGAGTCCTCTCAGATAATTTGGTACGAAAAGTTAAAACTTATGCAGGATTATTAACATACAAGGCCAAGAATGGAACACTGCTTAAACTTAAAAGGCCATAAACTGTGTGCAGAAATTGAAGTCAGAAGCTCTACGCAAAAATATTATTAAGAAAAGTTTAGGATCCAAAATCTATCAAAAGCAATAAACAATTGCACTAAAAGAAGAGCCAACCATTTGTTACAAGGGACTCTTTAAATACCGAAATTTACATCAAAGAAGGTTTACAAAAAAGGCTGATTCCATTCATAAGACTTCATAATGTGTCCACTTATTTTTAGCCTTATTTGACATTCTGTCATTCTGGTAAACAAGCTCTGGAGTGGTACAAGAACAATACAAAGAAAGGCAAATCCTCCAAGCTGCCCGGAATTAAGACCAATGGAGAGATATTGGGCTCTTCTTAAAAGAGAGTTTAAAAGCATAAAAAAGGTATCCAAAAGAGTTGTAGGTTGTAAACAGCGATTGACTACCTGTTCGTCCAAAGTAACTGAAAGCACTATTAAAACGTTAATGGAAGGGTTTCCGAAAAAAGCTTCAAAATTTGATCAGTAGTGATGAAAAATTGTAATAATATGGATGTTGAACATTTTTCTATCTCACTATTTTTATACCTCCATATTCATATATTTTTATACCCTCCACCACAAGCGGTATTAAGTTTGTCATTCCGTGTGTAACGCCAAGAAGGAATTATCTCAGACCCTACAATGTATATATAGTATTGCATCAAATCAAAAACTGAGTCGATTAAGCTATGTCCGTCTGTCTGTCTGTTGGAAACATATGGAATCTGACCCCTAAAATAATTGTCCAAATTCAATGAAACTTGGCCACATCGTTTGTTATTGTCTAAGCAGTTTGCTATTTAAAATCAGCTATATCGATTTATAAGCAAAGAAGTTATAGATCGATATCTGAAACAACCTCAAAATTCCGAAAAAGGACTCTTAATTTCTTCTAAAAATGTAATTATTTTAGCATATAATTGTACGTACTCCATCATCGTGCAAAAGATCATCAAAATCTGATTAACAGGAAGAAAGTTATAGGCTATAATATGTAAAATTTTGAATACACCCCAAATTCTGTGTTTCATATGGGCCGCAATTTTTAAGATAATTTATTGAAATTTGTCAAATATACTTATTTTGATACAAAAATAAATCCAAAGAAGTCACGTTATTCTGGGCTCATTAATCTCCCATATAAGGCCCTTTCCCGGAATATGATTTCTAGCTTATAAAACTCTTAAATTTGAACCAATTCTATTGATATTTGACACAATTAACTTTCTAACTATTTTAAATATATGTTATACATTTTATTAACATGGGTCCATATTTTGATATAGCACCCATATAACGTCCCTTTCCGGAAAACGGGTTTGAGCTTAAAAAAACAATTAAATAAAGACCAATTCCATTGGAACTCAGTACAATAAATTTTTGTAACTATTTTTAATGTATATTTTCAATTAGAAAAATCTAGTTCCATATTTTAATGTAGCTCCCATACCAGGCCCCTCAACGAAAACAGCTTTGAGCTTTTAACAAGCATTATTTTTTGTTCTTTATATATATCCCTCCTACACTACAAGGATAAAGAGAGTATATTAACTTTGTCAATTCTTTGTAACGCTATAGAAAAGTATTTAGAACCCCAAATTTCGTTGTAGCTCATATATTCCCGAAAAACAGTTTTGAGCTTTTAACAAGGATATTTTTTTGTTTTTATACCCTCCACACTACGAGTGATGAAGAGAGTATATTAACTTTATCATTCTTTGTGTAACGCTAAGAAGAATGATTTCAGATATATATATTCTTGCTTCAAATTAAAACCTCAGTCGATTTTCGTCAATCTATAGCCAAAATTATAACTAATTTTATGACTCATTAAGTGTTTCAGTGTTATATACTGTACACATTTGTGAATGTATGTCTGTGTATATGTATATCTACGGAACCTTACGTATTAACTTCACACGAATCTGTGGTGGAAGTTATTGAAGATTCGGCATAGCCGAATATATAGCATTCTTACTTGTTTCTAAATGAATTTTAATAAAAAATAAAGTTTTATTTTTGCTTTTTATATGATTATTTATTATAAAATAACTTGTGATATATTTATTTATTCATGTTGCAAATTGTTGGTGCCACTGACTTTTTGCTACTGCTGCCACTTAAAGTACCATTTTCAATGACGCCTTTCTCGTGTTGTAATAGTCCTTAAAAGAAAGCATAAAGTGAAGATGAAAAGAAATTAAATTAAAAGAATGAATAAAAATATATAAAATAGGATGTATGTATGTATGTATGTATGTATGTATGTATGTATGTATGTATGTATGTAATATGTATGTATGTATGTATGTATGTATGTATGTAATATGTATGTATGTATGTATGTATGTATGTATGTATGTATGTATGTATGTATGTACGTTTGGAACAATTTTTATGAAATTTTCACAGAATGATCCCAATATTCCCCAAAAGTAACATAGTCTATAAAAAATTCCGATAGGACTAGGGGGGAGGGGTACAACCTTACTAAACAAATATTGATTGTCTAATATCTAAAGAACTATAACTAAGGGAAATCACAAATTTAGTCCCAATTATTTTCACAAGGAACTGTTTCACTGGACAAAACGAAGGCGGTAGGATCAGAGAGAAGGGTACCCTTCTCCTTTTTAAAGCAAATATTGAAAAACTATAACAGCGTGGGCCTTCATTTTTTTTGCAATTAAGCTACTAAAAAAATGTAGGACTTTTAGGATCTGCAACGCACTACAAATTTGATTTGGCAAAACAAAGTTTGCCGAAGTCTGCGAGTAATGAAATAAAATTCATTCTTAACAGATTCTTAAATTTTTTCTTTCTTCTTAGTTCTTGTTTTTTAACTTACATAGAATATTTCTCTTTTCTCATATTTGTATATCTGCAACTACCAACATTAGCAATTTCAGTTTGGACTTCATGCAATTGCATTATTTCCTTATCTGCTGAAACGGCTGATATATCGCGGCTTTTAACAACACTACGTATATTTTTCAATTCTTCTAGTTCATTTTTAAAACCCGACATGTTTGCTTTAACACTTTTAAATATTTTATGAAATAAAAATTGTACTTAATTTACTTTTTATAGTTCAGATAGCGAAATATCGGGAGTAATAGTGTACAGTGGTGGAAAGAAGTCTACATAATTAAAGAGTTTAATAGAATTCGTAAGTAAAATTTAAACAAATTGTTGGACTATCTTGGTATCAAAACCTGCTTGAAAACGATGAGGCATTATTATGAGGGCGGCTTTTAATGTTTCACGCCTACTTATTTCATATATTCGTACTATTTTTCCCCTTCCCTTATGTGCTCCATTGGATTTAAGTCTGATGGCTGGGTGGTGTATTTAGCTGTCTTTGGGGAGTTAGGAAGTCAATCGCCAACAACGAGGGTAGTGTGCTTGGAGTCGTTATTTTGCTGGAAAATTCTGGGATTTTTCAGGCTCAAGCTTTTGACAGATATCTGCAAATTTTGTTTTAATATGTTTTTGTATTGAATTCGTCTCATATTACTCTCCATAAAAACTAAACGTCCTTCACCAGATGACGTCATAGTCCCGCAAACTATACCGATTCCTCCCTGTGCTTTACTGTAGGTACAAGGTTGTTTGGATCAAGTACAGTGTTTGGTTTTATCCATACTTTGGATCGGCCATCACTTTCAAAGGTATTATACTTACTTTTGTAAATATAACTCGATTCTAAAAATCTAGACCCAGTCTTGATGAGCATAAGCAAACTCAAGTCAAAGTTAACGATTCTTCGCTGATACTAACGGTTTTTTGTGAGCTGTTTTATTGTTAAGTCCATTTCCATGTAAAACGTATATTATTGTTCGTGGAATAATAATTTTTTTAGAAAACATGTTTCGCCAAATTTTGAGTCGGCTTATTTTTGGATCTTGCTTGACTAATTTCATAATACTGGAAACATAATATTTCCAGATCATGGCTTTTTTTCGTTACAACGGTGTTTTTGTCATCTTAACAAAAGACTTTCTTCCTTTCGGAGATTTAGTACAATGATCCTAACTCAAATGCGATCTGCCGTTTTTCAAAATAAAAATCCAATAATTATCACTTTTTTCCACATTAACAATTGTAATTCTAATTTAATTTTCTATTTGATTTTCGTAGTTGCCACGTTGTTTGTAGACTTTTTTCATTGACTGTATATTAAAAGGGAAATTCCCTAATTTTTTTGTATATATTTTCGATTTTCTCAAGTGCTTATCCAAGGCAAATGTAGTGTTACCAAATGTAGATCAAAAAAGGAGGGAACTCTACCAAAAGATATTTCTAGATGTCAAAGACGAATATCGTAGATAAAAGAAAATTTGTGAAAATTTTGAAAGTTTGCGAAATTTGTTTACATTTTATTTTTTTAATAAAATACGTTTCAATCCAATTTATATACAGATTTTTGAATATTCAAGCAGTTATTAAACTGCAGTGTCCTGATAATTAAATATTTTATCACAAATTCAGCAAATTCATTTTTTTTTCTTCAAAAAAATTATTTTTTTCTGAAAAATCAAATTTCATCTAATAATTTAAATTTCCTTCATAAAATCATTTTTCATAAAAAATATAATTTTTAATAAAAATTTAAGATATTTTTTTTTTTGCAAATTTTCCGCAAAAAATTAATTTCAAATTAAAAAAAATCACTATAAAATTCAAATTTTGCACTACAAATAAAAATATTTTTTCCAGTTTTTAATTTTTTTCAAAATTTCAAATTTTTACTGAAAAATTCAAGTATTTATTAAAAACGCTAACTTTCACTATAATAATCCAAATTTTTCACTTAACATTCACATTTTCTAAAAATTCAAATTTCATTAAACATTAAATTTTTTTTACAATTTAAAATTTTTATTTAAAAATTCGAATACTTTACAAAATTCTTATTTTTTATTAAAAAAATCATCTCTTCAGTTCACTTCTACAGTTCAGTTCTAAAGTTCACTTCTACACTTCAGTTCCACAGTTCAGTTCCACAGTTAAGTTTTAGTTCAGTTTTAATTTTCTTCTAGTTTAGTTTTAGTTCAGTTCTAGTTATAATTCAGTTCTAGTTAAGATTAAGTTCAAATTCCAGTTTAAGTTCATCTTCAGTTCTAGTTTATGTAGAGATCTAGTTTAAGTACAGTTCTGGTTCAACTTCAATTCTTGTTCAATTTTACTTCAAATTCAAGTTTAATTTTAGTTCAGTTCCAGTTCAATTCCACTTCTGCTTCATAAACTGTTAATTTTCATTGTTTATTCTGTTAAATAATCAAATTTTTCACTTAAACTTTAAATATTAAATTATTTTCTTAAAAAGTATTTTCAAAAAAGTCAATGAAATTGTTCCATATTTCTGACATGTTTCTGTGATTATTAACTTGTGATCTCGAATTAATTTAAATCTTAAAAACTGGTTCATTACATTACAAACTTAATTGATTGAATTTTAATTTTAACAAAAATATTATATATTTTGAATATAATTTTTCAATAATTTTATTGAACTTACACATTAAATCTTTCCTTTTGCATGTTCGTATATTTAGCACTTCCGATACCCGCCAATTCGCCATGAAATTCATGAAGTTTTGTTAACTCTCTTTCGGTCGAAGCGCTAGTAATATTTTTATTTTTTGCAAGATCCCGCATTGATCTCATTTCGGCCAATTGATTTGAATGGTTTGACATTTTTCCAATAACTGTATGATTATTTCAATTTAAACGAATGTTTTATAATGAATTTTATATTCATTTGTATCGGAGATTGTTTAATTCCATTTAGTTTGAGTTTTAAAATTTTGATCATTTTAAAGTAGAAATTTAATTTGATGAAAGAGTTTAAAAATTTTTAATTGTCAACACTGTTTAATTCTTTCTAGAAATTCTAAAGAAGTTCTTGGAAATCGGACAAGTTAAAATTTTATTCCATTTCATTTTTTCATAAAAAAAAACAATTTTGTTGGGAAAAATGTACAAATTTAATGTTTTATACAAGTTGATGGCAACTCTAACCGGAAGTTGTGAGTCTTGAAATTCTAATCTAAAAGATAATAATAGTTGTAAAGCAGCTCTCGGTCAATAAATACTTATTGCATCATCGTCGTTATCGCTTTTAAGACGGTCAGGTTTTACTTTGTTTATTTGCCTTCGAGAGTTTTGCGTTTCACTCTTGCGTCGCATGGCAGTATTGGATACCTTTATAAGGGGTTTTAAACCATTGACCATATGCTTTTGATTTTTGAATATATACGTCGTAAACTGGTTTAGACCATAAAATACTTAAGTTTTTAGTTGCGATTCGGAAGCCCCTCCTTTCTATATGAAGGTATAGATCGCGTTAAATAGATTATTAGTAATTTAAATTTGTTTTGTATTGGGGATACTTCTCACACTGATCCTATCAGTCCTATATTTTTCCAATAAAGGGGTAGTATCCCTGCCACTGGCCCTACACGTCCAACGTTTTGTTCAGTAAAATAGTTTCTTGAGGAAGTATTTAGAACCATATTTGAGAACTCTCGCTGTTAGATATTTAATAAACTATATATGCCTTGTATTGGAGGTACCCCCTGGAACTTTATATAGCCTATGTTACTTTTGGGTAATTGAGTTCATTCTGCCTACAAGTTACATACATATATACACACATCGTATTTTATACTAAGAACTGTAATGATCCGATTATTATTCATGACACTTGGAAAGATGAAGGTAGATAAATTATACTTCAATGTATCGGAAATTATGTTTACAGTTTAAAAATGTATAATATAATTTATAATAAAATTCGTTGCTCAAATTATGCGGAAAAGTGCCATGTCAAAGACTGTAACCTTTAATTCCATGAAGATATTTTCAACATTTTTTTCCTTGCAAAATTTTGTCCGTAGTTTTTATTAAAATAAAAAAAGAATTGAAAAAGTTGGGTAAAATTTGGATTAAAATTAAATTTTTTAAATCTTACCCTATATATCTCTTAAACTATAAGAGAAAGCCGACGAAGTTCATTGCAATTCTTCACTAGCAGTTTCCACTTATATATAATTTTTTAGAATTGATAAAAAGAATCTGAATCGTTTTAAATATTTTTATGATCCGAGATGAGCAACTCTGGGACCCAATGTACCAACCCCTGTTAGGTCCACAAACTCCAAACACGAAAGCAAAATTAATTGCCCTTCCCTTCTTCTATCACCATGTGAAATTTGAAATTGAAATCGTACTAGTTTTAGAATTATTTCTATTTCATTTTTTCATTTGAAACACTGTGTGACAGATAGATGAAATTTAAGAAACAATTTGAATAAAATAAATTCTGATAAAGGACTAGCTGTTAAATTGTGTCTCCTATTTGCTCGGTTTTCATTAAGAATTCCCTTAAAATTTTAGTTCCTTTACATCATTCCGAGGGAATATTTGTATGTGCGGACGGACGGACATAGCTAAATCGACTTAAATTATGATTTGATACATTATGGGGTCTGAAATTATTCCTTCTTAGCGTTACACACTGAATGAAGAAGTTAATACACTCTCTTTGCCACTTGTAGTGGTGGAGAATGAGAATGAGACTTGTAAGCAAATTTTTTTAAAAATTCAGTTTTTAATTTTATTTGACTAACTTTTACCCGTTGCGCTTTGCTGCACAAACATTCGCCTCAGTCCAAGATCTCGAAAGAAATTTCACAAAGCACAACGTGTAATTAAAAAAAATTATGAAAATTTTATGAATATTTGCATTGCATGGGAGCTACCACTTTCCTTGATCCTTACCGTCCTATATTTTGTTTAGTAAAACAGTTTGAAACCAAATCTTATAACTTTCGCTGTTATAAGTGTTTAGATATTCGATAATCATGATTTCTTTTTAATGAGGGGTATCCCCCCACCTGGCCCTATCGGTTCTATATTTTGTTCACTAAAATAGTTCCTTGAGAAAGTGATTGGTATCAAATTTGAGAACTCTCACCGTTATAGTTCTTTAGATATTTGATTTGTATGGAGGGATCTCTCTCTGGTTCTATCCGTCCTATATTTTGATCAGTTAAACAAATTCTTGAGAAAGAGTTTGTGATCGAATTGAAGAACTTTTGCTTTAGAAATTCGATAATCAACAATTTGTTTTGTATGGGGGACATCTCTCCCCATGATCCTATCCGCCCTTTATACTGGCCAGTAAAACACCTCTATCCATGATTCTATCCCCCTCACATTTTGTCTATTAAAACATTACCTTTGATAATAGTTCTATAAGTTCCAAACAGACAAACAAACACAGATTCATTTTTATATATATAAATAAACTTTTTTTAACAGAATTTTAAATTTATTTACTTTTTTATTTTTAAATTAACTAAAATCTTAACATTAGTTTAAAATCTAAATCTATATTTATACAATTGGCAGCTTCAGCTTTACACTTATTTTACTTAAATATTTCTTAAATCATTTAATGTCTTTCTATATTACGACCCTTTTCCAATAAATCTCTAAATGATTTGATTTCATGACGTGGTATTTGTTGTCTATATTTCAGTTGTAGCAGACCATAAATAAAATCCAATTCACATTCTTCATCATGACGTCCCTCTGGTAATTTGGCTAACAGAGCACGTTTATTACATATAAACGTATCGATGGCTTCATTTGAACCCTGTTTAGTTTCGAATATTTCCAAATATATTTGATACGACGGTTTTGTGGGTGAGAAATGTTCACGCAATAAACGTGTAGCATCATCCCAAGTTTTGGCCTCTCGTCGTACACCTTTCCACCAAGTGCTGGCCAAACCATTAAATAATAATGAGATTCCTTTCAAAGCATCTTTATTGGAAATATGTTCAACTTCTTTATAGGTTTCAACAGCGTCCAAAAATACTTCGACAGCATCCTGATCGCGTTGTCCCGAAAATCTTGTGGGGCAATTGGCAAAACTACCTTTTGAAGATTTCTCTTTTGATTCTTCTTCATGGGATTGTGGTGCCAGTGAACGTATAGTTTCAATTAATATACGAAATTGCTCATCAGACATTTGTGTCATATTTGCGTTGTTGTTTTATTTATCAAACCGGCCCAGCAACGATGTGTGTATGTTTATTCCCACTGCTTGAGAGTTACTAAAAGGTAGGAAAAAATTGCAAATGTTTTTATTAGTTGTATTTATTGTATTTCACTACGATTGTGAAATAATGTTTAAAAGAAATCTTGTTTTTGTTTTCAAATCGACTAAAGAATGAGTCATTTTATTATTTCTATATAAACTTTTATATAGAAAGAGTAATCGTTTTTGCTGAGAGTAAAAGAGAAACAATTACTCTCTTAAAATTAACTCTAATCAAACCTGATGGGGGCATTTTGGTTCCATTTTTCAGATGCGAGAGTTTCAGGCGAGAAAGAGGTATTTGAATTATTTCTCAAATGTTTTATGACCAGAGTTAACAATTTGCTGAAATATCATAAAATTTTGGGAAGATTTCTATATGCTTTTGGTCCATAAAAATTATGATTTAATCAGAGGAACGAGATCGAAAAAATCTAAATAAAAATGAAACCATTTAACTTACAGTTATTTTTATATAATTGATTGTAATTATTATATACTTGATTGTAATTATAGTTTAAACCACTAAAGATTCAACTTTTTATCTTTTTTCGGAAACCTCACAAATAACGTCCGTTTAAAATCTACCACATCTTTGGACACTTCGTTTGTGCTTTTCAATTTTCTTTTGAAAAGAACAACATCTCTCCACTGACCTTAGTTTCGGGCAGCCAATTTTAAGATTTTATCGCTAAATCTGGTGAATTGGAGGTGTCCATAGCGGGGAGAATTTAGTTTTAGCGATTTTTAAAAAAAATTTTGTGCAAAAAAGTGGTAGAATACCAAAAAATACAACATACTTGTCAGCAACATGCATATTTTTAAGATTAAAAGTGGATCAGGATCTATCAAAATGTGATTTTTTTTTTTTTTTTTTTGATTTGATAACAAATAAAAGTTTTTAATTTTAAAACACACTGTGGTGTTTCAGAGTTTACTACTTATAAAGCTGAACTCCTCCAATCCAATAAAATCGAATAAATTTATAATAATAGTTGTTAGAGAAAAATTGACAACACTGATTGCGGGTAGTTTGAATGATTTGAATCTTTTGGTACAAATAACAATGTACAATAGGCATGTTTACCACAGTGACAGGATGCCAAGTCAGGCCTAAAATAAGTTGAAACATTATAAAATATAATGAATGGAAGTAGCGTTTTTATAAAGAATCCATTATAAATTTCGGTATTTATAGAGCCAGTGGAACAAATGATTGTCTTCTTTTGACGCAACTGCTTATTGCTTGTCATACCAAGAACTTTTTAGAAAATGTCGCCATCCACTATGCAGCAAAGAAACATGAATTCAATTTTGTTTTTACCAGCGTTCCTGTCAAGAACATTTTGATCCTTATATTAACATTTCGTATCAAAATGTCTGAACACTGAGCTAAATGGACGGTTTTCCTATCGGATGTCTTGGGAGCTCTTTTCTATTGATCATTCCTTTTACCTGTACCTGGTTTTATTAATAACAGACAAGTTCTCTTGGTACCATTAAAAACCATTGGAAACCTTTGAACTCTTCACTATCTTTTTGAAGGACCAAGTTGTGCTTTGTTGAAAATATAAAATAATGAGTGTTATGCACTTCTCGATTTCACTGCTTAAAATTAAAAGAAATTTTAAAAAAACATTAAATGAAAAATCAAATTTTCTCCAAACTAAAAATTTATTTTTTCATAAAAAAATTAAATTTTCCTAAAAATTCAAATTTTAAATAAAAATAAAAATTTTGCTAAAATTTTCAATAAAATCCAAATTCTTATTTAAAATTCAAATTTTTTTAGAAACTAAAAATTTGATTATAAAATTCAAATTTTCATTAAATATTAAAATTTTCACTAAAAATTTAATTTTTATTAAAAGTCGAATTTTCACCAAAAATTTAAAAAAATTTGATTTTTTTAAAAAGCGGTAATTGATTGAAAAGAGGAAATCATCTTTCACCACCTCTGCGAATGCCCTGCCAATCAAAGCACACATTTGACACTCTTTGTCATATATCACAGACCAGGATAAAGACCTTCCGAGTTATTTCACAGCTAAGTGATTGATCTAGCATTTAATACTACTAAAATAGTTATTTCATAACTAATTAGATCATATAAAAAAACTATATCGTTTACAGAAAAAATTAAAATATCTCTTCCAATTAAAACGTAGTACGAATTTCGAAAATTTCAAAAATTTGGCATCTCTATGAAGATATTTTGAAAACCAAAATAAAGAAAAGAGAAGAAGTCCATAAGAGTGAAAGGGAAAATCGATTTATTATATGTTTTTGAGTATATAATATACACTTGTTTCATCGTATGTTTTTCAAACATCAACGAAATAAATATGTAAAAAAGAATTAATTCTATTCATGTGCTTATTTATCATGTTTCATTATATTTTGTTTGACGTTATCAGATTTTATACCAAAAATCAACAAACAATTTCATTATAAATTTGAAGGCGTTTTGAAAATACTTTTTTGTTACGGAGGCATCCCCTTCCTTATCCAAATGGGTTATAATTTCATAATTTTTATTTCAAACAAAACTTGAAAATATATATTTTTGGAAATGATAGCAGATATTGAGATAAGATAATAAATATTTGATAACTGATTTGACGATATTAATTATAAATTTATAATGTAGCGATTTTAGAAAATTCCTTAAATAATGAAGAATATTCTTCTATATAACATTTATTGTTTATAGAAAGTAATTTGTTTATAAATTTGTTAATGTAAAAATTAATAAAAATAAAAATGTTATAAAGGATTTTTTGATTTTTGAGTGCAGATGGCAGCTTAGCATTCGTCTAATGTATGATTATGAATTTAGGTTTTGTTGGTTTCCTGATGGGGGCGAAGTGGGCATGTTAGTACTGCCAAAGGGCTATGCTATCTTTAGGCAAAGGCGTTTCATGTTGAATAGGGAAATCTTTAGCTTCTGTAGGTATGTGGTGAGACAGAGCAGTCAGTGGATCATATTCTATGTCCCTGCCAAGTCTAAAGATCCTCAGATGTAACTGGTTACGCAGTCGATATTTTGGGGAAGGATTATAGGTTGAAGTATTATATTATCAGAAGGCTATATAAGCTTGTCATTCCGTTTTTAATTTCCACAATTTTCGACTTAGACCCCCCAAGAGTATATATATATTCTGGGTCGGTATGAAAAAAGAAATTTATTGAGCTATGTCCGTCTGTCCGTGCGTGTGTCGGTTGAAATCAAGTTTATGAAAGTCGACCTACAGTTCACATATATATTATGTTGCTATTGTTGTTCATAAATAGATTGGCTGATATTAGCCAAATACTGAAGGTTCCCCAAACTTTTTCCGTTTTTTTTTCTATTTTTTGAAGAATCCAGAAGAGATAGAGATTTTTTCACAGTTAGATTTCAATTAATTTAGTGGATTTATGTCCTGAAGACATGAAATGAATCGAACCATTAGTTCCTGAGTTATAGGCAAGAACATATTTTGAACTCCCTCTAAGACTTATGGACTTGGTTAATGGCACTGATTAATTACAATTTATTTTCGAATTTTATCTTTCTCATTTTTCAAAATCTGTTTATAAAATACCAAAATATCGTCAATTCTTTCTTAAAAAAGTTTATCCCGTGTGGTTGTTGTTTATAACTATAGAAAAACAATAACAATGTTTAAAATAATGTTTTTAAGATTTAGGCCATTTGTTTTTGTGGATTTTTTATTTAAAGACATAAATCCGATTTGGCCATTAGTTTCCGAGATATGGGCGAAAACTTCTTCTGACGCTCCAGAGACAGCTACGGATCCAGTTGCCACGCAGAAAAAATACTAATTGTTTTCTCAATTTTTTTTTTTAATATTTCAAATCGGTTCATAAATAGTCGAGATATAAACAATTCTTTATTTTCCTTGTGGTTGTTGTTGGATAAAGTATTGAAAACAATAACAATGTATGGCAAAGTAATGTTAAGTTAGAGACAGATTGGAAATAATTAGGAGAATTTTTGAGTTGAAAATATCACAGTAATCGGTCCATTAGTTTCCGAGTTATAGGCAAAAACGCATTTTTCAATATTTTGAACCTTGTGTGTGATATATGGATAAAATGTTGATACAGGATAGGAAATTTTTTCTGAATTTTGATTTATATTTACACTTGTATTGTTTTAGTGAAAGCGAAATATAATAAAAATGTTGCATGCGCTCTAGAGAATCTATGTTGGCTCATATAAAGACTACATAGTAATGGCTGTCATTCTCTCCTTCTACAAGGGACTTAACGTTAAATGTTAAATACGTTTCTTAAAAAAATAAAAAATTCGATATAAGCGAAGGTGAAGGCTTTAAAAATTCTTAATTCTAGTTCAGTTCTAGTTTAATTCTAGTTCAGCCCTTGTTTTGTTTTAGTTCAGTTCAAATTCGGATTAAACTCAGTTCTATTTGTACTACTTTTCAACCGCAAATTATTATCCAATTAATTTAAATGGACTCGGAACAGTGAGAGGACTTTATCGACATACAGTTTTTATTTTCTACATTTATTTTTAATTCCCTGTTTATTTTCTAATTGTCATCATAAGTCGATTCAAAATGGAAATTTTATCTGGGAGAAAAGCCGAATAAAATGTTTCTGAAGTCTTCAATTTCTTGTGTACATGGATTTCTATTCATTTAATTTGGTTCCTAAAAATTATTTATTTATTTCCAAATATCAATCGATAATTTTAATTTGTATTTGTCAAGTGATTAACTATTAATTTAATAGTACATTTAACCACTTAATGAGTAATACATAATTATCATACTGAATGAAGTCATTCCATTGTCAAAATTTGAGTCAAATTTAAGTTTTTGTTTGAAAAAAAAAAATCCCCTTAAACTTTTTGTATCTGCGTATAATCCGAAATTTGTTAATTTATATTATTTTTTTAGAAAATCTTCTTGTTCTTAAATTTATATCAATATGTTATAGATATTCTTAAAGATCTTTCAAATGTAAAATAAAAGAAACAACTTTAATATATTTATTTGATATATAAAATATTTTTGTGGTTATGGTGAGTGCGTCACTAAATGGTTTGATGTGTTCAAAAAAAATTTCACCATTTTTTGTTAATGAATAGAAAAAGTTTTACATATAAATTCATGTTTTTAAAAATATAAATTATAAACGAATATATAATACACTATAATAAGAATTTAATATCAAAATCTTGTAAATGAAGTAAAGATTTGAGAACAATTTCATATACATGTTCCATTCCATTATGTCTTTGTAACTTTATGATAGAAATTATTCACTATCAATTCCTCCTGATCCAATTTATTGCCACACATATTTTGTTTCGAAGATCTAACATAACCTTTAGATTATTTTATAGCGCCCAACTTAAAATAACAAACTTTAATTATCATGCTATAATTCTTGGAATTGTTTTGTATTTTTATAGCCAACGTTTTTGTGCTCTTTTTAAAAGAGCTTAAAATTCGTTTCAGTGAAATTCAAAGAGAGTAAAATTTAGAATTAAAATAAAATTGTGAAATAATATTTTTTGGTAAACGATTTTTTAGTGGAAAATAAAAATTTCTCAAACTGAAAAAAAATCTAGAATAATAAATTTTGGGTTAATAATACAAGTTATATAATCAAAATTATTGATAAAAACATTCGACAAACATTTTTGGATATTTTCGAAACAATCGATAGTAATAAATAATAAACAAAATAAACAATGATGTTAACTTAGCGATTTTTGAAATGTTTGTTTTTAATGTTAAAGCACAAAAGAATTTGAGAATATGAACGAAGAATCACCCTTGCGATCATTGTCAATGTCGCTTTACGATAAATGTAGAAATCGTTGTCGTTAAAAATATTTTGTTGTATTTTTTAATTATTGAAATAAATTAGCAAAAGCTTGTTCGCTCTAACTTAATCTTCTGAGCGGTGGTTGGTAAACAGCTTTATCTAAAATTCCCCTGTGTTGGATGCTCAATTCAATTCCTTTATTTCATTTCATTTCTGCTCTAATATTGTTTAGTATTGATTACGTTTTTCTTTCAAAATGTTTCTAGCGCTTATCTTATTCTTGTATATATAAAAATTAATTCCGGGGCAGAGGTAGCTCCATGCAAAGAAAATATCAATTATGAAATATCTAAAGAAAAAGTGACGTGAGAGTAATAATTACATTTCCAAAAAACATTTTTACTGGACAAAATGTAGGACGGATAGGATCGGGTAAGAAGTAGCTCCAATACAATGCAAATATTAATTATAGAAACATATATGGCCGATAGGAAAATGGAAACCATATGACGCAAATAGTACTTTGCGAATATTTAGAGATCTTTTGCAGTAAAAACTCTTAAAATTAGTCCCAACACTTAGAATAATTTTCAACCAAATATGAATGAAACGGTTTTAAATATAGTACAGGGTTAGGGAGAAGTATAATGAACCCTCTTTTCAAAGCCAATATTAGCAAACGAATATCTGAAGAACTATTCCGGTAAAATTCTTTCAATATTCAAAATGACATGATATTTTTTTTTAACACAAGAGATACCAAGAACTTTTTGGAAAATTTTCGCTGCTTTAGGGTCCTAAACTTTTCTTCAACATTCCCTCGAGTATCGGCAAGATAAAATTGTTGATCAGGAAGTTGCGAAAAATTAGCCAGAACATACATTTCATCAGTCATTATGCAAGAAGCATATTTGTTTTAGAAAACTTGACTTTAATTTCTGTTCAAAGTTCCTGCCAGGAACCTTGTATGTTCTAAAATCTATATTATCTTTATTTTATAGTCCAAACACCGAGCATAAACGGTGCTTTCTTATCGGATGAGTTGCGAGCTCTTTTGAACATGATTTCTATTTATTTGGCTTTCGAAGCATCACGAGGACCAGTTCTTTTCTCTCAACGGCCCAGTTCTTCCCATACTGTCTTATAACAAAGGAAATAAACGACTGTGTGCATATTTTAGTCCTGGTATTAGCAACAGTTAATCACTTGATTACTTAAATAATTCTTTTAAATATTTTAACTACTAAAATGCATCATTTAAAAAATTTACAACAAATTTCCCTAAAACCCGTTAAATTTATCAAGAATTGATCCCTTCATAAACACTCTATATTGTCATCACTGCTTCTAATTAATATTTAGGTATTTTAGTGTTAAATAAAAAGCGAGAGAGAATTATTGTTCTCGATGATGAGTAATCATTAGCAACAACAATTTCTACATTGAATTCTCTTTTCACAGTTACCGGCTGTGGACTATATAAACTAGTACAAGTTCAAGGGATTCTTCAGTCTACTGCGAGTTTCTAACAACGCAACGACCATTATTAAAAAGAAATTAATAATAACATTCGCCAGATATCAAGTGGCTTTGTTATTTTCCATTGAAATATTTTAAAAATAAAAGTTTTAAATTTTGTTCAAAAGTTTAAAAAAAAAAGAAATTCCAACAAAATGGCTCAAATGGTGCAAATGACAACCGAACAATTACAACAACTCATTGAGGCAGTACGAGTTTCTGCAGCCAGCGGAGCAGCCGCTAATGTAGCAACCGAATCCAAGCCAAAGGGAAGTTTCAGTAATTGTTGTTGGCGATTTTTTGGCCAACGTGACCATGAAGCTGTTGAGGAATTTATAACCGCAATTGTAACGTACAAAGAAGTTGAATCGATTAGCGATGAAGATGCTTTGAAGGGAATTTCATTATTATTCCACGGATTGGCCTCTACCTGGTGGCAGGGTGTTCGCAAAGAAGTTAAAACCTGGAATGATGCATTGGCGTTAATACGTGAACATTTCTCCCCCACCAAACCCGCCTATCAAATCTATGTAGAAATTTTCGACAAGAAACAAGATGACAAAACCGCTATCGATACTTTTGTGTGCAAGAAAAGAGCCCTTTTAGCCCAACTGCCTGATGGTAGACACGATGAAGAAACCCAAATTGATTTAATTTATGGTTTACTTAACATCAAATACCGTAAACATATTGCTCGTCATGACATTAAAAATTTCCGTGAATTATTGGAAAAGTGTCGTACAATCGAACACAATATTATGGAAGATGAGGCACAACAAAAGGCTTCTGCAAAAACTGGTAAGGGCACCAAGAGATGTACCTACTGTAATTTCCGAGGTCATACTTTTGAACAATGTCGCAAACGTAAAAACGCAGATAACGCCGATAATGCAGATAATGCCGATAACGCCTCTAACAATGGCGACTAAATCGGCAACAACAACTCTTCCTAACTGGAAAACATGATGTCATTATAAAATACAACAACAACTACAACATAAAGCCAACCAACAAACACAAACATCTATTTTAATAATTAAGAGAGCATTTGGTAAATGACATCATTTAAGAGTTAAAGAATAAAACTCTTCATATTACTTTTAATTTAAAAGGCTTCTCTTAGTTGAATGCTTAGTTCTCTTCTACACGAATTTTGAACGTTTTTTTATTTTTATATAAAATTTTTTATTTTTTTTTTTTAATTTATATAAAAATTTTAAATATTCTTAATTTGTTTAGAATTGAATGAACATTTAACTAAGTGATGCACCTGATTAATTTTAACACGCTGGTTTTACAAACCGGCTTTACAGGCTACGAACGCCTGGACCATTGATTCTCATTTCTAATAACCAGTTAGATATATGAAATCAATTTATATCAAATAAGTAAATACATACAAACAAACAAAGAAATAAGTCGGATATCTTTCTATATCCACCCCTTGTTACTCCCTGAAAATGCTAAAATTTTTAAAGAACTGAAATTTTTATCTAATTTTTCACAACATTTAACAAATTTGGAACTTGTTTTCAAATTCGTTTTAATGTTAACTGAAAAATAAGATTTCAATTTTATAGTTTTTAAGAATTTCAGCATTTTAGGAAAGTAACAAAAACCGTTATATTGCATGTAACGGAAATTCGTTTTTAAATAAAACTTTTATTTTTTAAATAAATTTTTAAAGAAAATATTTATTAAAATTTTTTAATTTTAATAAAAATTTTTAAAAGTTTATTTAATGAAATTCAAAGTTTTAATTAAAACTGATTTTCTTACATTTAATATAACAAAACCTACTCTTCTCTAGGTTAAGAGGAGAAAAAACCCCCGTGATTTTAAAGAATTGCGAAAATATCATGATATAAATATAGAATCAGAGTTTTTGATGATTTTCAAATTGTTCCAAAGTTATTAAATGAAACTTAAGTTAATATTTGGCCAATTTTTAGCTTTTTTAAGTTTTAAGTTGGTTTAAGTATTTTGAACTTTAGTTTTTTTTTTAATAAGTTTTGTACAATTTTCTGAAAATCTGAACTCTGAACTCTGGTCTATGTTTAAAGTCATTTGTTTTCTTAATTTTTTATTTTCGCAAAAACCTTTTTGAAATTTATATATATTGAGTGTTCAATACACAAGCATAAATTGTACTACAATGGCTATGTTGTCGCCATTCGTACAATTGGCACGCCAGACGGTTATATTTGAAATGTTAGACATTTCAAAATAACCTAAAATGGTACGCCAGTCCCTTTTCCAAGTTAAGATTTGCTAAAGAGTTTAATCAAATCCTCCAAAACTCTTCAGGCTTTCTTAACTTCTTTAGATTAACTAAAGTTTATTTTTTGTAAACAATTAAATTAACGACAGTATGAAAGAATCAATTCAAGAAAGAAACAACTAAATTTATTATTGTAAACATTTATGGATGGCGCTCCCTGGAGGTGGGCCATAACGCATTTTTTAAATGTTTTCTGTA
The DNA here is from genome assembly GCA_004302925.2 of Cochliomyia hominivorax. Classification (NCBI taxonomy): domain Eukaryota; kingdom Metazoa; phylum Arthropoda; class Insecta; order Diptera; family Calliphoridae; genus Cochliomyia; species Cochliomyia hominivorax. The sequence continues at coordinate 67,918,808 of PYHX02000494.1, forward strand.
GCAAAAACTGTCTGTTTTTTTGTTTATTTTTTTGAACTTTAGTTAATTGTATTATTTTTTTAGTTTAGTTTTTAAGCATTTTATAAATTGTTATTAAATAATTCAGAAACTGCATTTTGTAATTAGATTTTAAGAATTTTTTTTAAAAAGAAAAGAGAACACAAGAACAAAACAGAAGCAGAAAAAAAAACAAAAGACAAAATAACAAAATAAAAACAATCAACAGTGCTTTTATTACAACAAACTAAATCTGTATGAGTTTTTCTTGGGGGGAAAAATGATGGGAAAATGTTTGAATAAGAAAAGTTTTTAAAAATGAATGGATTCTAGATTGGAATCCGTTCGGTTCTAGTACATTTCTAGTTCAGTTCTAGTACACTTCTAGTTTAGTTCTAGTTCGGTTCTAATTCAGTTCTCGTTCAGTAATAGTTTACTTCCAGTTCCGTTCTAGTTCTTGAGTTGTAGTTCAGTTCTCGTTCAGCTCTAGATTAGTTCTCGAACAGTTCTAAAAATATTTTTTCATTGGAAATTTAAAATTTTATTTAAAATTAAAATTTTCGCTTAAAATTCAAATTCTTACTTAAAAATTCAATTAAAATCTCTTATCAAAATTTATATTTACAATAAAGAATCACCTAAAATGACCATTTTTAAAATCAAAATATTTAAATTTTTTGAAAAAGCGGCAATTGATTGCAAAGATGAAATCATCTTTCACCACCTCTGCGAATGCCCTGCCAATCAAAGCACAGACCAGGATAAAGACCTTCCGAGTTATTTCACAGCTAAGTGATTGATCTAGAATTTAATACTACTAAAAGAGTTATTTCATAACTAATTAGATCACATAAAAAACCTTTATCGTTTCCAGAAAAAATTAAAATATCTCTTCCAATTAAAACGTAGTACGAATTTCAAAATTTCAAAAATTTGGCATCTCTATGAAGATATTTTGAAAACCAAAATAAAAAAGAGAGCAAATGTCCATAAGAGTGAAAGAGAAAATCGATTCATTATATGTTTTGAGTATATAATATACACTTGTTTTATCGTATGTTTTTCAAACATCAACGAAATAAATATGTAAAAAAGAATTAATTCTATTCATGTGCTTAATTATCATGTTTCATTATATTTTGTTTGACGTTATCAGATTTTATACCAAAAATCAATAAACAATTTCATTATAAATTTGAAGGCGTTTTGAAAATACTTTTTTGTTACGGGGGCATCCCCTTCCTTATCCATATGGGTTATAATTTCATAATTTTTGTTTCAAACAAAACTTGAAAATATATATTTTTGGAAATGATAACAGATATTGAGATAAGATAATAAATATTTGATAACTGATTTGACGATATTAATTATAAATTTATAATGTAGCGATTTTAGAAAATTTCTTAAATAATGAAGAATATTCTATATAACATTTATTGTTTATAGAAAATAATTTGTTTATAAATTTATTAATATAAAAATAATAATACAAAAGTGTTATAAAGGATTTTTGATGTTTGAGTGCAGATGGCTGCTTAGTAATTGTCTTATGTGTGATTATGAATTTAGGTTTTGTTGGTTTCCTGGGGCGGGCAAAGAGGGTTAGGCAATCTATAGGCAAAGGCGTTTCATGTTGGTTAGGAAATCTTTAACTTGTGTAGGTATCCGATGAGGTAGAGTTGTCAGTGGATCATATTCTATGTCCCTCCCAAGTCTAAAGATCCGTAGATGTAACTGGTTACGCAGTCGATATTTTGGGGAAGGATTATAGGTTGAAGTATTATCATAAAATCAAATTCTGTCATGGTCATTTCATAATTTTTCATGGATACGTCTCGTTTAGTTCAGTCTAAGTTTAGTTTAAGTTTAGATCTAGTTTAATTAGTACAACTGGACTAGTTAGTCCCAGTTCAGCTCTAGTTCATATCTTGTACAGTGCTAATTCAGTTCTATTTGTATTACTTTTCAACCGCAAATTATTTTTTAGTTCGGGACAGTGAGAGGACTTTATCGACATAAAGTTTTTATTTTCTACATTTGTTTTTTATTCCCTGTTTATTTTCTAATTGTCATCATAAGTTGATTCAAAATGGAAATTTTATCTGGGAGAAAAGCCGAATAAACTGTTCTTGACGTCTCCAATTTCTTGTGTACATGGATTTGTATTCATTTAATTTTGTTCCTAGAAATTATTTATTTATTTATTTATTTATTTATTTATTTCCAAATATTAATCGATAATTTTTATTATTATTTGTGAAGTTATTAACAATTAATTTGATAGTACATTTAACCACTTAATGAGAAATACATAATTATCATACTGAATGAAGTCATTCCATTGTCAAAATTTGAGTCAAATTTAAGTTTTTGTTTGAAAAAAAATCCCCTTAAACTTTTTGTATCTGCGTATAATCCGAAGTTTGTTAATTTATATTCCTTTTTTTTAGAAAATCTTCTTGTTCTTAAATTTATATCAATATGTTATAGATATTCTTAAAGATCTTTTAAATGTAAAATAAAAGAAACAACTTTTATATATTTATTTGATATATAAAATATTTTTGTGGTTGTGGTGAGTGCGTCACTAAATGGTTTGATGTGTTCAAAAAAAAATTTCACCATTTTTTGTTAATAAATAGAAAAAGTTTTACATATAAATTCATGTTTTTAATAAATATAAATTATAAACGAATATATAATACGCTATAACAAGAATTTAATATCAAAATCTTGTAAATGAAGTTAAGTTTTGAGAACAATTTCATATATTTGTTCCATTCCATTATGTCTTTGTAACTTAATGGTAGAAATTATTTAATATCAATTCCTCCTGATCCAATTTATTGCCACACACATTTTGTTTCGAAGATCTAACATAACCTTTAGGTTATTTTATAGCGCCCAACTTAAAATAACAAACTTTAATTATCATGCTATAATTCTTGGAATTGTTTTGTATGTGTTTAGCCAACGTTTTAGTGCTCTTTTTAAAAGAGCTTAAAATTCGTTTAATGAAATTCTAAGAGAGTAAAATTTAGAATTAAAATTGTGAAATAATTGTTTGGATTTTTCGCTATTTTTTGGTAAACGATTTTTGTAGTGGAAAATAAAAATTTCTCAAACTGAAGAAAAATCTAGAATAATAAATTTCGGGTTAATAATACGCGTTATGTAATCAAAATTATTGATAAAAACATAAGACAAATATTTTTGGATATTTTCGAAACAATCGATAATAATAAATAATAAATAAACAAAATAAAAAATGATGTTAATTTAGCGGTTTTTTAAATGTTTGTTTTTAATGTTAAAGCACGAAAGAATTTGGGAATATGAACGAAGAATCACCCTTGCGATCATTGTGGTTAAAAATATCTTTTATTCTTTAATTCTACATATAAAAATGAATCTGCGTTTATTCAGGGGGAGAGCTAGTCCCATGCAAAGAAAATATCAAATTTTAAATATCTAAAGAAATGTTGACGTGAGGATAATTACGTTTTCAAAAACCTGCTTTTCTGGACAAAATGTAGGACAGATAGAATCAGGGAAGAAATAGTCTCCTTACAATGCAATGCTAATTATCGATTATCGTTATAACTATTACAGCATGAATTTTGGTAATTGAAATTATTTGAAGATCTTTTACAGCAAAATATTCTTAAATTTAGTTGCAAAAATTTTCTAATGAAACAGTGAACAAGTACCAACCATTCTCTGAAAAAGGATACCTGCCCCCCTTTAAAACCAAATATTCATTATTGAATATCACTTTGAAAAGTTTAGGACAGGGTTAGGAAGAGTGGTAATGAATCCTCTATTCACAGCATATATTAATAATTTAATATATGAAGAACTATAACGGAATTTATCACTACATAAACACTCTATATTGTCATTACTGGTCCTAAGCATAGTTGCCAGATGAATGTGGACAAAAATCGTCAAATTTGATGGAAAAAATCGTCATATTGTAAAATTCGAATTCGCCAAATATCGTCAACATAAAAATGACTTTTAAATTTAGTTTTTTATTCAAAAAAGCATTCAATTATAACAACTTGTGACTTTATAGACTTTTGAATAACTTCTAACAGGATGCGGCAGTGTTTTAAAAATCACTGTTCCATTTCTTTAAATCGAAAATAATTTTAAAAGAGTTTAATTTCAATATTTGTAAACGTTTAAGTGGGGCGTTTTTATAAAGACATTGAAAATACTATTCAAAACTTTTTTGGCAACAAAATGATATAGTCTAGCTCAAAAGGTCTTGTTTAAGTTAAGACTATTAAATTTATTAACACTACCATCGCAATGAGGTTATTTATCGAAAATGTTTTATTTTAATTTATTCAACACTCCCAAGTTGGACAGAATCCAGTTTTTGAAAATAAATCTGGAATTTTTAAGCGGATGAATTGACTTGTATAATATTTAATATAATTATAGCAGAGGATCGCAGCAGTATAGCTTTAACAGTTATGATTGGGGTTCCATGGTTGGAGTTATAGTTTTGGTAAAAATATCAAAACGATTATGAACACTTTAAGGTTTCAAAAACTATATTCCGTTGAAAAATTCAGCCTTTGGGATTTAAGATTCTATATATACCGGTTATAATAAAAATATCTGAGTAAGTGGATAGGAAATTTCATATAGTCCAAGTTTTGGTGATGGATTATATAAAAATTTTGAATAACAGATATAAAATTGAAAATGTTATATTTGTGAAAAAGACTCAAATTTAGGGCATAAACGAAATGACGATAAGTCGTAAAAAATCAGGTATTAAGGTATTTTAGTGTTAAATAAAAAGAGAGAGAGAGAATTATTGTTGTTGATGATGAGTAATCATCAACAACAACAATTTCTACAATGAATTCTCTTTTCACAGTTACCGGCTGTGGACTATATAAACTAGTACAAGTTCAAGGGGTTCTTCAGTCTACTGCAAGTTTTCAACAGCGTAACGACCATCTCTAAAAAGAAATAAATAATAACATTCGCCAGATATCAAGTGGCTTTGTTATTTTCTATTGAAATATTTTAAAGTGTTAAATTTTGTTCAAAAGATTTACAAAAAAAAAAAAAAACCAACAAAATGGCTCAAATTGTGCAAATGACAACCGAACAATTACAACAACTCATTGAGGCAGTACGAGTTTCTGCAGCCAGTGGAGTGGTAATAGAAACCAAGACCAAGGGAAGTTTTAGTGATTGTTGTTGGCAATTTTTCGGCGATCGTGACCATGAAGTTGTTGAGGAATTTATAACCGCAATTGTAACGTACAAAGAAGTTGAATCGATTAGCGATGAAGATGCTTTGAAAGGAATTTCATTTTTGTTCCACGGATTGGCCTCTACCTGGTGGCAGGGTGTTCGCAAAGAAGTTAAAACCTGGAATGATGCATTGGCGTTAATACGTGAACATTTCTCCCCCACCAAACCCGCCTATCAAATCTATGTAGAAATTTTCGACAAGAAACAAGATGACAAAACCGCTATCGATACTTTTGTGTGCAAGAAAAGAGCCCTTTTAGCCCAACTGCCTGATGGTAGACACGATGAAGAAACCCAAATTGATTTAATTTATGGTTTACTTAACATCAAATACCGTAAACATATGTACCTACTGTAATTTCCGAGGTCATACTTTTGAACAATGTCGCAAACGTAAAAACGCAGATAACGCCGATAATGCAGATAATGCCGATAACGCCTCTAACAATGGCGACTAAATCGGCAACAACAACTCTTCCTAACTGGAAAACATGATGTCATTATAAAATACAACAACAACTACAACATAAAGCCAACCAACAAACACAAACATCTATTTTAATAATTAAGAGAGCATTTGGTAAATGACATCATTTAAGAGTTAAAGAATAAAACTCTTCATATTACTTTTAATTTAAAAGGCTTCTCTTAGTTGAATGCTTAGTTCTCTTCTAAACGAATTTTGAACGTTTTTTTATTTTTATATAAAATTTTTTAATTTTTTTTAATTTATATAAAAATTTTAAATATTCTTAATTTGTTTAGAATTGAATGAATATTTAACTAAGTGATGCACCTGATTAATTTTATCACGCTGGTTTTACAAACCGGCTTTACAGGCTACGAACGCCTGGACCATTGATTCTCATTTCTAATAACCAGTTAGATATATGAAATCAATTTATATCAAATAAGTAAATACATACAAACAAACAAAGAAATAAGTCGGATATCTTTCTATATCCACCCCTTGTTACTCCCTGAAAATGCTAAAATTTTTAAAGAACTGAAATTTTTATCTAATTTTTCACAACATTTAACAAATTTGGAACTTGTTTTCAAATTTGTTTAATTGTTAACTGAAAAATAAGATTTCAATTTTATAGTTTTTAAGAATTTCAGCATTTTAGGAAAGTAACAAAAACCGTTATATTGCATGTAATGGAAATTCGTTTTTAAATAAAACTTTTATTTTTTAAATAAATTTTTAAAGAAAATATTTATTAAAATTTTTTAATTTTAATAAAAATTTTTAAAAGTTTATTTAATGAAATTCAAAGTTTTAATTAAAACTGATTTTCTTACATTTAATATAACAAAACCTACTCTTCTCTAGGTTAAGAGGAGAAAAAACCCCCGTGATTTTAAAGAATTGCGAAAATATCATGATATAAATATAGAATCAGAGTTTTTGATGATTTTCAAATTGTTCCAAAGTTATTAAATGAAACTTAAGTTAATATTTGGCCAATTTTTAGCTTTTTTAAGTTTTAAGTTGGTTTAAGTATTTTGAACTTTAGTTTTTTAATAACTTTTGTACAATTTTCTGAAAATCTGAACTCTGAACTCTGGTCTATGTTTAAAGTCATTTGTTTTCTTAATTTTTTATTTTCGCAAAAACCTTTTTGAAATTTATATATATTGAGTGTTCAATACACAAGCATAAATTGTACTACAATGGCTATGTTGTCGCCATTCGTACAATTGGCACGCCAGACGGTTATATTTGAAATGTTAGACATTTCAAAATAACCTAAAATGGTACGCCAGTCCCTTTTCCAAGTTAAGATTTGCTAAAGAGTTTAATCAAATCCTCCAAAACTCTTCAGGCTTTCTTAACTTCTTTAGATTAACTAAAGTTTATTTTTTGTAAACAATTAAATTAACGACAGTATGAAAGAATCAATTCAAGAAAGAAACAACTAAATTTATTATTGTAAACATTTATGGATGGCGCTCCCTGGAGGTGGGCCATAACGCATTTTTTAAATGTTTTCTGTAGCAAAAACTGTCTGTTTTTTTGTTTATTTTTTTGAACTTTAGTTAATTGTATTATTTTTTTAGTTTAGTTTTTAAGCATTTTATAAATTGTTATTAAATAATTCAGAAACTGCATTTTGTAATTAGATTTTAAGAATTTTTTTTAAAAAGAAAAGAGAACACAAGAACAAAAACAGAAGCAGAAAAAAAAAACAAAAGACAAAATAACAAAATAAAAACAATCAACAGTGCTTTTATTACAACAAACTAAATCTGTATGAGTTTTTCTTGGGGGGAAAAATGATGGGAAAATGTTTGAATAAGAAAAGTTTTTAAAAATGAATGGATTCTAGATTGGAATCCGTTCGGTTCTAGTACATTTCTAGTTCAGTTCTAGTACACTTCTAGTTTAGTTCTAGTTCGGTTCTAATTCAGTTCTCGTTCAGTAATAGTTTACTTCCAGTTCCGTTCTAGTTCTTGAGTTGTAGTTCAGTTCTCGTTCAGCTCTAGATTAGTTCTCGAACAGTTCTAAAAATATTTTTTCATTGGAAATTTAAAATTTTATTTAAAATTAAAATTTTCGCTTAAAATTCAAATTCTTACTTAAAAATTCAATTAAAATCTCTTATCAAAATTTATATTTACAATAAAGAATCACCTAAAATGACCATTTTTAAAATCAAAATATTTAAATTTTTTGAAAAAGCGGCAATTGATTGCAAAGATGAAATCATCTTTCACCACCTCTGCGAATGCCCTGCCAATCAAAGCACAGACCAGGATAAAGACCTTCCGAGTTATTTCACAGCTAAGTGATTGATCTAGAATTTAATACTACTAAAAGAGTTATTTCATAACTAATTAGATCACATAAAAAACCTTTATCGTTTCCAGAAAAAATTAAAATATCTCTTCCAATTAAAACGTAGTACGAATTTCAAAAATTTCAAAAATTTGGCATCTCTATGAAGATATTTTGAAAACCAAAATAAAAAAGAGAGCAAATGTCCATAAGAGTGAAAGAGAAAATCGATTCATTATATGTTTTTGAGTATATAATATACACTTGTTTTATCGTATGTTTTTCAAACATCAACGAAATAAATATGTAAAAAAAGAATTAATTCTATTCATGTGCTTAATTATCATGTTTCATTATATTTTGTTTGACGTTATCAGATTTTATACCAAAAATCAATAAACAATTTCATTATAAATTTGAAGGCGTTTTGAAAATACTTTTTTGTTACGGGGGCATCCCCTTCCTTATCCATATGGGTTATAATTTCATAATTTTTGTTTCAAACAAAACTTGAAAATATATATTTTTGGAAATGATAACAGATATTGAGATAAGATAATAAATATTTGATAACTGATTTGACGATATTAATTATAAATTTATAATGTAGCGATTTTAGAAAATTTCTTAAATAATGAAGAATATTCTATATAACATTTATTGTTTATAGAAAATAATTTGTTTATAAATTTATTAATATAAAAAATAATAATACAAAAGTGTTATAAAGGATTTTTTGATGTTTGAGTGCAGATGGCTGCTTAGTAATTGTCTTATGTGTGATTATGAATTTAGGTTTTGTTGGTTTCCTGGGGCGGGCAAAGAGGGTTAGGCAATCTATAGGCAAAGGCGTTTCATGTTGGTTAGGAAATCTTTAACTTGTGTAGGTATCCGATGAGGTAGAGTTGTCAGTGGATCATATTCTATGTCCCTCCCAAGTCTAAAGATCCGTAGATGTAACTGGTTACGCAGTCGATATTTTGGGGAAGGATTATAGGTTGAAGTATTATCATAAAATCAAATTCTGTCATGGTCATTTCATAATTTTTCATGGATACGTCTCGTTTAGTTCAGTCTAAGTTTAGTTTTAGTTTAGATCTAGTTTAATTAGTAGAACTGGACTAGTTAGTTCCAGTTCAGCTCTAGTTCATATCTTGTACAGTGCTAATTCAGTTCTATTTGTATTACTTTTCAACCGCAAATTATTTTTTAGTTCGGGACAGTGAGAGGACTTTATCGACATAAAGTTTTTATTTTCTACATTTGTTTTTTATTCCCTGTTTATTTTCTAATTGTCATCATAAGTTGATTCAAAATGGAAATTTTATCTGGGAGAAAAGCCGAATAAACTGTTCTTGACGTCTCCAATTTCTTGTGTACATGGATTTGTATTCATTTAATTTTGTTCCTAGAAATTATTTATTTATTTATTTATTTATTTCCAAATATTAATCGATAATTTTTATTATTATTTGTGAAGTTATTAACAATTAATTTGATAGTACATTTAACCACTTAATGAGAAATACATAATTATCATACTGAATGAAGTCATTCCATTGTCAAAATTTGAGTCAAATTTAAGTTTTTGTTTGAAAAAAAGTCCCCTTAAACTTTTTGTATCTGCGTATAATCCGAAGTTTGTTAATTTATATTCCTTTTTTTAGAAAATCTTTTTGTTCTTAAATTTATATCAATATGTTATAGATATTCTTAAAGATCTTTCAAATGTAAAATAAAAGAAACAACTTTTATATATTTATTTGATATATAAAATATTTTTGTGGTTGTGGTGAGTGCGTCACTAAATGGTTTGATGTGTTCAAAAAAAAAAATTTCACCATTTTTTGTTAATAAATAGAAAAAGTTTTACATATAAATTCATGTTTTTAATAAATATAAATTATAAACGAATATATAATACGCTATAATAAGAATTTAATATCAAAATCTTGTAAATGAAGTAAAAATTTGAGAACAATTTCATATATTTGTTCCATTTCATTATGTCTTTGTAACTTTATAGAAGAATTTATTTAATATCAATTCCTCTTGATCCAATTTATTGCCACACACATTTTGTTTGGAAGATCTAACATAACCTCAAGACTATTTTATAGCGCCCAACTTAAAATAACAAACTTTAATTATCATGCTATAATTCTTGGAATTGTTTTGTATGTTTATAGCCAACGTTTTTGTACTCTTTTTAAAAGAGCTTAAAATTCGTTTAATGAAATTTTAAGAGAGTAAAATTTAGAATTAAAATAAAATTGTGAAATAATTGTTTGGATTTTTCCTATTTTTTGGTAAACAATTTTTTTAGTGGAAAATAAAAATTTCTTAAACTGAAGAAAAATCTAGAATAATAAATATTTCGGGTTAATAATACGAGTTATGTAATCAAAATTATTGATAAAAACATTAGACAAACATTTTTGGATATTTTCGAAACAATCGATAATAATAAATAAACAAAATAAACAATGATGTTAACTTAGCGCTTTTTGAAATATTTGTTTTTAATGTTAAAGCTCAAAAGAATTTGGGAATATGAGCGAACAATCACCCTTATGATCGTTGTGGTTAAAAATATCTTTTATTCTTTTATTCTATATATGAAAATGAATCTGCGTTTATTCATGTAAAGAAATGATGAATTACCGAATATCTAAAGAAATGTTTACGTTCCAAAAAACAGTTTTAATGGACAAAATGTAGGACGGATAGGATCAGGGGAGATGTGGTACTCATACAATGCAAATATGAATTATCGATTATCGCTATAACTATTACAACATGAGCTAAAAAAATTAGTTCCAATTCTTGTACTAAAAAACATATATGGCAGATAGGAAAATAGAGACAGGTACCCTCAATAGGATCCGAATATTACTCTGCGAATATCTAAAGAACATTTTCAGCAAGAAATCTTAAATTTAGTCCCAATAATTTTCCCACGAAACAGTGAAAATTTAGGTCAGGGGTGAGGGAAATGAACTCTTTATTCAAAACAAATATTTGTGATCGAATATCTGAAGAACTATAACGGTGAAAATCTTCCAATACAGCAACATGACATGAAATTTTTTAACACACGACTTATGAATTTTTGTTGGGATTGTGGACTTAGGAAAAGTTTTGTGCAGCAAAGCGCATTGGATAACAACGAATAATGCGCAGAAAACCTTTAGAATCAAAATGTAAACTACGTTACGCAACACATGGTACAAAAAGAAACACATTGTAAAATAATTGTGCAAGGCGATTTTAACAAGGTTACATCAGTTAAAACAAGTGAAGGAACAGATCTAACATGAATAAAATAAAATCGTCTTCGGTCTAGATCCTTAAATTATAGGATATTGGAAAAATGAATTTGGATATATATGCATTTATCTTGTTTTGTTGTTGTAACATTTTGGTTGTTGAGTTGATAATATTTGGCAAAATTCGGGTTCCGTATTAGGTCTATGAAAATTCGTCCAAAAACTCTTTTATTTTTAATAATTCTGTAACTTTTTTTTTCAATATTTTCTTCATTTTCCCAATATTTCCTCTGGACTAAACTTTTATTCATAATTTCACAGGTGTTGAAATTTTGAACCATATTCGGAAACCCTTTCATCTACGTTTTTTTTAGTGCTTTCTGTCAATTTGCTTGGAAAGTTAGTCCATCTCCGTCTAAAATTTACCACACTTTTAGACACCATTTTGGTGCTCTTCAATTCTCTTTTAACAAGAGCCCAATATATCTCCACTGGCCTTAGCTCCGTTTCTTGTTCTTGTACCACTCAAGGGCTTTTTTTCACCGTTGTGACAGGATGACAAGTTAGATAAAAAATAAGTGAACACGTTATGAAGTTTTAGGAGAAGAAACAGAGTTTTTAGTAAACATTCTCTTGCGGTTATTTCGGCATTTCAAGAGACAATTGTAACAAAAAATTGGCTTCTTTGTTTGATTGCTTTTGGATCGTAAACTACAATATTCCTTCGATCAACGGCAACTTAAAACATTCGTAACGTCACCCCTTATGAAGCAAACATATTTGTTTTAGAAAACTTGACTTCAATTACCGTGCAGCGTTTCTCTCGAGAACTTTTAGAGCCTTAAATGTTTTAAAACTTGCATTAGCTACAACTTTTCGTATCAAATGGTCCGAGTGCTTTCCATTTGGATGAATTGAGAGCTCTTTTGAAAATGATTTCTATTTCACTTTTGTATGATCTGGTTCTATCTATAGATTTACTATATATAAATTCACTAAAACCTGTTAAATTTGCCAAGAATTTATCACTTCATAAACACTCTATATTGTCATCACTGTTTCTGAGAAATATTAAGGTATTTTAGTGTTAAATACATTGATTGAGAGAATTATTGTTGTTGATGATGAGTAATCATTAGCAACAACAATTTCTACAATGAATTCTCTTTTCACAGTTACCGGCTGTGGACTATATAAACTAGTACAAGTTCAAGGGGTTCTTCAGTCTACTGCAAGTTTTCAACAGAGCAACGACCATCTCTAAAAAGAAATAAATAACATTCGCCAGATATCAAGTGGCTTTGTTATTTCCCATTGAAATATTTTAAAAATAAAAGTTCTAAATTTTGTTCAAAAGTTTTACAAAAAGAAATTCCAACAAAATGGCTCAAATGGTGCAAATGACAACCGAACAATTACAAAAACTCATTGAGTCTGTACGTGTTGCAGCAGCCAGTGGAGTAGCTGCGAATGTTGCCGGACAAGTCAAGCCCAAGGGAAGTTTCAGTAATTGTTCTTGCCAATTTGGCGGCCAACGTGACCATGAAGCTGTTGAGGAATTTATAACCTCAATTGTAACGTACAAAGAAATTGAATCGATTAGTGATGAAGATGCTTTAAAGGGAGTTTCCTTATTGTTCTATGGATTTGCCTCTACCTGGTGGCAGGGTGTACGCAAAGAAGCTAAAACCTGGAATGATGCACTGGCGTTAATACGTGAACATTTCTCGCCCACCAAACCCGCCTATCAAATCTATGTAGAAATTTTCGATAAGAAACAAGATGACAAAACCGCTATCGATACTTTTGTGTGCCAGAAAAGAGCCCTTTTGGCCCAATTGCCTGATGGTAGACACGATGAGGAAACCGAAATTGATTTAATTTATGGTTTACTTAACATCAAATACCGTAAACATATTGCTCGTCATGACATTAAAACTTTCCGTGAATTATTGGAAAAGTGTCGTATAATCGAACACAATATGATGGAAGATGAGGCACAACAAAAGGGTCCTGTAAAAGGTGGTAAGGGCGCCAAGAGATGTACCTACTGCAATTACCGAGGTCATACTTTTGAAGATTGTCGCAAACGTAAAAATGCCGATAATGCCGATAACAATGGCAACTAAATCGGCAACAACAACTCTTCCTAACTGGAAAACATGATGTCATTATCTACTACAACAACAATATCCACATATAGCCAACCAACCAACACAAACATCTAATTTAATATTTAAGAGAGCATTTGGCAAATGACATCATTTAAGGGTTTAAGAAAGAAAAAAACTCTTCATATTACTTTTAACTTAAAAGGCTTCTCTTAGTTGAATGCTTAGTTCTCTTCTACACGAATTTTGAAAGTTTCTTTATTTTTATATAAATTTTTTTATTTTTTTTTTAATTTATATAAAAATTTTAAATATTCTTAATTTGTTTAGAATTGAATGAACATTTAACTAAGTGATGCACCTGATTAATTTTATCACGCTGGTTTTACAAACCGGCTTTACAGGCTACGAACGCCTGGACCATTGATTCTCATTTCTAATAACCAGTTAGATATATGAAATCAATTTATATCAAATAAGTAAATACATACAAACAAACAAAGAAAAAAGTCGGATATCTTTCTATATCCACCCCTTGTTACTCCCTGAAAATGCTAAAATTTTTAAAGAACTGAAATTTTTATCTAATTTTTCACAACATTTAACAAATTTGGAACTTGTTTTCAAATTTGTTTAATTGTTAACTGAAAAATAAGATTTCAATTTTATAGTTTTTAAGAATTTCAGCATTTTAGGAAAGTAACAAAAACCGTTATATTGCATGTAACGGAAATTCGTTTTTAAATAAAACTTTTATTTTTTAAATAAATTTTTAAAGAAAATATTTATTAAAATTTTTTAATTTTAATAAAAATTTTTAAAAGTTTATTTAATGAAATTCAAAGTTTTAATTAAAACTGATTTTCTTACATTTAATATAACAAAACCTACTCTTCTCTAGGTTAAGAGGAGAAAAAACCCCCGTGATTTTAAAGAATTTCGAAAATATCATGATATAAATATAGAATCAGAGTTTTTGATGATTTTCAAATTGTTCCAAAGTTATTAAATGAAACTTAAGTTAATATTTGGCCAATTTTTAGCTTTTTTAAGTTTTAAGTTGGTTTAAGTATTTTGAACTTTAGTTTTTTTTTAATAAGTTTTGTACAATTTTTTGAAAACCTGAACTCTGGTCTGTATTTAAAGTCATTTGTTTTCTTAATTTTTTATTTTCGCAAAAACCTTTTTGAAATTTATATATATTGAGTGTTCAATACACAAGCATAAATTGTACTACAATGGCTATGTTGTCGCCATTCGTACAATTGGCACGCCAGACGGTTATATTTGAAATGTTAGACATTTCAAAATAACCTAAAATGGTACGCCAGTCCCTTTTCCAAGTTAAGATTTGCTAAAGAGTTTAATCAAATCCTCCAAAACTCTTCAGGCTTTCTTAACTTCTTTAGATTAACTAAAGTTTATTTTTTGTAAACAATTAAATTAACGACAGTATGAAAGAATCAATTCAAGAAAGAAACAACTAAATTTATTATTGTAAACATTTATGGATGGCGCTCCCTGGAGGTGGGCCATAACACATTTTTTAAATGTTTTTTGTAGCAAAAATTGTCTGTTTTTTTTGTTTATTTTTTGAACTTTAGTTAATTGTATTATTTTTTTAGTTTAGTTTTTAAGCATTTGATAAATTGTTATTAAATAATTCAGAAACTGCATTTTGTAATTAGATTTTAAGAATTTTTTTTAAAAAGAAAAGAGAACAAAAAACAGAAGCAGGAAAAAGAAACAAAAGACAAAATAACAAAATAAAAACAATCAACAGTGCTTTTATTACAACAAACTAAATCTGTATGTGTTTTTCTTGGGGGGAAAATGTTTGAATAAGAAAAGTTTTTAAAAATAAATGGGTTCTAGATTGGAATCATTTCAGTTCTAGTACATTTCTAGTTCAGTTCTAGTACACTTCTAGTTTAGTTCTAGTTCAGTTTTAATTTAGTTCTAATTCAGTTCTCGTTCAGTAATGGTTTACTTCCAGTTCCGTTCTAGTTTTTGAGTTGTAGTTCAGTTCTTGTTCAGCTCTAGATTAGTTCTCGAACATTTCTAAAAAATATTTTTCATTAGAAATTTAAAATAGTATTTAAAATTAAAATTTTTGCTTAAAATTCAAATTTTTATTTAAAATTCACTTAAAAACTCTACTCAAAATTTATATTTACAATTAAGAATCACCGAAAATGACCATTTTTAAAATCAAAATATTGATTAAGAAGAAATCATCTTTCACCACCTCTGCGAATGCCCTGCCAATCAAAGCACACATTAGTCACTCTTTATCAAATATCACAGACCAGGATAAAGACCTTCCGAGTTATTTCACAGCTAAGTGATTGATCTAGCATTTAATACTACTAAAAGAGTTATTTCATAACTAAAAAGATCATATAAAAAAACTATATCGTTTACAGAAATAAATTAAAATATCTCTTCCAATCAAAACGTACTACGAAGTTCGAAAATTTCAAAAACTTGGTATCTCTATGAAGATATTTTGAAAAAAAAAAAAAAAAAAAAAAAAAAAAAGAGAGCAAATGTCCATAAGAGTGAAAGAGAAAATCGATTCATTATATGTTTTTGGGTATATAATATACACTTGTTTCATCGTATGTTTTTCAAACATCAACGAAATAAATATGTAAAAAAGAATTAATTCTATTCATGTGCTTATTTATCATGTTTCATTATATTTTGTTTGACGTTATCATATTTTATACCAAAAATCAACAAACAATTTCATTATAAATTTGAAGGCGTTTTGAAAATACTTTTTTGTTACGGGGGCATCCCCTTCCTTATCCATATGGGTTATAATTTCATAATTTTTGTTTCAAACAAAACTTGAAAATATATATTTTTGGAAATGATAACAGATATTAAGATAAGATAATAAATATTTGATAACTGATTTGACGATATTAATTATAAATTTATAATGTAGCGATTTTAGAAAATTCCTTAAATAATGAAGAATATTCTATATAACATTTATTGTTTATGGAACATAATTTGTTTATAAATTTATCAATATAAAAATTAATAAAAATACAAAAGTGTTATAAAGGATTTTTTGATTTTTGAGTGCAGATGGCTGCTTAGTAGTCGTCTTATGTATGATTATGAATTAAGGTTTTGTTGGTTTCCTGGGGCGGGCAAAGATGGTTAGGCAATCTATAGGCAAAGGCGTTTCATCTTGATTAGGAAATCTTTAACTTGTGTAGGTATCCGATGAGGCAGAGTTGTCAGTGGATCATATTCTATGTCCGTCCCAAGTCTAAAGATCCGTAGATGTAACTGGTTACGCAGTCGATATTTTGGGGAAGGATTATAGGTTGAAGTATTATCATAAAATCAAATTCTGTCATGGTCATTTCATAATTTTTCATGGATACGTCTCGTTTAGTTCAGTCTAAGTTTAGTTTTAGTTTAGATCTAGTTTAATTAGTAGAACTGGACTAGTTAGTTCCAGTTCAGCTCTAGTTCATATCTTGTACAGTGCTAATTCAGTTCTATTTGTATTACTTTTCAACCGCAAATTATTTTTTAGTTCGGGACAGTGAGAGGACTTTATCGACATAAAGTTTTTATTTTCTACATTTGTTTTTTATTCCCTGTTTATTTTCTAATTGTCATCATAAGTTGATTCAAAATGGAAATTTTATCTGGGAGAAAAGCCGAATAAACTGTTCTTGACGTCTCCAATTTCTTGTGTACATGGATTTGTATTCATTTAATTTTGTTCCTAGAAATTATTTATTTATTTATTTATTTATTTCCAAATATTAATCGATAATTTTTATTATTATTTGTGAAGTTATTAACAATTAATTTGATAGTACATTTAACCACTTAATGAGAAATACATAATTATCATACTGAATGAAGTCATTCCATTGTCAAAATTTGAGTCAAATTTAAGTTTTTGTTTGAAAAAAAATCCCCTTAAACTTTTTGTATCTGCGTATAATCCGAAGTTTGTTAATTTATATTCCTTTTTTTAGAAAATCTTTTTGTTCTTAAATTTATATCAATATGTTATAGATATTCTTAAAGATCTTTCAAATGTAAAATAAAAGAAACAACTTTTATATATTTATTTGATATATAAAATATTTTTGTGGTTGTGGTGAGTGCGTCACTAAATGGTTTGATGTGTTCAAAAAAAAAAAATTCACCATTTTTTGTTAATGAATAGAAAAAGTTTTACATATAAATTCATGTTTTTAATAAATATAAATTATAAACGAATATATAATACGCTATAACAAGAATTTAATATCAAAATCTTGTAAATGAAGTTAAGTTTTGAGAACAATTTCATATATTTGTTCCATTCCATTATGTCTTTGTAACTTAATGGTAGAAATTATTTAATATCAATTCCTCCTGATCCAATTTATTGCCACACACATTTTGTTTCGAAGATCTAACATAACCTTTAGGTTATTTTATAGCGCCCAACTTAAAATAACAAACTTTAATTATCATGCTATAATTCTTGGAATTGTTTTGTATGTGTTTAGCCAACGTTTTAGTGCTCTTTTTAAAAGAGCTTAAAATTCGTTTAATGAAATTCTAAGAGAGTAAAATTTAGAATTAAAATTGTGAAATAATTGTTTGGATTTTTCGCTATTTTTTGGTAAACGATTTTTGTAGTGGAAAATAAAAATTTCTCAAACTGAAGAAAAATCTAGAATAATAAATTTCGGGTTAATAATACGCGTTATGTAATCAAAATTATTGATAAAAACATAAGACAAACATTTTTGGATATTTTCGAAACAATCGATAATAATAAATAATAAATAAACAAAATAAAAAATGATGTTAATTTAGCGGTTTTTTAAATGTTTGTTTTTAATGTTAAAGCACGAAAGAATTTGGGAATATGAACGAAGAATCACCCTTGCGATCATTGTGGTTAAAAATATCTTTTATTCTTTAATTCTACATATAAAAATGAATCTGCGTTTATTCAGGGGGAGAGCTAGTCCCATGCAAAGAAAATATCAAATTTTAAATATCTAAAGAAATGTTGACGTGAGGATAATTACGTTTTCAAAAACCCTCTTTTCTGGACAAAATGTAGGACAGATAGAATCAGGGAAGAAATAGTCTCCTTACAATGCAATGCTAATTATCGATTATCGTTATAACTATTACAGCATGAATTTTGGTAATTGAAATTATTTGAAGATCTTTTACAGCAAAATATTCTTAAATTTAGTTGCAAAAATTTTCTAATGAAACAGTGAACAAGTACCAACCATTCTCTGAAAAAGGATACCTGCCCCCCTTTAAACCAAAAATTTATTATTGAATATCACTTTGAAAAGTTTAGGACAGGATTAGGAAGAGTGGTAATGAATCCTCTATTCACAGCATATATTAATAATTTAATATATGAAGAACTATAACGGAATTTTTCACTACATAAACACTCTATATTGTCACTACTGGTCCTAAGCATAGTTGCCAGATGAATGTGGAAAAAAATCGTCATATCGTAAAATTCGAATTCGCCAAAAATCGTCAACATAAAAATGACTTTTAAATTTAGTTTTTTATTCAAAAAAGCATTCAATTATAACAACTTGTAACTTTATAGACTTTTGAATAACTTCTAACAGGATGCGAAAGTGTTTCAGAAATCACTGTTCCATTTCTCTAAATCGAAAATAATTTTAAAAGAGTTTAACTTCATACAATTTTCAATATTTGTAAACGTTTAAGTGGGGCGTTTTTATAAAGACATTGAAAATACTATTCAAAACTTTTTGTGGCAACAAAATGATATAGTCTGGTTCAAAAGGTCTTGTTTAAGTTAAGTCTATTAAGTTTATGAAGTTATTTATCGAAAATGTTTTATTTTAATTTATTCAACACTCCCAAGTTGGACAGAATCCAGTTTTTGAAAATAAATCTGGAATTTTTAAGCGGATGAATTGACTTGTATAATATTTAATATAATTATAACGGAGGAGCGCAGCAGTATAGCTTTAACAGTTATGATTGGGGTTCCATGGTTGGAGTTATAGTTTTGGTAAAAATATCAAAACGATTATGAACACTTTAAGGTTTCAAAAACTATATTCCGTTGAAAAATTCAGCCTTTGGGATTTAAGATTCTATATATAACGGTTATAATAAAAATATCTGAGTAAATGGATAGGAAATTTCATATAGTCCAAGTTTTGGTGATGGATTATATACAAATCTTGAATAACAAATATAAAATTAAAAATGTTATATTTGTGAAAAAGCCTTAAATTTGGGGCATAAATGAAATGACGATAAGTCGTAAAAAATCAGGTATTAAGGTATTTTAGTGTTAAATAAAAAGAGAGAGAGAGAATTATTGTTGTTGATGATGAGTAATCATCAACAACAACAATTTCTACAATGAATTCTCTTTTCACAGTTACCGGCTGTGGACTATATAAACTAGTACAAGTTCAAGGGGTTCTTCAGTCTACTGCAAGTTTTCAACAGCGTAACGACCATCTCTAAAAAGAAATAAATAATAACATTCGCCAGATATCAAGTGGCTTTGTTATTTTCTATTGAAATATTTTAAAGTGTTAAATTTTGTTCAAAAGATTTACAAAAAAAAAAAAAACCAACAAAATGGCTCAAATTGTGCAAATGACAACCGAACAATTACAACAACTCATTGAGGCAGTACGAGTTTCTGCAGCCAGTGGAGTGGTAATAGAAACCAAGACCAAGGGAAGTTTTAGTGATTGTTGTTGGCAATTTTTCGGCGATCGTGACCATGAAGTTGTTGAGGAATTTATAACCGCAATTGTAACGTACAAAGAAGTTGAATCGATTAGCGATGAAGATGCTTTGAAAGGAATTTCATTTTTGTTCCACGGATTGGCCTCTACCTGGTGGCAGGGTGTTCGCAAAGAAGTTAAAACCTGGAATGATGCATTGGCGTTAATACGTGAACATTTCTCCCCCACCAAACCCGCCTATCAAATCTATGTAGAAATTTTCGACAAGAAACAAGATGACAAAACCGCTATCGATACTTTTGTGTGCAAGAAAAGAGCCCTTTTAGCCCAACTGCCTGATGGTAGACACGATGAAGAAACCCAAATTGATTTAATTTATGGTTTACTTAACATCAAATACCGTAAACATATGTACCTACTGTAATTTCCGAGGTCATACTTTTGAACAATGTCGCAAACGTAAAAACGCAGATAACGCCGATAATGCAGATAATGCCGATAACGCCTCTAACAATGGCGACTAAATCGGCAACAACAACTCTTCCTAACTGGAAAACATGATGTCATTATAAAATACAACAACAACTACAACATAAAGCCAACCAACAAACACAAACATCTATTTTAATAATTAAGAGAGCATTTGGTAAATGACATCATTTAAGAGTTAAAGAATAAAACTCTTCATATTACTTTTAATTTAAAAGGCTTCTCTTAGTTGAATGCTTAGTTCTCTTCTAAACGAATTTTGAACGTTTTTTTATTTTTATATAAAATTTTTTAATTTTTTTTAATTTATATAAAAATTTTAAATATTCTTAATTTGTTTAGAATTGAATGAATATTTAACTAAGTGATGCACCTGATTAATTTTATCACGCTGGTTTTACAAACCGGCTTTACAGGCTACGAACGCCTGGACCATTGATTCTCATTTCTAATAACCAGTTAGATATATGAAATCAATTTATATCAAATAAGTAAATACATACAAACAAACAAAGAAATAAGTCGGATATCTTTCTATATCCACCCCTTGTTACTCCCTGAAAATGCTAAAATTTTTAAAGAACTGAAATTTTTATCTAATTTTTCACAACATTTAACAAATTTGGAACTTGTTTTCAAATTTGTTTAATTGTTAACTGAAAAATAAGATTTCAATTTTATAGTTTTTAAGAATTTCAGCATTTTAGGAAAGTAACAAAAACCGTTATATTGCATGTAATGGAAATTCGTTTTTAAATAAAACTTTTATTTTTTAAATAAATTTTTAAAGAAAATATTTATTAAAATTTTTTAATTTTAATAAAAATTTTTAAAAGTTTATTTAATGAAATTCAAAGTTTTAATTAAAACTGATTTTCTTACATTTAATATAACAAAACCTACTCTTCTCTAGGTTAAGAGGAGAAAAAACCCCCGTGATTTTAAAGAATTGCGAAAATATCATGATATAAATATAGAATCAGAGTTTTTGATGATTTTCAAATTGTTCCAAAGTTATTAAATGAAACTTAAGTTAATATTTGGCCAATTTTTAGCTTTTTTAAGTTTTAAGTTGGTTTAAGTATTTTGAACTTTAGTTTTTTAATAACTTTTGTACAATTTTCTGAAAATCTGAACTCTGAACTCTGGTCTATGTTTAAAGTCATTTGTTTTCTTAATTTTTTATTTTCGCAAAAACCTTTTTGAAATTTATATATATTGAGTGTTCAATACACAAGCATAAATTGTACTACAATGGCTATGTTGTCGCCATTCGTACAATTGGCACGCCAGACGGTTATATTTGAAATGTTAGACATTTCAAAATAACCTAAAATGGTACGCCAGTCCCTTTTCCAAGTTAAGATTTGCTAAAGAGTTTAATCAAATCCTCCAAAACTCTTCAGGCTTTCTTAACTTCTTTAGATTAACTAAAGTTTATTTTTTGTAAACAATTAAATTAACGACAGTATGAAAGAAATCATTCAAGAAAATAAACAACTAAATTTATTATTGTAAACATTTATGGATGGCGCTCCCTGGAGGTGGGCCATAACGCATTTTTTAAATGTTAATTGTATTATTTTTTTAGTTTAGTTTTTAAGCATTTGATAAATTGTTATTAAATAATTCAGAAACTGCATTTTGTAATTAGATTTTAAGAATTTTTTTTAAAAAGAAAAGAGAACACAAGAACAAAAACAGAAGCAGAAAAAAAAAACAAAAGACAAAATAACAAAATAAAAACAATCAACAGTGCTTTTATTACAACAAACTAAATCTGTATGTGTTTTTCTTGGGGGGAAAAGTGATGGGAAAATGTTTGAATAAGAAATGTTTTTAAAAATGAATGGATTCTAGATTGGAATCATTTCAGTTCTAGTACATTTCTAGTTCAGTTCTAGTTTAGTTCTTGTTCTGTTGTAGTTCAGTTTTAAATCAGTTCTATTTCAGTTCAACTTCAGATCTACTTCAGTTCTAGTCAAATTCTAGTTTACTTCTAATTCACTTGTAGTTTAGTTCTAGTTCAGTTCTAGTTTGATATCCTACACTACATTTACATTTATTTTCTATTTTATGATTAAGAGTGCAGTATATTATTATGGTTCTAACATTTATGCGGGATTTGTGCGTTTTGAGAGGATTTTTCGGCGAGTGTAGTGTGGAAGGTAGAAAAACTTATGCATTCGCCCTTCGTAAAAATTCACAGATCACAGATTTTTGTTTTGATTCTATGATGGACTCATCCTTATATAATTTGGCACATTGTTTTACAATAATATAAGTGTTAATTGTGCAAAAAATTATGGCACATTTTAGTAAAAAATAGTCCTGTATTTTGACCAATCAGCCGATTAGACAAGACGGAAGGACACTGTTAAATTGTCTCAGAGTGTGATTCTGAATACCCCAACCACCTACGGAGTTGTAGTGTTAAATAAATTAATAAGTTGTTCATTAAAATTTTAAATCTCATAATTTCAAAGTTTATTAAACTAAAATTAGTTTATTTTAAATTTCATCAAAAACTTACAATTTGTTTGAAAAACACTGTTATTCAAATCGATTGTTGAAAACTATTTGATATCGAAATGAAAACGTCATCGTCATCGTTTACTAAATGTTTGTCTGGTTCGTTTCAATATTGCATGAGAAGGAAGTAAATAGCCAAGTCAACATTTAAATGTGTGAGCACACAAGAGTTTCACGTTTCCATATACATAATACATATTAACTTAGATGTATGTATGTATATTTTCATTGAATTTTTCATTATGGTTATTTTAGTTTTGAATTTCATAAATTCATTTGTAGACTGGGGTTTCACGCAAAACTCCAGTACACCACAGACTATTAATCGCAACTTCATTTCTCATAATTTATTCTCTATTTTCATAAATGTATTTATTATGTTTAAATAACATTAAATGAGAACCAGAGAATTAACATAATAAGAGGCTTTTCATGTTCATGTAATATTTTAAGTACCCTAAATAGTACCATATTATAATGCTTTCTCTCACTTTGCTCGATCCGGTAGACCGATTTTGTTTTTTGTACATATTTTATAATTTAAATACGCACTTTCTACTGTTCCATAAATTTAATTAAATTAATTAAATTAATATTCATTTCTACAAAGATAAAAATAATAACATTAAAGAATCAGATAATACTTGAATTAAAGTTTTTAATGAAAAACGTATGTTAAGAATTTTTCGATCTCAGTCATTTACTAGATATTTAAACATTTTGACCTAAAGTGTAATTTGGTAAATTTGAAGTGAAAAATTTTCACATTAAATTCAAATTTTCACTTAAAAATTTTAATTTTCACTGAAAATTCACGAAAATTTTAAATTTTCACTTAAAAATTTTAATTTTCACTGAAAATTCACGAAAATTTTAAATTTTCACTAAAATTTTAAATTTTCACTAAAATTTTAAAATTTCACTAAAATTTTAAAATTTCACTAAAATTTTAAATTTTCACTAAAATTTTAAAATTTAACTAAAATTTTAAAATTTAACTAAAATTTTAAATTTTCACTAAAATTTTAAATTTTCACTAAAATTTTAAATTTTCACTAAAATTTTTAATTTTCACTAAAATTTTCAATTTTCACTAAAATTTTAAATTTTCCCTAAAATTTTAAATTATCACTGAAAATTTAAATTTTCACTAAAAATTTTATTTTTCACTAAAAGTTTTCATTTTCACTAAAAATTTTCATTTTCATTTTCACCAAAATTTATTTAGTTTTCTGTAAAATTTTGATTCTCAAAAAAAAAATTAAAATTTTCAAAATAAATCTTTATATAAAATAAGATGTGTGTATAATATATGTATGTATAACATATATACTCCAGATCAAATACTCACAAAATGATTCCAATATACCCGAAAATAACATGGAAATTCCAATAGGACTTAGGAAAGTAAAAATTGGTAATTCGAATATCTAAAAAATTACACAAACGAAAGTTATGAAATTTAATCTCAATCACTTTTTCAAGGATCTTTTTAACTGGACAAAATGTAGTACGGATATGCCCCATACAAAACAAATATCAATTATCAAATATCTGAAGAATTGTAACAGTGAGAATTTTCAAATTTGGTTCCAACCACTTTCTCAAGGAATTGTTTTAATGGACAGAGTGTAGGGTGGATAGGAAGAGGGGGGTCGTACCCCTTATATAATGTAATTCGTTCCCATTTGTGTTATTTTTTTTAAATACTCGTGATTTGTGAAATTTCTTTCAAGATCTGGGACTAAGAAAAAAAAGTTGGGTACTAATAACTTTAATATTTATTTAAATATTCAATTTTCACAAAAATATTTAATTTATATATTTTTACCTTTAAGATAATGTTTATTAGAATTAAATAAATTATTCATTTGATATTTATTTTATTTTATTAAAAATTTTCTTCAATTAAATTGAAAATATAAATGAGATGTAAACATTTTTTTAAAACTCCTTTTCTTTTTATTCACTAAAAACACTTGTATTCGAATAAATTGTTAAAGAGTATTTGAAAGCATAAAAATACTGACAACGTCATCGCATCGAAAAGTTTTACTAAGTATTTGTCTAGTCTTCCCAAGATTGCATCAGCTAATGTTATATGCAAAATGCACATTTGAAAGTTGTCTTCTTTTATTAAATACATACGTACATACATACATACATACATACATACATACATACATACATACATACATACATACATGCGTACATACTAAAGAGTTTCGCATTTCCATATACATTTCTATGTACACACATGGACAAAAGTCATCGCCAAGTATTTATATGAGATGGAATCTTGCTTTTTTTGTTTGTGATTGTAACGGTAATTCAAGATTTATTAATTACTTGTATTGTTACCAGTTGCAAGGTTTAGTAAGAAGAGATCAGAAAATCGCTTTGCTCCTTTATTTTGCGATATTCGGCTCTTTTGCAATTATTGTTCAATCGCTTGAGAAAGTAAATAATTCACAATATCATTTTAACGAATGTGTTCTATTAAGTTAATATCGGGTGACTGAGGATGTGTTTAATTAGTGTGAGGGGTGTTATATAAGAAACATAATGAAACAAATTCCGCCGTATGCTTATGGTCATTGTCCTGTTGGAATAAACAGTTGGATTCGATGACAAGTTTTTCATGTTTGCAATTTATCCTTAAGGAAATTAAAAAATATATTTTTATTCAATAAATACCAGATGCCCAACCCCAGCTGCCGGCTTATAACCCCATAACATGAGACCAGCACCATGATGTTTAACAGTCTACTGAATGTGTTTCTCTTTCCTCTTTCCCCACCTGTTTCTGTATAACAAAACGTGACTGTCTGTTTTATATTTAACAATTTTTTTTATCATCAGAGAATATTACCAAAAGTTATTGGATCTCCGTTCCGGAACGACCCGAGTCAGACTCCACCAAAGATTGTCAACACAATGGAAGTTTTTTCCCAAGAAAGATCAACCAGATACAGCCGAATTGTTACAACAAGAGTTATTATTGCGAAAGCAAGGTGATTTTTTACTGCAGGATTTGGCTTGAAGTACAGCACAGGGGGAGCACTTGTAGCAGTATTTTCCCGAATGTTGAAGTTTTATTTCTTCTTCTTTCCAAACAGATAGCGCTGGTGGTCGCCCACTTCTTGTGTGATACTCACATGTTGGATGCTCTTTAAAACGTTTCATAATTCTGGGAACGGTGGTACATGAAGGGCAAAGAGCTACATTTCTTGAAGATTCTTTAATATTTAGATACAGTGACGGTGACTTTTGTCCACACGAAATATGAACTTCAAATAATAAATGGATTTTAAATGAAGCATATTTCATGCAAAATTCAACTATTTTTATATATAATTTGTTTAATGGGCTCGCAGCGGCTCTTCAAACATACATAATGGTTAATGGCGGTGACTTTTGTTCATCTGTGTATGTGCATCATACATATGACCATATATATGTATTTCTGGATTTTCCATTATTGTTGGTTGGTTTTTAAAAATAGATTTTCATAATTAAATACACTTGTAGGCTGAGGTTAAAGAAAAATTCCAGTTCGTTCAAACAAAGTCCATTGACATTATTTTTATATACCAGAATCGCAATTCTGAGAATTGTTTACTTGCAACTTCTATTTTTCCAATGTATAACTTAAATACATACACACATCTATTCTCTCTTAATATAAAACTATTTTCTTTAAATGAGAGAGAGACGCAGATTTCGCATACATTATGTATTTGAAAAATCAAATATGGTGAAATTATTTCTATTTAACACAAAAATAACCGAATCTAAATGATGAACTATTTGTAATGTTTTTATACCCTACACCACCAAAAGTGGTGAAGAGGGTATATTAAGTTTGTCATTCTGTGTGTAACGCTAAGAAAAAATCATGGTGTCTGACCCCATTTTTATATAAAAATGAATCAGTGTTTGTTTGGGACTTATAGACAGCTTAACTACCGGACCGACTTTGGTGAAATTTTCACAGAATAATCCGCATATACCCAAAAGTAACATAGGCTATCACAAAAATTTCGATAGGACCAGGGGGAGAGGTAACCTCCATACAAAACAAATATTGATTATCGAGTACTTAAGGAAATATAACAGCGAGAATTTTCTAATTCGGTTTAAATCACTGGGACGGATATGATCAGTGAAAGTTGTAACCCCATCCAAGAAGAATATTGATCATAGAATATCTAAAGAACTACAACAGCGAAAATATGCAAATAACTTTTTCAAGAAACTATTTTACAAGACAAAATGTGGAACGGATAGAAACAGAGGAAGAGGTGTGTCCTCCATGTCCTAATAATTTTTTCAAGGAACTTTTTTACGAAAGGGGAAGAGTTAGCCCTCATATGAGGCAAATACTGATCATCAACGGATAGGATTACGGGAAAAGGTAGCTCTCATACAAGGCAAATATTAATCATCGAATATTTGAAGAACTATAACATATTACCAAGGAATTGTTTTACTAGATAAAGTTGAGGAGGGATAGGAACAGGAGGAGAAGTAGCCTCCATACAAAAAATGTTTGTTATCGAATATCTAAAGAACCACTACACCGAGAATTTTAAAATTTTATCTCCATACATTTTTCAAGTAACTGTTTTACTGGACACAATAAAAGGCAGGTAGGATCAATTGGGAGAGGTTGGGATAATTGGGAGGTTGTTACCTGAAATATTTTCTGTTTCACTGTATATGGGCGGCAAGCGCATTTATATGTTTATATATATTCAGCAAATCAAAATCTAAGCTTAGCTATGTCCGTCTGCCCGTCTGTTGTCGGCATGCTCATGTCCGTAATAATTAACAGAGCTCAATGAAATTTTATCTTAGTATATGTTATAGTCCTGTAAAGTTTTCTTTATAAACCAGCAAGATCGGTTCAGCATATAAAAGATATAGACCGATATGTGAGACAACCTCGAAAAAGTTCAAAAGAAGGACTTTCGTAAAATTGTCAATTATAAGTCAATAAATTAGAATGAAGTTTGGCCATAATATTAAGTTACATGTACTTCATTAATATTCCAAAAAAGATCAAAATCGGTCCAGTACAAAAAAGTTGTAGCTAAAAATATAACGTATTTTATAACTCAATATGTGTTCCTGTGTTCTATTTAAGAAAAACGTTTATATAATGTATACGTTCGTGATTGAATGTGTGAGTGTGTATGTACGAAACATCGCGTTCTTACTTCATACGAATTTGTTGTACAGGGTATTGAAGACTCGGCATAGCCGAATATAGCATTTTTTACTTGCATAAACCAAATTTTAATTCAAAAAAGAATTTAATATTTAATTTTATTCCAGGTTGTTGAAAATCTAACAAGTCAAAATACATCTGAGGAACTGGAGACTACACAAAGTAAAACTATGTTTTCAATTCTTTCAAATCGGAACAGATTTTCATTTAAATGGAATTGAAAATTTTGAATTTTCGGCTGAAGAAACAAACAGTTGTTGAAAACTTTCATTGATTGGTAGAAACGTACGCTAAATATGTTTCAATTTAAAAATCTACTGAACGATGTTTTGCAGAATTCAAAATTTGATATATAAAAAGGAAAAGACCTGATCAAAAAGAAATTTTGAATATGCGAAATTGGAAGGACTACTCGACATAGATTATAGTAAAATGCAAGAAAAGTTTGAATTATTATAACTCCAAGCCCACAAAAGGGATATTTAAAATCCATGGCGCCAAGGTCATACTTTGTATGGGTGGGAGCAGTGGAACAACTAAATGTCGTACGATTATCTGGAAAAGCCCTATAGCACAAACCTTCATGTAGAACGCACCTCAATTTAAATTTTTAAGTGATTCCTTCTTTACTTTAAAAATTTCTAGTGGGTAATGAAAAATGGTAATTAAGATATCATATTACCGAGAATTGATAACAAAAATCAATTCCCGGTAATATTTAACTGATAATATTTTATATCTTATGAAAAGTGTTAATTAACGATTGATTTTTTGTAGCGTGACCTAACAAACAACGTTGAAGTACAAATGGATTTAAAGTTTAAGCCCAAACTTTGCTTTGTTTTGAACGATAAGATTATTAGAACATCACCGTACTGGAATATTCTTTACCTCAGAACACAAAACCTGATCAGTTTTATGAGGTCGGAAACATAGTGAAAATATTGCATTTTTCATATTACACCTAAATAGTGCTATAATAATGATTTGTTATATGACCAATTCCATGCTGAATGCTAAAACAGTTTAATTTCAGGTATTTAATATTCATGAGTCTTTTTATTATCATAATAATTATGCTCCAAAGTAGGTATATCAAAGAGACATCATATCGCTTTATAAAGAAAATTGTGGAATTTTACCAAAACAATATTATAGTTTTTATACCAGGAAAAAATATGAAACGGAAAAAAGGGTGTTAAGATCAGTTAATCAGTTAGAAACAAACATTTAAGCTTAATAAATCCAAATCATTGAATATTGTAAGGGGAGGTCTATTAAAATGCATTGTTGTTGTAACAGCTGTAACAAATAAGTTAGTTAATTGTGATTTAGGTTCTGGTTTTACTCCAGAACGAGAAATTTTGCCACTTCTATAGGATGAGTCCATAGGTTTTCTGAGGAAAAAAAGAGTGGTAGTATTGGCTATGGCCACATGCATAGCAAGTATTGGGGACGTCATGGTCAATACGAGACCTGAGCATATTGCACCATTCCGAACGTAGTTGTGCAATAACTACTCTTGTAGACCACGGTAGATTTCTTTCCAAGTCTGCAATGGGAGGTGGACAACTTCCAAATGTGACATTCATACGGTAACTTGAAACCGTGGAATTTATAGCGTCTCAATGAAAAAATACTTCTATATATGAATCCCTATCAAAACGATTATGTACATATCAATGTATGCTCTGTTCATAGATTCAAAGATCTTTTCTAACATGCCTCCGATGACATCGAAGAAGGAATTGTTTACTTCATTTTCTTCCTTAACTGGTAAAATCTTTGTCTCCTCATGTCAATGTTGTATTGAGAATATTTGTATACAGCCCGTTATGGTTCTAAAGGCTGTATTTTGACAACTTGGAATATTTCTTCATTGCGTATCACTTAGCGAAAGAGACCATAATTGGAGCAGCATATTTTACCACTTATCGGCCGATCGTTTTGTAAGTAGCTAATAAAGTTTCTTTGTCCATATCCCATGTACTGCCAGCTAATGCTTTGGGGACCTTATTCCTACTACGCAGTGATTGTAATGGCATAAGCTGAAAAAGGTATTCCCATGATATTGTTTCATGTATGAATGTTGAAGAAAAGTTTAGGGCCCTAAGGCACTCAAAATTTCCCAAAAAGTTCTTGGTATGGCCAGCAATATGCAGTTGCGGCAAAACCAATAATTACATAACATTAAAACGGGCTCTATAAATACCGAAATTAACATCATTACATTCAATCTGTCCACTTGTTTGGCTTAACATGGCATTCTGTCACAATGACAAATAATCCAATAGAGGGAAATTCTCCAAACTGCCCGGAGCTAAGGCCAGTGGAGAGATATTGGGCTCTTGTTAAAAGTCATTTGAAGAGCACAAAAAAGGTGTCCAAAAATGTAATAGATTTTAAACGGAAATGGACTAATTGGTCGAGAAAGCACTATAAAAACGCAAATGGAAAGCTTTCCGAAAAAAAATTTACGTAGATTAACTTTGTCATTCCGTGTGTAACATTTAGAAGGAATCATTTTAGACACCATAATGTTTATTCTTGTAACAAATCGAAATCTTATTCGATTTAGCTACGTCCATCTATCCTTCTGTTTGGCTGTTGTTGTCACGCTCACGTCATTCATAATTGACAGAGCTCAATGAAATTTGGACTGAGTATTTGTTATAGTTCTGGGAAGTCTCCTATTTAAAACCAGCAAAATCGGGTTATTATTCTAAAAGATAGAGACCGATATCTGAAGCAAGCTCTTAGTTCAAGCGATAAAATTGTCAAATAAGAATAAAATATTAAGTTATATGTACTTTCTAACCAGTCCAAAAACTATCAAAATCGGTTCAGTAGAAAAAAAATTTATGACTCATTTAGTGTTTACTTCACACTCATTTGTGGGGTGGAGGGTATTGAAGATTTGGCATAGCTAAATATAACATTCTTATTTGTTAGTATATTTAATATAAAAGAAGCAGCGAAGCGCACCAGTTATTTGTTCGTTTTTATAAAAATAGAATTTCACAATGAAATTCAATTGTAGGCTGATTTAGTTTGATGAAAAATACCAGTTTATTTGACAAAAAAAAAAACTTGCATTAACATTATTCTTATGTACCGGAATCTAGTAAACGCATAAATGTATGTATTGCAATACTGAGAATTGTTTTTTTGCAATTTGTATCTCTTATATGTATTTTATTTAACATAAAAAGAGAGAAAGAGAAATCGCATTATGTATTTGAAAAATCTATTATGATGAAATTAAAACTTCTTTAACACAAAAATTGCCGATTCTTAAAGTTTAATCTTTTTATCCAATTTCTGATACAATTTTGATGAATTTATTTTATTCTATTTGAATTAAAAAATTTATTTTGAGATTTCATCGCGTAACAATAAATATTAACATTTTGGTTTTTTACCCAAAAATTTATTAGAATTTATTTACTGATCAAAAACAGTTTTTGTTGTAAATATTACAATTTTTTACTGTTTTACAAAGAAATCTTAACCGGGTATAGGGATAAAATAAATTTGGATAAAACTGAGGCCCAGATTTAACCGAAAACCCAACTTGGTCCTACAAAAAGTTGGTCAAGAAATCAAAGGTCTGGTCTCGAACTGCTTTCAATGTTATTTAACAGTACTTGAAGTATTTGTCCGTTGACGAAAAACCTGGTTAGGTAGAAAGACTGGTCCACATGATTGTTCTTAAGCCAAAATAAACATAAAACATTATCAAAAGAACCTCCCAACACATCCAGTAGGAAAGCAGCCTGATAAGCTCAATGCTCGGACTATTTGGTATCAAAAGTTAAATTGAATGCAGGTTTGAAAACCTTCATGTCTCAAAAAGTTCCTAAAAGGAACAGTGCCATGTTACTAATGCTCGAGGGAATGTTAAACTTAAGGACCTAAAAGCAGTCATAATTTGTCAAAAGTTTTTGGTGAGCAACTAAGGGGCTCTATAAATACTGAAGTTTACATCAAGAAATGTTTATTAAAAATACTGATTCCACTTATTTTTATCCTGATTTGGCATTCTGTCACTTAAAAATGTGGTATTTGTCACAATCTTCCAAAGTGCCCAAAGCTAAGCTTAGTGGAGAGATATTGGGCTCCTTTAAAAATGTTTTAAAGAGCACAAAAAAGGTGTTCAAAATTTTGGTAATTTTTAAATGTGCTGCTTTCTTACCGGATGTATTGGGAGAATTTTTGAAAATAATTTCTACTTTTTGGATTAAGAAACATCATGTGGACCATTCTTTCTAACTGAACCAGGTTTTCTATCAATGAACAGGTTCTCCCAGTACTGTATAATATTTGAAACAGTTTGACGCAGATCTATGAATGTTTGGCCAATTTTTTGTAGCTTTTTTAAAAAACTTTTTTCGATCTTACACCCTATAAGAATGACAAATATAAATTAAATATTAAAAAAAAAGAACAATTATTTTTATGTAAATATATCTGTCTGAAGATACTTTTAATAAATTAAAAAATTGATTTTTTATTTAAGTTTTTCTTCAATAAATTTAATTTGAATTTCCTAATAATATGAAAATAGTAAACGGCCCATACGTATTCTCTCTCTGCAATAATAGTGTTAATAATACTTGTATATAATATGAATAAAATTGTATATAACAACATATACAAAACCAATGACTAATGGAAGAGCCAGCAGCCAAACAAATGCCGGCTATTTGAGTATAAAAGCTGGTACTCATTCGTTGAATTCTTCAGTCAACTGTAAGTGTTCAGACACTTAACGACCATTTCATATCAAAATTTTAAATAACATTCGCCAATAAACTATTTACTAGTGGCTTTGTTATTTCCTAAATCAAATAAAAACATTTTTTTTTGTGAATCTTCTTTCAAAAGTATTTGAAAAACAATAAATTCCAGCAAAATGGCTCAAATGGTGCAAATGACTACCGAACAATTACAACAACTCATTGAGTCTGTACGTGTTTCAGCAGCCAGTGGTGTAGCTGCAAATGTTGCCGCACAAGTCAAGTCCAAGGGAAGTTTCAGTAATTGTAGTTCTCGTTTTGGTGGTCAGCGTGATCATGAAGCTGTGGAGGAGTTTATAACCTCAATTGTAACGTACAAAGAAGTTGAATCGATTAGTGATGAAGATGCTTTAAAGGGAGTTTCCTTATTGTTCTATGGATTGGCCTCTACCTGGTGGCAGGGTGTACGCAAAGAAGCTAAAACGTGGAATGATGTATTGGCTTTGATACGCGATCATTTCTCGCCCACCAAACCCGCCTATCAAATCTATGTAGAAATCTTTGATAAGAAACAAGATGACAAAACCGCTATCGATACTTTTGTGTGCCAGAAAAGAGCCCTTTTGGCCCAGCTGCCTGATGGTAGACATGATGAAGAAACCGAAATTGATTTAATTTATGGTTTACTTAACATCAAATATCGTAAACATATTGCTCGTCATGACATTAAAACTTTCCGTGAATTATTGGAAAAGGGACGCATAATCGAACACAATATGATGGAAGATGAGGCACAACAAAAGGGTCCTGTAAAAGGTGCTCAAGGTACGAAGAGATGTACTTATTGCAATTTCCGAGGTCATACTTTTGATGAATGTCGTAAACGTACTGCTGAAAAATAAGTTCCAGATAAGGACGAAACTAATTCCTAGAATTATGTAAATATTAGTTTTAATATTAGAATATTAGAAAAGGCTTCATTAAGGTAAATGTTTGATTTTTTTCTAAATGAATTTGAAAGGTTTTTTTATTTTTATATCGATTTTTTAGTCGATATAAAAATTTTAAATATTTTTAATTTGTTTAGAATTGAAACAACATTTATTGAAATGTTTTGCTCAAAATAAGTTAGTTTTTTAAAACGCTGGTTTAACAAACCGGCTTAACAGGCTTAGAACGCCTGGACCCTTCAATGATTAAACACACATTTCTAACAATCTTTTAGATTACTAGAAAACCAATTAACAATTTTGCAACTAAATATTTTCATTAGATATTTTCTTTAAATGTTGAAATTTTTTTCAAAAACTGAAATTTTTATCTAATTTTTTTTAGAAAAATGAACTTAATAAATTTAAAATTTGTTTTTAAATTTGTTTAAGTTTAAATTTAAAAAAAATAAGATTTAAATTTTATAGTTTTGAAAAAAATGTAAAACTTCTAAAGAAAATATCTAAAAAACCGGTTATATTAATGTTTTTGAAAATTCTTTTTAAAAAAAGTTTTATAAATTTTTTTAAAAAGAAAAATTTTTTATTAGAATATTTCTTATTAATTTTTTAATTTTTAACAAATATTTGAAAAAGAAAAGTTTTTCTTTTTAAAAATTTAAAAAATTTCATTAAAAATTATTTTCATATTCGGTTAATATAACCAAACCTACTCTTCTCTAGGTTAAAGAGGAGAAAAACAACCCCAACCGTAGTGTTAGAAAATTTCGAAAATATCATGATATAAATATAACAACAGAGTTTTACGATTTTTAAATTGTTTTCTAGATATTAAACAAGACTTAAGTTAATATTTAATCAACTTTTTACTGTTTTTTTTAAGGTTTTAAGCTGATTTAAGTATTTAAACTTTAGTTTTTTTTAATGTTCTTAAAAACAATTTTCAAATTTTATTCCTG
Organism: Cochliomyia hominivorax; assembly: GCA_004302925.2. NCBI lineage: Eukaryota > Metazoa > Arthropoda > Insecta > Diptera > Calliphoridae > Cochliomyia > Cochliomyia hominivorax. Next base: position 67,953,910 of record PYHX02000494.1, read on the forward strand.
TTTTATGTTTAAAGTCATTTGTTTTCTTAATTTGTTAGCATTACAAATTTTTTTTCGCTGTGCGAAAAAAAAACAACAACCAAAGTCGAGCACCAATTCGTTCGATTCATTGATATATATCATTTTGGGATATATGGTCAATGTCAATTGTATGATTGTGCAACAATGGCTATGTTAACGCTATTCGCACAATCGGCACGCTATTCAGTTTTCTCTAAAAATGTTCGACATTTTACGATAACTGCAAATGGCACGCCCCCCTTGCATAAGTTAAGTTTTGCTAAAGAGATTCTCTAAAAATCCTCCAAAACTCTTATGGCTTTCTTAACTTCTTTACCATTAACTAGAGTTTTAGATTTACAATAAACAGTTAATTTAGCAACAATATTACAACAATATGACAACAATATTAAAGATAACTTATTTACTTATTAACTTAATGTTATAATGAGCATTTATTAGTTGATGCCCCCCTGGAGGTGGGTTACTAAACAACTTTTAAATGTTTTTTTTTTCTGAATTAATTTGTTTTATTTAAAAAACAAAAAACTTTAGTTACTATAATTTCTATTATTTTTTTTATTTTTTTGGATTTAAGCATTGAATTGTAAATTATTTTTAAGAATTTTTATAAAAATTATAAAAAAAACAAGTAAAAAAATTTAACTAAACAAAATAATAATAAAAAAACAACCATCAGTGCTTTAAAAGAACTAATTTTTTGTGTTTTATTTTCAAAAAAAATATGTAACCTTTTATCAATGTGGATTTGAATACAAGCAGTGAGATTGAAAAATTCTTAACTTTACAAAACAAATTGAAACTTTCTCGAAAACCAACCCTTCCATTAACGTTTTCAATAGTGTTTTTTGTCACTTTTGTGCTCTACAAATCACTTGTAACAAGAGCTTAATATCTCAGTTTGAAGGAATGGCCTCTCTTGGTACAAATACCATATTCTTGGTTCTTGTATCACACAAGAGCTAATTTACAGGACTGACTTAGCAGGCCAAAAATAAGTAGACACATTGTGCATACTTATGAATGGAAACATCCTCTTTTTAAAAACATTCCTAGATGTAAATTTCGTTATTTACAGAGCCCGTTGTAGCAAATGAATGACTTTATTTGTTGCAACTGCATATTGCTTGTCATACTAAGAAGTTTTTGGGATATTTTGACAGCTTTTTGGATTCAACATAAAACGTTTGATTAGGAAGTTGTGAAAAATCTGCCAGAAGGTACATTAAGTCAACCATTTTTCCGCAAGCATATTCTTTTCGAAAACTCGAGTCTGTATTCTATATTTGGCCTTTAAATTTTCAGCATCATCGCTGTCGGGAACTTTTTGAAACTTGTATTTTGTTTTTAATTGCATTTGCTTTTACTTTTCGTTCCAAATAGTCCGAGTGTTAAGCTATCTAGGCTGCTTTCTTACCGGATGTCTTGGTAGCTCTTTGCTTTCTATATTTTTGGCTTCAGAATCCAAGTTCTATTTGATTTTTTTATCAATAACCTTTTTCTGAGTGACCAGAAAAAAGTGCGTATTAAAATTATAAATGTTTTCAACAAAATTCAACTTGGTTCTACATAAAGTTGGCCAAGCATTCAAAAGTCTACGTTCAATCAGTTTCCAATGTTGTTAAACAGGCCCTAAAAGGCGACTTTGCGAGATCAGTGCTTGTAATGGAATGTAGGAAGACTCTGAGAAGGTTAATGGACTGTCACTCGGCGAGACTATGCTATGTACCGGAACACTGTGACGCTGTCGGTAATGAAATAGCTGATGAGCTTGCTCCTGCTGGTTCGGCACTCGAAATGTCGGGCAATTGTGAAAGGGTAAAACCACCTTTGGGTTTCTCCTTTAATGTCATAAAGGTCTTAGGAAGGGCATAGCGGAAATGGAAGGGTAGGAGTGACTGTAGAGTGTCGAGGACGCTTTGGCCTGAGGATTGACTCTGTGTGAACAAACCTTCCATTGAGCGCTGATAGACAGTGTCTAAGGAGAGGATTCTTAACTGGGCTGGAGGACTTAGCAGTTAGCAATCAACTGATAACCCCCATTAAGCTTATCCTGAGAGTGAGCTGGCTACTGGGGCCAACGGATATACATGAATAGGATATGTCTCTTTTCTCCCCCTTCTTTCTTTTATTTTCTTCTTTTCTATTATTTCTTATTCAATAATTCAGTTTCTACTTGATTTTTTCCTGTTTTTCTTCTGTTTCTCGTTCGATATTTACTACTTTACAGGCTTCCAATCCTGTCCTCAAGTTGGATGAAGGCATCACAATGGATAATAAGGTCACCGAGTGATGGTTTGCATTTTTATTGTGGCGATAATGCACACCACTCTTTCCTACCTGCCTGTTTAACAGTGCCACATGATGTTTATAAAACCAAAAATTATAAAGATCTTCCAACACATCAGTTAGAAAAGCAATCGGGTTAGCTAATTCCTCAGACTATTTGGTATGAAAACTTAAAGCCGATTCAGGTTTAAAAACTTACAATGTTCAAAAAGTGTTTGACAAGAACGCTGCTAAAAATTTAGAGACCAAAATGATTGGCTGTATAAATACCGAAACTTACACTAAGGAATATTTACAGAAAATGTTGCTTTCGTTCAGAAGACTTCATAATATGTCTACTTATTTTTGGTCTGACTTAACATCCTCTCACTATCGTAAACTAGCACTTGAGTGGTAAAAGAACAACCTTGTAGTATTCCTAGCAATAAAGGCAAATCATCTAAACTGCCAAAACCTAAGGCTAGAGAAGTGATAATGGACTTTTGCTAAAATAGAATTGAAGACCACAAAACAATATACCTAAAAGTGTTAATAAAGATAAACGAACAACCTGTTCAAGCAAAGCGACAGAAATACCATAAAGCATTTTCGAAAAAGATTCGAAATTTCCATTACTAGTGAAACTATATAGAAAAATTTTATATCCATTATAATCCCACAAAATAGATTTCTTTACCATCTGGTTTTATATTGAGTTCTTTTTTGTAAAATCCAAGAATTTCACAATGTTTTATACAAAATGCATGAAGTAAAAATGGCTGATGAAAATAAGCCTTTTTTATGTATGTATTTGTTAAATATTCTGATAAACTCAGCAGTACATTGACATTGGTGTATATATATATTATGTACATATATAACCATTTACTAGATTCTGAAATAGAGAGAACTTGCACCATTTACTATGTTACATTGATAAATGTGTATACTATTTATACTCATCGTAGGTAGTTGTGGTATTATGTGTTTGTACAGAAGTTTGTAACGGTCAGAAAGAAGTTGCTACCATCAATCACTTTTAAGTATATCGTTCAGAATTACTACATTCTAAGACGATTTAACGATCGTCCGTCCGTTTGACCATCTGACCGGCTGGTTGGTTGTCCATGTAAACCTTGTGAACAAATTGTAACTTTTTTGACTCAGGAACGATTCTTATTGAAATTGGTGATAATGGATTTATTATTTAACTATTTTCCATACAAATGTTTCCCCCGGAATGGTGTTTTAACGTAATAGAAGAAGCAGTTTTATCAAAATTTAGCAACTGTAAGACCTATGATATTCTTAAAGGCTGTTCCAAATTATACGTGGATCAGTTCATTATTTCTCATAGATCCCAGAAAATTCTACTTCCAAATATCACTTTGAAGGGCATAAATCTCACAAAAACTTCATACTTTAGCATAAAATATGTTTCGTTGAAGTTATTCACAACCCAACAATGTGGTGTAGTATAGTCGTGCTTGACCAACTATAAAGTTTTTACTTGTTTTTTCTCTACCATCTGCTGCCTCCTTATAGAGTTTTTTGTTTTGTAAAACCCAAGAATTTCACGATATTTTATGGAAATGCAAAAAGTAACGATGGTTGATAAAAATAAGCCTTGAGTTCAAAAGTCCATTGACATTGTGTGCAATTTATGTGTGTACAGTTGTGTGTGTGCACCTATTTACTAGTTTCTAAAATAGAGAGAATTGTAAACATGCAACATTTTTATACTTTTTGCATTTATATATTTGTTCTCCTACATTTAACATTTATTGAGCTTTAATAACAGAAAAAGAGCGTATTTACAATTACAAGAGTAAAAACATAATTGTCAGTATTAACACCATTAACACCGTTAAATAATATAATTATCGATATGAATATAGCATGTGGGGGGAAGTAACAAATTTAGGAGTTTGATTAAAAACTTTTTAGTGTTTAAAATGAGAGAAGGAGATGGAAAATCACGAATTCTAATTGGTCCGTGGTATGTAGGGTTCATCTTTTAAAGTGGTCATCTCGTACATTGCCGAATCTTCAATAACCTTCACCATAAATGCGTGAGTAGTTAATATATTAGGTTTCGTACATACACCTACATACATATTCTCACAAATGTATACAATATATATTAAAGTCTTTCTTATATGTAACACAGGAGTCATAAAATCAGTTATATTTTTGGCTACAGCTTTTTCTCTACTGAACCGATTTTGTCATTGCAAATGTTAAGAAAGTTCTTCACTTGAATTTAGAGGTTGCCTCAGATATCGGTCTATATCTTTTAATATACTAAACTGATTTTGTTGGTATTAAATATGAAACTTCATAGCATTACAACAACTACTCAGGCAATTTTTATTGAGCTCTGTCAATTATTATGGATGTGAGTGAGCCAACAACAGACAGACGGACGGATATAGCAAAATCAATGATTTGATGCAGGAATATATATACATTATGGAGTCTGAGATGAATCTTAGCGTTACACACGGAATCACAAAGTTAATATATCTCTTCAGCACGGGTAAAAAAAATTACCAAAATGTTTGATTCCAATTCCACTGTTAATCGGTGGTAGAAACTTTGAAGTTCTTGGACTCGGATTTTTTCTTAGCTCCATGTTCTACGACTTTCTAAAGTTATAAAATTATTTTTATTCATATTTTCCTATATTAGTGTCTATAGCATTATTAATAATGGTCGGTTGATTCTTTGTAGTGGATTACCATAGATTCCATAAAACTTTTTAAGAAGATTGGAATCAAATTTGCTTTATTTTTAGTTTTATTTCTGTTTCGTTTGCGGCATTTTTTGAATAAACTGTGCGGGCCACGTATCCCCACAAGTTCAAGGATTTTCATCACGACTGCAAAGCAGCCAGTCCAACAATGGGAATGTTGTGTTCGTTAAGCTTTGATTTAAATTCCTTTGAAATATGTGCCGCTGCATTATTTTTATGGAATATGCAACCTTTAACCATAAAAGAGAGAGGAGCATCTTCCAATACTTCTTTATATATTGAAACAAAACAAGCTTTTGGTTTTCCAAATGCAGAAATGTTACCATAAAACTACCACCTCTAAAATTTCGTTTTTCAATCTCCCTCCACTGGCCTTAGCTACGGACATTTTGGAGAATTTGCTTCTCTTGCTACAGATATTACATTGTACTTGTTTTCCATAGTTACAGAATGCCGAGTCAGGTAAAACATAACCATTATTCTGAAGTCTTAAAAACTTTTCGTACCAAATAGTCCGAGAACTAATATAATGTGAATTCTTCATTGGCTTTAGAAACACCCTGTGGACCATTCCTTCTAACTGAACCAGATTTTCTATGAACTAATAAGTTTTTCCAGTACTGTTTAATAACGTTGAGGGAGGACCTTTAAATCCAGGACCAGCTTTAAGTAACTTGATAAAAAATTAAATATTACTTGGGTTAAAAGTTTTAATAGAAAACGTGTGTTAAGAATTCTTAGATCTCATTCTGTAATTATGAGTAAAAAGACCATAAATGTGAGCAACACAATTAAAACCCTTTTTTTATTATACCCTCCACCAATAAAAAAGGTTAATGATGGTATATTAAATTTGCTATTCCAAGAAATCATTCAAGTGGTCACCAGCCATCATCTATTGGTATTATAGTGTTAAAAGCCAACTGAAAAAAATAATCAGTTGACTATGTAGACTGCAACTCAGTCAACAAAAAACTTTAGTCTATTGCAAGAGCTCAACATTGCAACAAATACTAAGAATCAAATGGAGTATTTTTTCATCAAATCCAAGTGAATACGCACACATTTTGTGAACAAAAATAATTTCTAAAAATGTCGCCAATAATACAAATGACTACCGAACAATTGCGACAGCTTGTCGAATCAATACGCATACCATCTGATGGAAGTGTAACTCCCATATCGACCAAATCCAAAGGTAGTTTTAGCACTTGTAAATCCCGTTTTGATGGGCAACGTGATCATGAAGTTGTTGATGAATTTATAACTTCAATTGTAACATTTAAGGAAATCGAATCGATCAGTGATGAAGATGCCCTACACGGAGTCTCTTTATTATTCCAAGGCATAGCCTCTACTTGGTGGAAGGGTGTGCGTAAAGAAGTTAATAGTTGGCATGATGTGTTGCGGCTAATACGTGAACATTTTGCTCCCGCCAAGGGAGCTTATCAAATCTATATGGAAATTTTTAAGGAGAAACAAAAGGATGATGTTGCTATAGATACTTTTATTTGTCAGAAACGAGCTATTATGGCGCAGTTACCGGAGCAGCGCCATGATGAAGAAACTGAGATTGATTTCATTTATGGTTTATTAAATATTAAATATCGTCAACATATGAAGCGGAATGAATGTAAAACATTTCGAGATTTATTGGAAAGTGGAAGAATAATTGAGTTGAATATAAAGAGATCGACACCGATGCCGTGGCAGGTTATACAAAAAAAGGAGATTGTTAAGAAATGTACATTTTGCTATTGTCGTGGTCATAGTTATGGGGAATGTCATAAACGTACAGCGGCCGCCGAAGCGGCAGCTAAAAAATCTAAAGTTTAAAAAAATATTTTTTTTGAATTTGTTTATACAAAATTTTGTTTATAAAGTTAACTTAAAAAGAGTAGAGTAATAATTGAAAAACTAAAGAAATAAAAATTTCATAACGCAAAATAATATTTTTTATTATTGAATTTTGTCCAGGAGTTAAATGAACTGTTGTATATTTTTCATTTGATTTAAAATGAGTACAAGTTTATTAAATATTCTTTTTGTTTAAACATGGTACGTGATAGATGGCAATGACTTTTGTATATGAGTGTATTTGAATTAGTCTACGAATCAGAGCTTAAAGAAACTCTTCGATATGAAAATACCAAAAATTTCAGTCTTTATAAATTGTGTTTAGAAAAATTTACGTTTGTTTTTATTAAAATGATTAATCTGTCATTAAAAAGAAAATAAGGAGTGAGATGGAAAAAATACTTACACGTTTTTCATTAAAACTTTTGACCAAATTATTATTTGATTAAAATGAGTGACCGGAAAAAATGCGTACTAAACTATTAAACATTTTCAACAAAACTCAATTTGGTCCTTAAAAATGTTGGTCAAGCATTCAAAAGTCTGGCGTCAATAAGTTTTCAATGTTATAAGGGAGAACTTTTTCTAGTTCATGTAGATAAAATGGACCCACATGATGTTTCTTAAGCAAACAAAAAATAGAAAGATTTTTGAAAAGATTTTTCAACGCATTTGTTAGGAAAGCAGATCGGTTAGCTCAGAGCTCGAACTATTTGGTATGAAAAGTTAAATCTTATGCAGGTTTAAAAACATTTAGGGACCAAAAAGTACCTGACAACTAGAATGCCAATCGAGGTCCAAAAAAAGAGCACGGAAATTGAAGTAAAGTTTTCTGGTGACATGTATGTTCTGTTTTTCGCGAGTTCCAGGTCAAAAACTTTGCTTTGTTGCTGATGATGGGGGGAAATGTTGAAGAAAAGTTTAGGACCGAAAAGCAATCAAAATTTCCTAAAAAGTTCTTTGCAGTTGCTGCAAAAGAAGCCAATCAATTGTTACAACGGGCTTGATAAACCCCGAAATTTACATTAAGAAATAATGATGTGTCCAGTTATTTTTGGCATCCTGTCATTATGGTTTGAATGGTACAAGAATAAACCGCTTAGAGCTAAGGCCAATGAAAAGATATCAGACCTGTTAAAAAACTATTGAGGAATAAGCGGGTTTTAAGAGGATTTTTTCTGGAAGGGGGTTGTATGAATACTAAGGGAAAAGGTGAACCTCCTATAACATGGTTTATAATTTTAGAATATTATAAAACTTACTTGTGTTCAATTTATGTTTTGGACTCTATTCCGTGAGAAGCATTGTATGGAGTCATCATTACCAATTTCAATAGTGGCACATGCCAAGTTTCATCAAAAATTAATTCACAACGTTTATATTAAAATCCGGCCGCCAAGGCATACAACATATAACAGACTCAGAAAGTAATTGTGACCCAAACGGTGGTAACACAATTTTGCTTTACATGCAAACATTTATACAAACGCATTTTATCCCACAATAAATTTAAATCACCAAAAACTATCAAAATGGTTTTGTTAACTGTTTCTATACTACAACAGTGACATCTGTATGTCATTTTTCTTAACTTATCATCTTCTGTTAACCTTTCACAATGAATGCCCTCAAGTAAAATATAAACAAAACAACAACACATTATTTTGACATTTCTCAGTTGTTGTTTTTTTTCGTATAAAATTATCACAGAGAACTGTAATTTGTTTTATTTTTTGCATTAAATTAAAAATTGAAAAATAATTAAATAATTTAAATTAATATTTAATAAACAATAAATAATATTAAATAAATATAAACAGCAACCAATCATTAGATTAGTGTCTAATCCATTCATTCTATAGTCACTTATGACAAAAATCCCTTGGGAGAGCATTCATCTCCTGTATAAGAATTAAACTGTGTTCCCAATATTAAATAATACAAAATGACCACCAGCAGTGAGGATGTTCTATTGCAAATGGGTGAGGTACGTTATAAAAAAGGCGATGGCACACTTTATGTGATGAATGAACGTTTAGCCTGGATGGCGGAAAATCGTGATACTGTTGCTGTCTCCCATAGGTTTGCTGATATAAAAAGTAAGTTTAATTTTTTTTAAATAATGTCGAACTATAAATAATTTGTTGATATTTAGCACAAAAAATCTCTCCGGAGGGAAAACCTAAAGTGCAACTGCAAGTTGTACTTCATGATGGCAACACTTCCACATTCCATTTTGTCAATCGTAATGGTCAACAGGCCATGTTGGCTGATCGTGATAAAGTTAAAGAATTGCTACAACAATTATTACCGAATTTCAAAAGAAAAGTTGACAAAGAATTGGAAGAAAAGAATCGTATATTATCGGAAAATCCTCATCTTTTTCAATTGTATAAGGATTTGGTTACAACTCAGGTATTGACAAGTGATGAATTTTGGAATACACATGCCAAGGAACATGCATTGAAGAAGGTCAATAAAAAACAAACAATAGGTGAGGAAATATATAAAAATATCTGAAAATAATTAAAATATCAGGAATTTCATGAAAAATTTAAAAAGAATAAGAATTTATCGATTATTTTCTAAAAAATGGAACTAAAAACATTAAAAATTTAGATTATCTCGAAAATTTTCTTTTAAGATTTCCTCGAAATTTTTTCAAGATTTTCTCGAATTTTTTTTTAAATTTAGAATTTATCGAAAATTCCTATAAATTGAGAATTTATTGAAAATTTCTTATAAATTGAGAATTTATCGAAATTGACAATTATCGAAAATTTTTTATAAATTAGGAATTTATCGAAAATTTCCTATAAATCGAGAATTTATCGAAAATTTCCTATAAATTGAGAATTTATCAAAAATTTCCTATAAATTGAGAATTTATCGAAAATTTCCTATAAATTAGAAATTTATCGAAAATTTCCTTTAAATTGAGAATTTATCGAAATTGACAATTTATCGAAAATTTCCTATAAATTGAGAATTTATGAAAATTTTCAATAAATCGAGAATTTATCGAAAATTTCCTATAAATTGATAATTTATCGAAAATTTCCTATAAATTGAGAATTTATCGAAATTGACAATTTATCGAAAATTTCTTATAAATTAGGAATTTATCGAAAATTTCCTATAAATTGAGAATTTATTGAAAATTTCTTATGAATTGAAAATTTTTATGAATCCTCAATTTCAAAAATCGATATTTTGTCAAAAATTTGTAAGAAAAAATCCTAAAATTTCCCCGAAATTTATCGAACATCGAAAATGTCTTTTTTAAACACAAAATATTAAAAAATGTTCACTTTAACTTTTTAGGAGTCTCTGGTGCCTTTTTAGCCGATATTAAACCTCAGACTGATGGCTGCAATGGCCTCAAATATAACCTCACCGATGATATTATCCATTGTATATTCAAAACATATCCTGCCGTTAAACGCAAACATCAAGAAAATGTTCCTGCCAAAATGAGTGAAGCTGAATTTTGGACAAAATTCTTTCAATCCCATTATTTTCATCGTGATCGTATAACAGCTGGAACTAAGGACATCTTCGCTGAATGTGGTAAAATCGATGATCAGACATTAAAAGCTGCGGTGCAGCAAGGAGCTGGTGACCCTCTATTAGATTTGAAACAATTTGAAGATGTTCCTCTGGAAGATGGTTTCTGTAGTGTAGCCGGTGATCGTAATACTGTAAACAGTGGTAATATTGTGCATCAAAATATGATCAAACGTTTCAATCAACATTCGATAATGGTCTTGAAGACCTGTGCAGATGTTACGGCGCCATCCAGTGGAGCTGGAACTGGGCCGCTAAATAATCAAGCAAAAGAAAATAAAACCGAAAATGGTACAGCAGAGAAAACTAAACATAAAGAAGCTACACAAAATGGTGCAGATCCCAATAGTCCAGAGAAGCCGGCTAAACGTCAAAGAATTATAGAGAAAATTCATTATGAAGATTTGGGTGATCCACTAGTTGAGGGTGGTTTAGATACCAAAAAAAATTCCCAACACATAAATTTATCTAAAGTAGAACGTTATTTGCATGGTCCCATGCCTAGTAGTGGTTATGAAATGCATGAGGATCCTAGACGTATGGAAGAAGTACAATTTCAATTATTAAGATGTACTGAAAATTGGAAGCAACGTGTACCTCATAAAGTTTTAGTAAGTTCAACGGCAGCGGTAAATGCATTGGGTGAACTTAGTCCTGGAGGTGCTCTAATGAGGGGTTTTCAGGAACAATCTGTAGGACGTAAGTTTTTGTTAATTTAAGAAGAATATTGGTTACATATTCTTAACATAATTTATCAATTAAAACAGAACTTGTACCACCCGATTTTGAAAAAGATTTGCGAAATCTTTATTTGGCCTTGTCGGAATTATTAAAACATTTCTGGCATTGCTTTCCACCCACCACTCAGGAACTAGAAAATAAGGCAATCAAAATGCATGAAGCTTTGCAACGTTTCAAAATGGCCAAATTACAACCATTTGAAGTGAGGGTTATTAGATAATAAATTGATATAAATAATAACTGAAGCCTTTTCATTTCAGGATCGTTGTTTGCAAAAACTTTCACCTTTAGGTGGCACTTTAACCCAACACTTAAATCGTTTATTACAAGCAGCTAATACGAAATTTGCTACTTGGCAAGATCGTAAAATGCGTCTTAATAAATAGCTGCTATTTGCTGCTAAAAATTTATAAAACATCAAATGTTTTTCTTCATTTTCAAATAACGGTAAATGTTATTTGTTTTAATTTGATTAAAAATTTTAATTTATTTTATTTTTCTATTTCAGATGTAAGTTAATTTATAATAAATAATTGAAAACATTCAGAACTTTTTTGCAAGATATTTTAAGGTAATTTTTCAACTTTTCAGTTTAAAGTCAAACGAAACACTAAAATCCTTTAAAAGGATAAAACATTCTTAGTGATCGTAACTAGTGTTGTGCTTTTAAAAAATAAATTCCACTTGTTTGTTGCTGATCATCTATAAAACCCAAACGACAATTCCTTTTTGTTCTTAATAAATTAACAAATTTGTTGTCGAAGTTTTTTAGGTCAAGAATTCTTTGGGAAAATGAAATTGGCCCTTATAAAGCTATTGCTACAAGTAGTGAAATCGAAAATTCTTTACACACGTTTTTAATTACAACTTTTTACACAAGTGTTATGTGATATTTCACTTTTGAATACTTTGAATTATAAGATGATTTTAATAAAACCCAACTTGTTCCTGCAAAAAGTTGGCCAAACAGTCAAAGATTTGCCGTCAAACAGTTTCCAATATTATTATTTTTTCGTTGATAGAAAACCTGGTTCAGGTAAAATTTTAGGTTCACATGAGGTTTCTTGAGCCAAAAAAAAGCATTTTCAAAAGAGCTTTTAACAAATGCTGTAAGAAAGCAGCACAATTAGCTTAGTGCTCGGTCTATTCGGTACGACAAATTAAAACTAATGCAAGTTTACAAACATAAAAGGGTCAACAATTTTCTGACAGGAACGCTGCTAAAAAATTTAAGGCCAAAAAAAGATCGCGAAAATTGTAATCAAGTTTAAAAAAAAACATTCTTGCTGCATTAATGTATGACAGTTTGGTTGACAAAGCAATATGCAGTTGCGGGCCAATTATTTGTTACAACGGGCTCTATAATTATTGATATTTACATCAAGGAATGTTTACAAAAAGGCTGCTTTCGTTTAAAGACTTCATAATGTGTTCAATTATGTCACTATGGATAACAAGCCCTTGAGTGGTACAAGAATAATAACGCTGTATTTATACCAAAAGAGGCAAATCCTCCAAACTGCCCGGACCTAAGGGTAGCGGAGAGATATTGGGCTCTTGTTAAAAGAGAATTAAAAAGCACAAAACCGATATCCAAACGATATTTTTAACGGCGAAGGACTACCTGTTCGAGCAAAATGACAGAAAGCAGTATAAAAACATTGATGGAAATGTTTCTGAAAAACGTTCAAAACTTCATCACTTATTTGTTTTTAATTTTAAGTTTAGTGGTTTCGCTCTTATTAGCATGTATGAATGATTAAAATTTTTCGATCTCACTCCTTTAATAATTTTCATGTTTCAAAATATCCATTGTTGCTTTAATTGAATTTTTTTCTTTTATTTCATTTCTCCTGGTTATTTTCCCATTTTATTTATGTTCTCTTGAATTTCATCAATAATTTTATGTATGGGTGTTGATATTAAATCCAAAATATTTTCAGAACACATTTCTTCGTAGTGGTGACACTGATCGTGTAAACCATCAACTTCAGCTTGATAATATGACAAAGGTAAATTTTCATTTCTTGAAGTGGTGGGACTAAAACGAGAATAAAGAAAATATTTATTAATTTTTTTATTATAATTTCATTAAAGTAAAACTTACGAAAACATTATATGTATTAAATTGCCTAAAACTCCATTAATTTCACCCAATTCTGAGGCATTTGTTTCACATATTAAACGCAATAAACAGGGTTCACCCTCAAAACCACTTCTATATGATTTTATGAATATAAATTTATATTTCTTAATATAATTTTATATCAAAATTGTATTTACCTTTCAAATTTATCCACTAAAATGCGATAAAAATGTGTTCTAGTTAATAATGAAGGTATTCCTCTACGCCTTCTTCGCTTTCTTCTACTGTTTGTTTCTGTATCATTTGCATAAGAATTCATGGTTGTAGCTTCACTATAATCTTCATTTTCTTCTTCAACATCTTCCACAAGTCCTTCTTCAGACGAATTTGTTGTTGTGCAATTGGCACAATTATTACCTTTACTATGTCGTGCTTCGAATAGATCTTCGTCTTCAACACCCATCTGTGGTGAAATAAGAAAAAAGGTTAATTTGAAAAATTCTACAATTGATGGTCAAATAAATATTAATGTGTAATAAGGAATGATATGAATTTTAAATATAATTTTAATTCAGTATCCTTTAAACGATTTACCTCGCACATCCTACAAATACCCGAATTGTCTGAGTCCAATTTCATGGTCAGTGCCCCAATGCGACAGTGTCCAGTTAAGAAACCTATGGCTCTCCTTTAACACTGTCTATCAGCGCCCAATAGAGGTTCGTTAGTCAATCCTCGGCCAATCCTCGACACTATTCAGTCACTACTACCCTCCCATTTCCGCTGACATCTACCTAAAACCTCATCCCCAATTACATTAAGGAAGAAACTCAAAGGAGGTCTGACCACTTTACAATCGCACGATCTTACGAGTGCCGAACCACCACCACGAGCTAGCCCAGAGCTATTTAAATGCCGACCACGTCGCATTGTCCCGGTACCCTCAGAGTATTCTTACACTCTTAAACCAGCGCTGACCTCACAAAGTGGCCTTAATGGCCTGTAGCACCGACTGACTGTCAACGTAAATGTTGATAGACGTCCCGACATCCACATATTTTATGGCAAGCACCACAGCCTTAATGACTCCCAGAATTTTGGCCTGGAATATGCTACAATATTCAGGAAGATAATCATTGCACCCTTCACCATCACGTATTATGAAGGGGGTATATAAACGACATTCCGTGTATAAGAAGGCCTCATAATATAAATATATTCTTGCATCGCATAATAACTCACAGATCTCAATGAAATTTGGCCTGAGTATTTGTTATTGTCCTAAGAAGTGTCCTATTTTAAACCAATTAAATCAGTTCAGTATATTAAAACATATAGAACTATATCTGAGGCAAACTCCAAATTTAAGCACAAAACTTTTGTAAAATTGTCAATTATAAATCCACTCGTTGGAATTGATTTTGGTGGAGGACATTCAAGATTTAGCTTAACCGAATTTAGCATTCATACCTGTTAACCCATTGTTTCTTATGATCCCAACAATTTGAATTTTGATATTGCAGCAAGACCCTTATAAATATACTGATGGACAAAAGTTAACGTCATCTATCATGTGTGATACGTAAAGGCTCATCATACTGAGAAAAGAATTGGAAAGTAGCAGTATTCAAATATTTTTTTTCAGTTTAAACAACCCCTTTCTCTTAGATTTATTAAAATCAACTTTAAACTATACATAGTCATTTAACTCCTGTACCGAATTCAACGTCAGTTAAAGTTAACGTTTCTGAATTGTATGTAAAATTTTTTTCTTCTCTTCTGGATCAATTTTCTTCTATTCCTACATTAATATCGCTTTAAGCATATTTTTGGAAATAATGTAAAGTTCTCGAATCTGTTTATTCAAGTGGTCTATTGGGTTGATGTTGGGTGATTGATGAAGTGTTTAAAGAGCGTTTGGTGTATTATATAAGATCCATTATTATATTATATAAGATCCTCTTTTTACCGAACAAAAAGTACTGCTTGTCGTCCACTTCTTCTGAGATACTCACATGTTGGGTTACCTTTAAAATGTTTTACAATTCCACAAATGGTGATAAGTGAACTGTTAGTCAATGTGCATTTTCTCGAGTCATTTTATATTATTTGTAGGCACTTGAAAATTGTTTTCAATTGTTTTTTTCGTTTTCACTAATTTTTATTAGAAGTACCGTTTAAAAATTTTACCGTTATTAAATTTTGACAAATCAGTTTTAAAGTTACCATATTATACGAATTTTGAAAGAAGTGTAGGTGACTTTTGTCCCAAAATAAATATGAACTTCAAACAAAATTTTTCCCATAAACCATATTTTATGCAGAACTAAACTATTTTTATATATTTTATGGACTCAGAATCCATTCAAACTTACATTAAATCATATGATGTTGACTTTTGTCCATCTGTGTATATACTTCCCTTAAGAAGATATATTAATCAGGAGTTAGAACTTTTAAGAAATGTAGATTTTTCCGAGATGGTAAAAACATTTATTTGTTCAAAATATTATTTTTGTTTGTGAAAAAGTTTGTAATGGATAGAAAGAACGGTGCCACCACCACTTTATATATATCGTTCGACTCAAAATCACTTTCTGAGAATTGTGAACAAAATTGCAGGTCTCGGTTTTGAAAATCTCGATGAAATTTTGCAAGTGTCTTTATTTTGGACTATACTTATTGAAGTTGGGGATAATGAGTGCATTATTTCACCTGCCACTGATACACATGTTCCAATCTAAATGAAGTTTAAGGCTCATAAAAAATTCTAAATATAAAATTTAAAAGAAACGAGGATCGATCAATATTTATTATAGGTCCTTTACAACTCCCCTCCAAATAGCCCATAAAGTCATATAATATTTTTATTTTGTTGTGGCTTTTAAAGACTTTTCAACGGAAATGCAAATTAAATGTGAACGAGTTTGGGTAAAGATCTGCCCACAAGACCTATTTGTAGTTGGTCAATTTTAAGGAAAGAAATTTCAATTGGTTATTCTGAAATCGTAAAGATGTAATAGTCCTTTAATTATCCTTATTATGTAGTCACACATGTAATGTTATCTAACGGAGGTCTTTTAAAGTATTTTTTTTTAAACGGTTTGGGATTTTGGGTATTTTTGCGTGGTAAAGTGGGCCAGAATATACTTTAGAAGGAATCCAAGCAACTGGGAAATATCCCAGGTATATTTTAGTTAAATATTTCCAATGGTTTTAAGAGACCATTATTATTTCCATAATTTTACAGAAATAAAGTCGTTAATTTAAGAGTCAGCCTTATGAATTTAAAGGGGGGTGGGTGTGTAATTTTGTGCCAAACTATACCATCTGAAGATTGTGTAGATTTTTTTAAATTCAGTCTTTCCTGCAAAACATCTTTCAATGGCGATTAGCTATAATCGTTTACAGATTTTTCTATTACTTTATTATTAAAAACATTCTTGTTTTTGTCCCACTGTGTTTAAAACCCCAAAAAAATGATTTTCTTTAATACTTTCAAGGAAAAGAGAAAGCATTTATTTATCACATCTTATTCGTGATGTTAAGAACAAATGAATGAATAAATATTTTTAAATTGAATTAAAAAACAAATACAAACCGCATATGGAGGAATATTCCAAGTTTCGGGTAAATTGTAATTTGCTTCAAAATTATAGGAAACAAAAACATTACGATGTGGTAAATCCAAAGGCACCGCAATCGCAGCAAATATCTTAAATTAAAATATTTTTCGATTATTTTTTATTTTAACGTTCTAAAAAATAAATCACAATAAATTCCATTCTTACGCCATAAGCACTATTTGAGGGAAAGAATAAGGCGGTTTGTGAAAATTTTACACAACAACTCAAACTGCTGAATATAAAATATATTTTTAAAAATTGCATTTTTTTTTTTAATATCTAATTTAATATTTTTTCTCTTTTTTTCGGGAATTACAGTTATTTTCACGATTTGTATTTAATATTTTTTTATAGGAAATATTTTGGTGTTAAATCTTAAACTGCTTAAATAATACTAAATCTTAATATATTTTTAATAGAAAATAGTTAAAGCGCTTAAATGCTTCAATAGCTGATGTGTAATCAATTAATTAGAAGGTTTCTTTGTACCCTACACCAACGTGGTTGTTTGGGGTATTAAGTGTTTGTACTGATGTTTGTAATATAAATGGCATGACATCCAGCTTTAAGAACACCATTCTACATAGAATCACTTTCTGTGTCATTTAACGATTTTCGAAATTTCGAAATTATACGAGGGTCGGTCCATAATTTCTTGTAGCTCCCATTTAAACACCCTCACAATCACAAAATGATGTTCATTACTATTTCGTACTAAACAAATATAACCAACATTGTGGTGTAGGGTATCACGCAGTCAGGCTTGATCGACCATAACAATCCTCCGTGATTTTTTACAATTTACTCTTTTTTTATGATGGTAATCGACGTACATTCGGTTTATTTTCTTTAAATTTAAATTTGAATGAAAGTAAATCTGTTAATTAATCGTGTCAATAAATATAAAACGGTTTTTTAATGCGTTAAACTTGTGGCATTTTTGTTGTTCTTAATGTTGTTGTTGTTTTTTTTTACCTTTGGTGAACAATAACTATTCTGAATAAAAATAGTTAATAGTTTTTGATGTTAAGTGAACTAGAAATTTTCTTTTCTTTCGTTTAATTGTTATTTATTTAGGGTTTCCCATAATTTGACCTTATTTCAAATTATTTCTTTGATCTGAAGGAGGATTGACTAAGTTTGGTGATTTGTGTGTGGCTCCAATAGAGCATGAGTTCTAATAAAGGGCCGTCAAACTATAGGGCACAATAGATTCATAAAGATCACGGGCGAAATAGTGGCAGTTGTCACTATTTGGGCACAAGGATGATGCTTATTAAAATTTTTGATGATTTCATCTAGTCCCCATACAAATGTTCCTCCCGAAATAAGGTTTTAAAAAAATCTTAAATATAAAGTGAATTCAACGAATTTAGTCGCAAAAAAAGTTTTGTGATATTTTTAATTTGGAGGATAAAGATTCTCATAGGTCTAACCAAGTATAACTTTGAAGGGCTTAAATCTTATATATAAGAAGTGAGATCAAAAAATTCTTAACACACATTTTTCATTAACTTTTAACCCAATTATTTTTTGACTTTTTCGATCACGTCACTTTTGTATATGTTTTATGTCAAATGACTATATTTGTAGTCGGATTAAAATGAGTGACTATGAAAAAGAGTGAGTTCTAAAAATAATATTATTTTCAATAAAGTCCAACTTCTGGTTCTACCAATAGCGGGTCAAGCATCCAAAGTTCTGCACTGGGAGAATGTGTCCATTGATAGAAAACCTGGTTCAGGTAAAAGAAATGGTCTACATAATGTTTCTATAGCCCAAAAAAATAGACAGTATATTAAAAGAGCTTCCAACATAGTTCTGGTTCAGTTCCAGTTTAGTACTAAATCAGTTCTAGTTCAGTCCTTGTTCATTTCTATTTCACTCTCAGTTCTAGTTCAGTTCTAGTTTAGTTCTAGTTATGTTCTTTAAAAGAGCCTCCAACACACACGGCAGGAAAGCAGTCCGGTTATCTCAATGCTCGTACTTCATATTGACAGATTTTCCCAACATCTTTTGGAAACTATTTTTTATAGCTGATGCTCGAGAGAATGGTGAAGTTAAGTTTAGGACCTAAAAGCAGTCAAAATCTCTCAAAATGTTCTTGGTATTGGAAGCAATATGCAGCTGCGGTAAAGGAAGACAATTATTTGTTACAACGGACTCTATAATTACTGAAATTTACCTTAAAGCTTGTTTACAAAAAAGTCTGCTTCCAATTAATTAATGAGTCCATTTATTTAAGTTTCAAATTTTCATAAATTTACTTTTAACTATTTTTTATATTGCAATCGTTATCTGAGCACTGGGAGCCTTTGAATATTGCACGTGATATATGACGATGACTTCTGTGCATGTGTGTATATACAAAATGTATTTTATTTTCCATCTTAAAAATAAAAAATTTAAGGAATTTCAAAAAAAATCACAGTGCATGAGATTGTAAAATTTGGAAGATCACGCAGAAGCCTCCTGACCAAAGTGGAGGTGTATAGGTTCAATCTGGAAATACCTCAACTAAAAGCATGTCAAATTTTAATAAGATATTTTCAACGATTCAGAAATTACAGAGCTCAATTCTGAAATCACTGTATAGAAGAATTTTTGAATTCCCTTTTATTGGGTTTGGGATTTTGGGGTTTTCTGTTTCTGACATTTTCGGACATTTTCAATTTCTGATTCAAGAACATGTTTATACGCTTTTTTACGGAAATTCCCATTTTTATTAAGGTCCAACAAAGCGTTATTTTTCGAAAATGCAGGGGAATAAACTAGAAGAACATGCATCATAGGTCAAGGTTAAGCTATAGCTGTAAGTAAAAAGTAAGCTTTTTTTCCAAACTATTCCATACATAAAATTTCCTTTGATTTAACTTAAAAAATTATCATTTCAAACCTCCCAAACTGTAACCAAATTTCCAGAGCAGTTAATCACTTAAATACATTTTTTGCATGCTACTGACTTGCATCAAACCACATTTATGCAATCGCTCTTCTAATAAAGTTCAAAATCTACTAAATCTAAAACAACAACAACAACCATAAACAGAATTACATGTACAAAAATCTAGTTTTTCCTCAAAAATGTGGGAACCTTAACACAAATGAAATTTTAATCAGCCAACAAGTTGTGAACCAACTTAAAGATGAATGACACTTTTGTCCCATTCACTCATTTGTGTATCTCTCTGTTAGATGCTTTTTGTGTTGCCTTGATAAGGGGTTTTTTATGCTTTGGTTTCATCATATTATCCTCTCAACTGCAACTGAAGTTAAGGGAAACATGATGACATAGTGACAACATCAAATGATTCATTAATTCGTAATAAAGTTTTAGTTTTTCTTCTTTGATTACAGCGAACATCGCAATAAGACAAAATCATTTTCATGACACAATTCTATGAAATAATCGAACATAAAGAGTTTATGCTTTAATGGTTTGTTAACATAGATTATAGTTATTTTTCCATTATTAGGGTTTTTATTTGGTTTTTTATGTATTAAAGATCACAAATTATGATTATTTTCTCTATTCGTTCTTAATTTGTAGTTTGATTTATATTCTGAAGATTTTCTATAAAAATATGTATTTTATGTATTTTATTAACATTTTGCTCAAAAAAAATCTATTACTCATCGTCAATCCAATAATTTTGGTCATTTCCCCAATTATCCGCATTATCATAAGTTAAGTATTTTTCATTGTGATTTTCAGTATTATATTCCACTAATAAATTATCTGAAAAACAAAAAAGAAAATCGTTTAATTACATATTCCTTACACTTCCCTCATTTCTCTCTGTCTCACTCTCTCTCTTTCTAACCTTCAATCAAATGATCTTTTAAATGCTGAAAACGCGGATCAATAGTTAAATATCTTAGAATTTCTTTTATCATGTTTGCATCAATTTTACCCTCAAAATCGTCCATAATAACATTATTTTGACCTTGAAATATATCATAACCATTTGTCAGCATTTCCTCATAAGAACCACAACTTTCGCCCAAAGCTCGATAAATTCCATCATCGTCATATATCGATTCATCTAAATATTCAAATTCTTCTTCCGCATTCGAAATACCAAAACGTTGTAAATCATTCTAAAAAAGAGACATTCACTAATTATTATATTCACTTTAAGACTTTAAGTTGTTTTCTAAATTTTACCTCATTTTCAATAACAAAATCTTTAAATGCGGCCTTTATTATTGTTGTGGTACAAATTAGTTGTATTAGAATTAGAATATAAAGTTTAAACTTCATGATCGTTAAATGTTAAATGACCAAAATGATGAGGTTTTTATTATATTTTATTGTATTTTGTGCCTTTTTTCTCTTTTAACGATAAATATCACCTTTTTCATGGTTAATTTAATGTCACCAATTGTTTGGTAAGATTCAAATTTATTTTTGTAGTTTTAGTTTGTTATAATTTTTTTTGATGATTTTTTTAGGAATTTATTTAATTTGAATAAAAAAGTAAAAAAGAGATTTAAGAGATAAATTCACTATTTCAATTAAAAAAATAAAATTATAACAATGTTATGTAAAATGTTGAGAATTTAACAAAAAATTTTCCACAAATCGAGAATTTATCAAAAATTCTATAAATTAATATTTATATTGCTATTTTAACGAAAAAATTTTATATGTACACGATTTATCGAAAATTTTCTCAAAAAATCTGGTTTATCGAAAATTTTCTCTAAATATGTGGTTTATCGAAAATTTTCTCTAATTATGTGGTTTATCGAAAATTTTCTCAAAATATGTGGTTTATCGAAAATTTTCTCTAATTATGTGGTTTATCGAAAATTTTCTCTAATTATGTGGTTTATCGAAAATTTTCTCTAATTATGTGGTTTATCGAAAATTTTCTCTAAATATGTGGTTTATCGAAAATTTTCTCTAATTATGTGGTTTATCGAAAATTTTCTCTAATTATGTGGTTTATCGAAAATTTTCTCAAAATATGTGGTTTATCGAAAATTTTCTCAAAATATGTGCTTTATCGAAAATTTTCTCAAAATATGTGATTTATCGAAAATTTTCTCAAAATATGTGATTTATCGAAAATTTTCTCTAAATATGTGATTTATCGAAAATTTTCTCTAAATATGTGATTTATCGAAAATTTTCTCTAAATATGTGATGTGATTTATCGAAAATTTTCTCTAAATATGTGATTTATCGAAAATTTTCTCTAAATATGTGATTTATCGCAAATTTTCTCTAAATATGTGGTTTATCGAAAATTTTCTCTTAATATGTGATTTATCGAAAATTTTCTCTAATTATGTGGTTTATCGAAAATTTTCTCAAAATATGTGGTTTATTGAAAATTTTCTCTAATTATGTGGTTTATCGAAAATTTTCTCTTAATATGTGATTTATCGAAAATTTTCTCAAAATATGTGGTTTATCGAAAATTTTCTCTAATTATGTGGTTTATCGAAAATTTTCTCAAAATATTTGGTTTATCGAAAATTTTCTCAAAATATGTGGTTTATCGAAAATTTTCTCTAAATATGTGATTTATCGAAAATTTTCTCTAAATATGTGATTTATCGAAAATTTTCTCTAAATATATGATTTATCGAAAATTTTCTCTAAATATATGATTTATCGAAAATTTTCTCTAAATATGTGATTTATCGAAAATTTTCTCTAAATATGTGATTTATCGAAAATTTTCTCTAAATATGTGATTTATCGAAAATTTTCTCTAAATATGTGATTTATCGAAAATTTTCTCTAAATATGTGATTTATCGAAAATTTTCTCTAAATATGTGATTTATCGAAAATTTTCTCTAAATATGTGATTTATCGAAAATTTTCTCTAAATATGTGATTTATCGAAAATTTTCTCTAAATATGTGATTTATCGAAAATTTTCTCTAAATATGTGATTTATCGAAAATTTTCTCTAAATATGTGATTTATCGAAAATTTTCTCTAAATATGTGATTTATCGAAAATTTTCTCTAAATATGTGATTTATCGAAAATTTTCTCTAAATATGTGATTTATCGAAAATTTTCTCTAAATATGTGATTTATCGAAAATTTTCTCTAAATATGTGATTTATCGAAAATTTTCTCTAAATATGTGATTTATCGAAAATTTTCTCTAAATATGTGATTTATCGAAAATTTTCTCTAAATATGTGATTTATCGAAAATTTTCTCTAAATATGTGATTTATCGAAAACTTTTAACCGAAAATTTATCGAAAAGTTTCTCTACATCGAAAATGTATCCCAATATTATTCCTATTTTTTTATTAAAAATTAATCGCAAAGTTCTTTTATGACGAAAATTGACCTTTTTTTATATATATAGAAAATTCATCGCAAATTTGTTTATATCGAAAATGTTTCACCGATTTCATTCATATTGAAAATTTACCACAAATTCCTTCAAATTGATCGAAAATTTCTTTTACAACGAAACTTGATCGCAAATTCCTTTAAACAGAAAATTATTTGAAAATTTGATTTATATAAAATATTCACCGCAAATTCTTTTATATCGAATATTTATCGCCAATTTCCTTCATATCAAATTGATGGCAAAATTCTTTTATTATTTTTAAATAGAAATTTAAACGAAAATTATATTTTATTGAAAATTGATAGGAAATTTTTTTCATATCAAAAATTTATCACAAATTCCTTTATAAAGAAAAATGATCCCAAATTTCTTTTATGTCGAAAATTGATCGTAATAGAAAACTCGAATATCGAAAACTGATTGCAAATTCTTCTCAACTAGAAAATTCTTTGAAAATTTCTTTTATATCGAAAATTGTTTGCAAATTCCTTTATATAGAACAGTGGTTGCACATTTTTTTGTCATTAACAAATTTCCGCAAATTTTTATTATAACGAATTTTTTAATAAAATTTTCACAATTTTTATTATAATAAATTGATCTTCATATTTTATCTACATAAACAAATTGTTGTTGTTTATTTTTTAAGATTTTTAATAATTCAACTTCTCCTTAAATATAGAATTTCTTCCTTAAATTAATAACAAATAATTTTTGTTTTTAATTAATAAATAATTAAATTGCCTTTTTATGGCAAAAATTCACAAATTAAATTACTGGTATGGGAACGTGAGGCAAAGGATTACATTGTTGGGCAAATTTTCTAGCCAAATTGCAAGAACTTTCATTTTGTTTCCACATCTCTGGGGGACAATGCAGAAAGGTTTCAGCATTAACGCAGCCATAAACCATACTGGTGTATGGGGAACAATCCAAGTCACTTAATTTTGAAAACATTTTTATGCCTTTCGCCTGCATATTTTGCTTAACTATCAAAATAAATGAAATTAATAAAAAAGAACATGAATTAAGTCACACATACACACACAGAGATCACAAATTGATTACAATAAATCATAATTATGAAATGGAAAAGAGGGAATACAAGTAACAAAGGAAATTATGGGATTTATAAATATTTAAGAATTTTATATTCTTCATACGCACTGCTGGTCAAACATGCTCGAAAGGATTCAACAATTGTTGGTACAATCATCTTGTCACGTTCTACGATATTTGCTGTCAAAAACTTTTGTACATTTTCAATATTTATATCGCCATCAGCCTTAAGGGAATTCGTTTCACGATAAATACAATCCGGATAACACTTTATATTAAACAGAAATAAAAGAAAAAGACAAAAATTATAAAAAAAAGTTATTGCAATTCAAGTGTCTTTGTCTTTGTCTTCGTCATCTTAATCTATTTCAATTCAAATAACAACAAGAAAGAATTATATGTTCGGCAATGTCGAATCTTCACCCTCCACCACAAATGCTTGTATGTAAATACGTTATGTTTCGTTAATACACACTCACAAATACACTCACAAAAGTATATACATAAATAGAAGACTTCTCAGGACCGTAAAAATACTCAGGACAAATTTCATTGTCAATTATTGTGGATTTGACATGCTAACAACAGGCAGACAGACGGATATAGCTTAATCGATTCAGATTTTGATTTGATGCAAGAACATATATACATTATGGGGCCTGAGATGATTCCTTCTTAGCGTAACATAAGGAATGACAAAGTTAATATACCCTCACGACAGACGGACGGACAGACAGACGGACATAGCTATATGGACTTAGATTTTAATTTGATGCGAGAATATTTATAAATTATGAGGTCCGAGATTATTCCTTTTTAGCGTTACACACGGAATGATAAAGTTAACGTACATCACTATCATCACTTGTTGTGGTGCAGGGTATAATAAAACAAATTTTTATCTAAATCTAAACAACAAATAAAAAATTGTATTTCGGAAATATCTCCTTCATTTTCATCTTACCACATGTGCAAATGCTGGATATTTGTCATTATGTGATTTAAAAGATTTTATTTGTTTATGACATTTTTCAACTGCATCACCCATATTGATCTCAGGTATACGACAACATTTGCCGATGTCCTTTTTATCATAAAAAATATTAAAAAAAAAAATAAAAATAAATAAAAAACAACAAAATTAAATTAAAATTTATTCTGTATAAATTTTGTGTAGATGTCATCATCCAACAATATCTTGTGCAAATATTTGTTTGGTTGAATGTGTATTTTGAAAAATATTAATTTAATATCTTCCTGTTACCCCCATTGTGCACTGACAGATGTTTAATTTAATACACATCGATTTTTTTTTTTAATAAATGAAAACATGTTATGGTTTATTAATACAATCGAACAGAAAATATAAGACACACTTTTTCGAAATTACGAAATTTTCTATAAATTTAAAATTTCTCAAAAATTATCTTTAAATTTAGAATTTTTTCGAAGATTTTCTATAAATTGAGAAAATTTTCTGTAAATTGAAAATTTCCTCTAAATATGTGGTTCATCGAAAATTTTCTCAAAATAACTGGTTTATCGAAAATTTTCTCTAAATATGTGGTTTATAGAAAATTTTCTCTAAATATGTAGTTTATCGAAAATTTCCTCTAAATATGTGATTTATCGAAAATTTCCTCTAAATATGTGGTTTATCGAAAATTTCCTCTAAATATGTGGTTTATCGAAAATTTCCTCTAAATATGTGATTTATCGAAAATTTTCTCTAAATATGTAGTTTATCGAAAATTTCCTCTAAATATGTGGTTTATCGAAAATTTTCTCTAAATATTTGGTTTATCGAAAATTTTCTCTAAAAATGAGATTTATCGAAAATTTCCTTTAAATATGTGATTTATCGAAAGTTTTCTCTAAATATGTGATTTATCGAAAGTTTTCTCTAAATATGAGATTTATCGAAATTTTCTCTAAATGTGTAGTTTATCGAAAATTTTCTCTAAATATGAGATTTATCGAAAATTTTCTCTAAATGTGTAGTTTATCGAAAATTTTCTCTAAATATGTAGTTTATCGAAAATTTTCTCTAAATATGTGATTTATCGAAAGTTTTCTCTAAATATGTAGTTTATCGAAAATTTTCTCTAAATATGTGATTTATCGAAAATTTTCTCTAAATATGTAGTTTTTCGAAAGTTTTCTCTAAATATGTAGTTTATCGAAAGTTTTCTCTAAATATGTAGTTTATCGAAAATTTTCTCTAAATATGTGATTTATCGAAAATTTTCTCTAAATATGTGATTTATCGAAAATTTTCTCTAAATATGTGATTTATCGAAAATTTTCTCTAAATATGTGATTTATCGAAAATTTTCTCTAAATATGTGATTTATCGAAAATTTTCTCTAAATATGTGATTTATCGAAAATTTTCTCTAAATATGTAGTTTATCGAAAATTTCCTCTAAATATGTGATTTATCGAAAATTTTCTCTAAATATGTAGTTTATCGAAAATTTTCTCTAAATATGTGGTTTATCGAAAATTTTCTCTAAATTTGAGATTTATCGAAAATTTTCTTTTAATAGATATTTGATCTTAAATGTCTTTAATATGGAAAATAGATCTTTAGCGTCTTTCGTATAGGAAAAATGTTTTAAATTTTTTTTTTTGTAGAGAAAGTTTTCTCCATTTATCTTCCATTTTTTATAGAAAATTTATTACAAAATTCTTTTTTACGGAAAACTGATCACAAATATATGTCATATTCACATTTGATCTTAAATTTCTTCTGTATTAATAATTGATTTAAATATCATTTAAGTTGTTAAAAAAATGTTGTGGGATTTATTACCTTTAACACTTTATTTGTTTGTTTTTGTTTGTTTTTGGAAAAAGGCATAAATAATTAAATATTTATTGTTTGTTGTAGATTGATAATGAAAAAAAGAATATATATATAGTGGTTGCACATATCAATTATTATTAATTAAATTTCAAAAGAGAAGAAGAACTATAACCTTTTTAACAAAATACAATTATTTTTTAAAATCCCTTCCGAAGAATACAAAATTAATTGAAATATAATTTTGATTTACGAAAAAGGGAAAATATGCCAGTAATGAATGAATGACAATTAAATTTAAATTTGTCTAATTTGAACAATAATTATTGATTTACTTACAAAATTTTCAAATGTTGGTGGTTGCGTACAATTAAATGAACCCGGTGTTGCAGCAGCAACAGCCGCTAAAGGATTCTTCTGAAAGGATTCCGAAAAAAGATAAATAAATTCAACATTAAAATTCTTTTTCATGTTTGAGTTTCAGATTTGTGTGTTTGTCTACTTACAATTTTATGAAAGGAAGATAAATACAACAAAACAATCAATTTCACAAATTTAGCTTGAATTTTAAACATTTTTGTCATATTGTTAGAAGAACCGTGTTTGGTGATGACAAACGACAAATAACAATTAAAAATGTTAATTTGGAATTGAAAAGTTTTTGAAATGAAATCTACATGCGTTTTCTGTATTTATATGATTTGTTTTCGGAGATTAGTGACTGTTAGGTGAAGTGGAAATTTTCAATGTTATTTTGTCACAGCTGATGATGATGATGACAATGACGATGACAACATGACCCTCGTAAATGGTGTTAATAATAAACAAATAAGAATGTCATATTCAGCAATGCCGAATCTTCACTACACTCCACCACAAATGCCTGTGAAGTAAATACATTATGTTTCGTACATACACATTCACACATACACTCACGGGAACACTCAATAAGCCATAAAACATAACATAACTTTTCGCTACTGAACCGATTTTGATAATTTGGGAATGGTAAAAATTTTTCCGTGAACTTAAAGATTACCTCAGTTATCGCTCTATATCTTTTAGTATACTGAACCAATTTCGCTGGTTTTATAAAGGAAACTTTTCAGAACTTTAACAAATACTCAGCGTTACACACGGAATAACAAACTTAATATACCCTCTTCACCACTTGTGGTGGTGGAGGGTATAAACAAAAAAAGTTGACTTAATTTGTGTGTTTTTGTAAAAAGGTCATCATACGATTTGAACCTTGATTCACGGTTAGAAAAATAACACTTATTTTTCTATTGCTCTATTTTTAACTGTAATTCGTTCTACCGTTTCCTTTAAATTTCCCACTTCTACACAGCTAATTATAGTCAATTCATGCTTTTGAAAGGTGTGTGTAACTGATATCTCAAAAAAGCTTAAAATGACTTTTATTAGCTTAAGAGGTCAATCACAAATTCAGTCAGTCAGAATTTACGTCATCCTGATTTGCTTCAAATTATTGTGACTTAAATCACAAACTGAAGGTTTATTTCTAATGGACTTGATTGTTTTATTTATCCATGACTTTTTTTGAAATAATTTAACGCCTCATTTAATTTGTGCTATTTTACAAAATTTTGCTATTTACTGGGGATTTTATTTATTTAAAGCTTTAAACTTATTTTTAATTACTAAAGTTCTTAATTTGGTTAATTAAGAATTAAATGATGCAACGTACATTTGGCTTTAATTACAATTAAAGTTAATTGAAGGGAATTTAATAGAAATACGACAACATTTTTTGAAAATTATCAAAATTTATCGAAAATTTTGCTTAAATTAGTAATTTATCAAAAAAAATTTCTCTCAAACAAAGAAAATTAAGCGAAACTTTTCTCAGAAAGAAAATTTCACTAACATTTCCTTAAAAAAGAAAATTTATCGTGAATCTTCTCTAAATCGAAAATTTATCGTAAATTTTCTCTAACTCTAAAATTTATCGTAAATTTTCTCTAAATTGAAAATTTATCGTAAATTTTCTCTAAATCGAATCGAAGATTAATCGTAAATTTTGTCCAACTCGCAAATTTATCGTAAATTTCCCCTAAATCGAAAATTTATCGTTAATTTTCTTTAAATCGAAAATTTATCGTAATTTTTCTCTAAATCGAAAATTTATCGTAAATCTTCTCTAAATCGAAAATTAATCTTAAATTTTCTAAAAATCAAAAAATAATTGTAAATTTTTTCTAAATCGAAAATTTATCGTAAATTTTCTCTAAATCGAAAATTTATCGTAAATTTTCTCTAAATCGAAAGTTTATCGTAAATTTTCTCTAAATCGAAAGTTTATCGTAAATTTTCTCTTAATCGAAAATTTATCGTAAATTTTCTCTTAATCGAAAATTTATCGTAAATTTTCTCTTAATCGAAAATTTATCGGAAATTTTCTCATAATCGAAAATTTTCTCTAAATCGAAAATTTATCATAAATTTTTTTAAATCGAAAATTTATCGTAAATTTTCTCTAAATCGAAAATTTATCGTCAATTTTCTCTAAATCGAAAATTTATCGTAAATTTTCTCTAAATCGAAAATTTATCGTAATTTTTCTCTAAATCGCAAAATATATCGTAAATTTTCTCTAAATCGAAAATTTATCGTAAATTTTCTCTAAATCGAAAATTTATCGTAAATTTTCTCTAAATTGAAAATTTATCGTAAATTTTCTCTAAATTGAAAATTTATCGTAAATTTTCTCTAAATTGAAAATTTATCGTAAATTTTCTCTAAATCGAGAATTTATCATTAATTTTCTCTAAATCGCAAAATTTATTGTAAATTTTCTCTAAATCAAAAATTTATCGTACATTTTACTTAAGTCGAAAATTTGTGGCAATTTTTCTCCAAATCGAATTTTTTCGTTTTTGGCGAACTTTTCAATAAATATTTAATAGAAAATTGATTTTTGTCTTTTATTTTATTTGTTTACATTCGATTTGGGATTTTTACTTTATTACATTACATGAATTAAAAGCTATAAATCATAAACCACTGAGAATTAAAACTGAATATGTATTTGTATGTTTTTCGTGTGACTCTAAACCTAATAAAACCTTGAATTTAGTTTTCCAATTTTTGTTATTAAAGTTTTTATTTTGTGATTTTTTAAATTTTCGTTTAAATTGTTTTATATTTTTTATACCCTACACCATCGCAGGTGGTTACACCAACTCCCATATAACCCCTTTAAAAAAATCGCTTTAAAAACGCATAAATAAGAATACATCAGAAAATCAAATTATACGAGGATCGTTCGTTAATTTTCCCTAACTACTACTGATAACCAAATTTTTGGTGTAAGGAAATTAGATAGTCGGGTTTGACCGACTAATACGTTCTTTCTTGTTCTCATTGGTGTTTGAAGCAAAACAAAATTGGTCAATATTTGTTAAATCCTTTTTTGTTCTTTTTTTAAAATGAATAAATTCATATTGGGAAAATCTTGGAAAAGAAGAACAAAAAAAAAAAAAAAAGAGTGAACAGAATGAAAAGCATTTGGCCATTTCATGGAAAAACTGAAAAATTTTATTTAAATATTTGTTAACAAATAACAAATATTTACATAAAAATGATTGGTCTCGTACAAGTTAATGTTCGGGTGTTAAAATTTTGCCATGGAATTGAAAAGGGTTGGTGGGAGGAGGTTAAGGGAAGATGACTTGGGTCTAGTAGTGTACAGGATGCTGAAAGAAAAAGTTTTAGGTTTTTTTAGAAACAGTATTTTAGGGGTTAAAGCGAATGTTCTTTGTTCAGTTAAATGTAAATTTTTGAAAATTTTAAAGTTTCAAATTAAAGAAAAACACTTTAATTTGTGATTTATATTTTTTTCTTAATATCACATATCAATATCTCTGTTTTCAAGGTTCTCAGCCATAAAATGATGAATTTAATTAAACGTAAAAAAATATTCTTTCGATTAAATATTTGCTGTAGGTGTATTTGTTATCCCGTATCCAAGTGCTTGTATGTGTTTGTATTGCTTTACATATGTTTTCCTTTTATACGTTGATTTCCTTTTTAAAGATTCTGTCATATATCAAATAAGAGCTTTATATATGTATATTAGCGTAATTATGTCTGTATGAATGTGATTTGAGATTTAATGCTGGTTAAAGTTTATTTGTTTGTGTAAATCCATAATAAATCTTATTAAACCTGCAGGTGTGTGTTCGAACTGTATGTGTATGTGAACGTGTGTAGTTGTGTCTTATTTTTGCAATCGAATATTTAACCAAAATATCGCATGCAGGTTACAGGTAAACAACTTAAAAAGACAACAAGATTTTGACACTCATCCTTCACTTCGAATTATTAGCAAATAATAACAAAGTAAAGTTATGCGAATAAATACAATCGATAACCAAATAAGAGAAATTTTTGATTTAATGAAAATTGACGATAAATTTTCGATTTAGAGAAAATTTTCGATTTAGAGAAAATTTGCAATAAATTTTCGATTTAGAGGAAATTTACGATAAATTTTCGATTTAGAGAAAATTTACGATAAATTTTCGATTTAGAGAAAATTGACGATAAATTTTCGATTTAGAGAAAATTTACGATAAATTTTCGATTTAGAGAAAATTTACGATAAATTTTCGATTTAGAGAAAATTTACGATAAATTTTCGATTTAGAGAAAATTTACGATAAATTTTCGATTTAGAGAAAATTTACGATAAATTTGCGATTTAAAGAAAATTAACGATAAATTTTCGATTTAGAGGAAAATTACGATAAATTTGCGATTTAGAGGAAATTTACGATAAATTTTCGATTTAGAGAAATTTACGATAAATTTTCATTTTAATACAATTTTACGAAAAATTTCAACTTAATAAAAATTGTCGAAAAATTTTCGATTTAGAAAAAATTTACGATCAATTTTCGATTTAGAGAAAATTTACGATCAATTTTCGATTTAGAGAAAATTTACGATAAATTTTCGATTTAGAGAAAATTTACGATAAATTTTCGATTTAGAGAAAATTTACGATAAATTTTCGATTAAGAGAAAATTTACGATAAATTTTCGATTAAGAGAAAATTTACGATACATTTTCGATTAAGAGAAAATTTACGATACATTTTCGATTAAGAGAAAATTTACGATAAATTTTCGATTTAGAGAAAATTTACAATAAATTTTCGATTAAGAGAAAATTTACGATAAATTTTCGATTTAGAGAAAATTTACGCAAAATTTTCGATTTAGAGAAAATTTATGCAAAATTTTCTATTTAGAGAAAATTTACGATAAATTTTCGATTTAGAGAAAATTTACGATAAATTTTCGATTTAGAGAAAATTTACGATAAATTTTCGATTTAGAGAAAATTTACGATAAATTTTCGATTTAGAGAAAATTTACGATAAATTTTCGATTTAGAGAAAATTTACGATAAATTTTCGATTTAGAGAAAATTTACGATAAATTTTCGATTTAGAGAAAATTACGATAAATTTGCGATTTAAAGAAAATTAACGATAAATTTCGATTTAGAGGAAAATTACGATAATGCGATTTAGAGGAAATTACGAAAATTTTCGATTTAGAAAATTACGTAAATTTCATTTTAATACAATTTTACGAAAAATTTCAACTAATAAAAATTGTCGAAAAATTTTCGATTTAGAAAAAATTTACGATAAATTTTCGATTTAGAGAAAATTTACGATAAATTTGCGATTTAAAGAAAATTAACGATAAATTTTCGATTTAGAGGAAATTTACGATAAATTTCGATTTAGAGAAAATTTATGAAAATTTTCATTTTAATGCAATTTTTACGATAAATGTTTAACTTAATGAAAATTGCCGATAATTTTCGATTTAGAAAAACTTACGATCAATTTTCGATTTTAAAGAAATTTACGATCAATTTCAAAATCAATTTTCGATTTAAATTTATAGAAAATTTTCTGGAAATTCACAATTTGTACGAAATTTTCTTTTATTCTTTATTATATAATTTTTCTATTCACGTTCATGTATGTGTGTTCGTATTATGTGTGTGTTTGTAAGCATAAATCTAATTGTGATATATGGAGGGTTGACAAAATAAGTGAATTTGTTATAATGACAATATTACGTTGTTGTATCAATTAATTGTTTGTTACATAAGATCGATGAATGTTGTAACAATTTATTGTTACGACATAAGAAGAAAACGTAAATTAATAATTGAAATCTTTAAATTCAAACTAAAAAGAGAGATTAACTATTTCACTTTAACTTAAAATTCTTCATAATTGTTCATTGTTGTTATGAAATTTCTAAAATAATTTTATTTGCTTTTTTTAACATTTTTTAAAATCAATATTTTTCAATGTTAAGATTTTGTAGAACAAAAATTCTCGAAATTTTCCTTTTTTCGTTGATTTTTATTTTTATCAAAATCAAGTTAACAAATACAAGTTCGTTTGGTTAGACGTACAGTGTTTCAAATGTGTTTTACATTTCCTACATCTGAAACGATTTTAAATATTTTGATATGATTGGATTTTGCTACAAAAAACCTTGTCGCATGGGTAGTCTATCTCTTATAGTTTAAGAGATATTAAACTTTTAAAATTAAAAAATTTATTTTTTGATCAATCTTAGCAAAGTTTTATGCCATAATTTGGGATAAAAACTGCTAATTTTTGTAGCCAAATATCTCTTAAACTATAAGAGATGCGACGAGGCTTTATAAAGGTGTTTATTGGCAGAATCCACTCATATAAATCTTTAAATTCGGTTTAGATACATGGAATTCGGAGGTGACCAGTTTTAGCACCCTGTGCATCGATCTTAGGTCGGTCCAAATACATAAAGCTCTAAACTTAAACTCGCCTACACGTCTACTATCACTTAATATTTTTTTTAAATCGAACTAGTTGTTCGGAAGTCACAGATTTATTTCCATTTCCTTTTTCATTTAAAACACTGTGAGAAGTTCGTTTCCGGTAAAATGTATCTTTAACTTGTGTGTGTATG
Source organism: Cochliomyia hominivorax (assembly GCA_004302925.2). Lineage (NCBI taxonomy): Eukaryota > Metazoa > Arthropoda > Insecta > Diptera > Calliphoridae > Cochliomyia > Cochliomyia hominivorax. Next base: position 67,988,044 of record PYHX02000494.1, read on the forward strand.
TGTGTGAGTTTAATATTCGTTTGTTGTTAAAACTTTTTTAACCAAAAAACACGTTTTTAATCAACGTTTTATAGAGGGGTGTAGAATGGAATGGAAATAAACTTTATATTCAAAAAAAAAAAATGCAAAATTTACGCGGAATGTGTATTACAGGGATCATAAAGTCTTTGGGTTAACTTAGGAAATGAATAAAATAAATAAGCGAAAAAATCCCATATTAATGTACCATATTGATGTCAATACGCATATTTTCATTCTGTTATTGAAACCGTATTTATGGCATGATTGTTTTTTTAAATCGAAAATGGAGTTCTTTGAACCGTCTGAGAATGTTGCCATGAGGTCTCAAGTTAGGGCAAATTTAATATATAAAGTACTTAATTCATATTTGCCAAAACATATTTAAGCCAAAAATATTTTTAAGATTCTAAACTTATGAATCTTCGCTATCATCCGGTGAACTTTCACATGCAACATTCATGACTTTTTCTAAAACAATCACATTTGCACGTTCTCTTAAAGTTTAATCATCGTTTGAATAAATGAAAACTACAAAAGGAATAAAATTCTTTTGGCAATAAAATCTAAACTAATTTGAAATTTGGATTCTTGTTTTCTTAGATACTTCTCCAGTATGCAGACTAGAAACTATACAAGTGTGTAGTCTAGAAACTAGTCTATTGTATAGACTAGAAACTTGTCTATTGTATAGACTAGAAACTAGTCTATTGTATAGACTAGAAACTAGTCTATTGTATAGACTAGAAACTAGTCTATTGTATAGACTAGAAACTAGTCTATTGTATAGACTAGAAACTAGTCTATTGTATAGACTAGAAACTAGTCTATTGTATAGACTAGAAACTAGTCTATTGTATAGACTAGAAACTAGTCTATTGTATAGACTAGAAACTAGTCTATTGTATAGACTAGAAACTAGTCTATTGTATAGACTAGAAACTAGTCTATTGTATAGACTAGAAACTAGTCTATTGTATAGACTAGAAACTAGTCTATTGTATAGACTAGAAACTAGTCTATTGTATAGACTAGAAACTAGTCTATTGTATAGACTAGAAACTAGTCTATTGTATAGACTAGAAACTAGTCTATTGTATAGACTAGAAACTAGTCTATTGTATAGACTAGAAACTAGTCTATTGTATAGACTAGAAACTAGTCTATTGTATAGACTAGAAACTAGTCTATTGTATAGACTAGAAACTAGTCTATTGTATAGACTAGAAACTAGTCTATTGTATAGACTAGAAACTAGTCTATTGTATAGACTAGAAACTAGTCTATTGTATAGACTAGAAACTAGTCTATTGTATAGACTAGAAACTAGTCTATTGTATAGACTAGAAACTAGTCTATTGTATAGACTAGAAACTAGTCTATTGTATAGACTAGAAACTAGTCTATTGTATAGACTAGAAACTAGTCTATTGTATAGACTAGAAACTAGTCTATTGTATAGACTAGAAACTAGTCTATTGTATAGACTAGAAACTAGTCTATTGTATAGACTAGAAACTAGTCTATTGTATAGACTAGAAACTAGTCTATTGTATAGACTAGAAACTAGTCTATTGTATAGACTAGAAACTAGTCTATTGTATAGACTAGAAACTAGTCTATTGTATAGACTAGAAACTAGTATATTGTATAGACTAGAAACTAGTCTATTGTATAGACTAGAAACTAGTATATTGTATAGACTAGAAACTAGTCTATTGTATAGACTAGAAACTAGTATATTGTATAGACTAGAAACTAGTCTATTGTATAGACTAGAAACTAGTCTATTGTATAGACTAGAAACTAGTATATTGTATAGACTAGAAACTAGTCTATTGTATAGACTAGAAACTAGTCTATTGTATAGACTAGAAACTAGTCTATTGTATAGACTAGAAACTAGTCTATTGTATAGACTAGAAACTAGTCTATTGTATAGACTAGAAACTAGTCTATTGTATAGACTAGAAACTAGTCTATTGTATAGACTAGAAACTAGTCTATTGTATAGACTAGAACTTAGAAACTAGTCTATTGTATAGACTAGAAACTAGTCTATTGTATAGACTAGAACTAGTCTATGTATAGACTAGAAACTAGTCTATTGTATAGACTAGAAACTAGTCTATTGTATAGACTAGAACTAGTCTATTGTATAGACTAGAAACTAGTCTATTGTATAGACTAGAAACTAGTCTATTGTATAGACTAGAAACTAGTCTATTGTATAGACTAGAAACTAGTCTATTGTATAGACTAGAAACTAGTCTATTGTATAGACTAGAAACTAGTCTATTGTATAGACTAGAAACTAGTCTATTGTATAGACTAGAAACTAGTCTATTGTATAGACTAGAAACTAGTCTATTGTATAGACTAGAAACTAGTTTATTGTATAGACTAGAACCTGGTCTATTGTATAGACTAGAAACTAGTCTATTGTATAGACTAGAAACTAGTTTATTGTATAGACTAGAACCTGGTCTATTGTATAGACTAGAAACTAGTCTATTGTATAGACTAGAACCTGGTCTATTGTATAGACTAGAAACTAGTCTATTGTATAGACTAGAAACTAGTCTATTGTATAGACTAGAAACTAGTCTATTGTATAGACTAGAAACTAGTCTATTGTATAGACTAGAACCTGGTCTATTGTATAGACTAGAACCTGGTCTATTGTATAGACTAGAACCTGGTCTATTGTATAGACTAGAAACTAGTCTATTGTATAGACTAGAAACTAGTCTATTGTATAGACTGGAAACTAGTCTATTGTATAGACTAGAAACTAGTCTATTGTATAGACTAGAACTAGTCTATTGTATAGACTAGAACCTGGTCTATTGTATAGACTAGAAACTAGTCTATTGTATAGACTAGAACCTGGTCTATTGTATAGACTAGAAACTAGTCTATTGTATAGACTAGAACCTGGTCTATTGTATAGACTAGAACCTGGTCTATTGTATAGACTAGAAACTAGTCTATTGTATAGACTAGAACCTGGTCTATTGTATAGACTAGAAACTAGTCTATTGTATAGACTAGAAACTAGTCTATTGTATAGACTAGAAACTAGTCTATTGTATAGACTAGAAACTAGTCTATTGTATAGACTAGAAACTAGTCTATTGTATAGACTAGAAACTAGTCTATTGTATAGACTAGAACCTGGTCTATTGTATAGACTAGAACCTGGTCTATTGTATAGACTAGAACTAGTCTATTGTATAGACTAGAAACTAGTCTATTGTATAGACTAGAAACTAGTCTATTGTATAGACTGGAAACTAGTCTATTGTATAGACTAGAAACTAGTCTATTGTATAGACTAGAAACTAGTCTATTGTATAGACTAGAAACTAGTCTATTGTATAGACTAGAAACTAGTCTATTGTATAGACTAGAAACTAGTCTATTGTATAGACTAGAAACTAGTCTATTGTATAGACTAGAAACTAGTCTATTGTATAGACTAGAAACTAGTCTATTGTATAGACTAGAACCTGGTCTATTGTATAGACTAGAACCTGGTCTATTGTATAGACTAGAAACTAGTCTATTGTATAGACTAGAACCTGGTCTATTGTATAGACTAGAAACTAGTCTATTGTATAGACTAGAAACTAGTCTATTGTATAGACTAGAAACTAGTCTATTGTATAGACTAGAAACTAGTCTATTGTATAGACTAGAAACTAGTCTATTGTATAGACTAGAAACTAGTCTATTGTATAGACTAGAACCTGGTCTATTGTATAGACTAGAACCTGGTCTATTGTATAGACTAGAAACTAGTCTATTGTATAGACTAGAAACTAGTCTATTGTATAGACTAGAACCTGGTCTATTGTATAGACTAGAACCTGGTCTATTGTATAGACTAGAAACTAGTCTATTGTATAGACTAGAAACTAGTCTATTGTATAGACTAGAAACTAGTCTATTGTATAGACTGGAAACTAGTCTATTGTATAGACTAGAAACTAGTCTATTGTATAGACTAGAAACTAGTCTATTGTATAGACTAGAAACTAGTCTATTGTATAGACTAGAAACTAGTCTATTGTATAGACTAGAAACTAGTCTATTGTATAGACTAGAAACTAGTCTATTGTATAGACTAGAAACTAGTCTATTGTATAGACTAATTAATCTCATAGATTAGAAACACTTTTAGTCTCTTATATAGACTATAGAATGTATATGAATACTCTTAATATTTATAACTAAATATAAGAGAAACGTTTAAAGCAGAAATATCAATAGAATTTCAAATAGAAAATTCACATCGACTTAAATCCGTTTCCTGTTTAAAAATTTATATTATTTGGTTTATTCGAATTTCAAAAAATCTTGGCAACAATTTTATTGTATTTTTATAAAGTCAAAATTAAACTTGCATTTTGGACTTGAGTTTTACGTAACGGTTTTACTTTGATTTATAAAAAGGGGTTGTAAGTATTTTTGCCTACTTGAATTCGCCATTTTTTTTAATAATTTTTTTGTTTTAAAAAACGATTTTTATAAACGAAGGCAGTTTTATTAACGTAATAAATATTTTTTTCTTTTTAATATAATTTTTCTCTTAAATTAAATCCTTTTTTACCTTTTGAAGGTAATTGAAATGTATTAAATCTTGTTAAAGTAAATGAAGGTATAATTTTTAAAGCGTTTTGAAGGGAAGTAAATGTGATTTAGTGATTTAAAAAAAATGTAAATTAGAATTATTAGAATATTTTGAATTGAATACTTAAATTGTGGGTTATACGATTCTTTAAAATTAACAAAAGCTTTGAAAAGAATTTTCCGGAAGGACATCTGGAGGGAAATACTTTAAGGCTTAATTTTGATTTTTTATTGTTTTGATTTTTCCCCAATTTTTTTAAATATTTCTTGAGATTAGAAGTGCGTGTTAAAAATTGCTTAGAGATTTAAAAACCCATAATAACTGACGTTTTAGTGTAGGGTGTTAGAAAAATATATTGAAAAATTAAATACAAATTGAATTAAGAACAATTTTCAAAGAATTTTATTAAAATATATTTTTCTAAAATTTTCTCCCTTTTGATCCCCTCCACCACCGCAAGTGATGATGAGAGTCTATTTACTTTGTCATTCCATGTGTAACACCAAAAAGGAAAGGATCTCAAACCCCATAAAGTATATTATATTTTTGCATTAAATTAAAATATGAGTCGATTTAACTATGCCCGTCTATTCGTCTGTCTGTTGGAAACATTCTCACGTTCGAATTCAATGACATTCGGCCAAGTTATATGTTATTGTCCTAAACAGTTTCCGATATAAAACCGATATCTGAGACAAACTCAAAGTAACGAAAAAAGTTTCCTAAATTTTTTCAACAAAATGTAAACGGATTAAACAAAAATTTTACTATAATATACAATTATATGTTCTTCATCAAAATCAGATCCATAAAAAAGCTGAAATTTGCAAAATTTTGATACACCCCAAAATTTGTGTCATATGGATCGCAATTTTTTTTGGAAAATTTATGAAAATTGTCAAATATGTTTTGTGATACAATAATAAACTGAAAGAAAAAAGATTGTGCTGGAGTCTTTATATGACTTAGCTCCCATATAACGCCCCTTCCCGGTATACTGTTTAAAGCTGTTTAAGCTTTGAAATATAAACCAATTTTATTGAAATTTGGCACAATTAATTTTCTAGCCATCCTTAATATATGTTACTAATTTCATAAATATCGGTCCATTATTTGATATACGCCCTTTTCTGAAAAACGCATTTGTGGTTATAAAACACTTAAATAGAAAATGATTCTAATGGAATTCGGCACGATGATTTTTCTAAATGTCTTTAATTTATATTATTAATATGAACAGTTTCGGTCCATATTTTGCTATAGCTCCCATATAAGGCGCCTTCCCGGAAAACATTTGTGACCATATAAAACTAGTTAAAATGACAAATTCTGTTCAAATTATTTTTTAACTATCTGGAACTATCTGACCAACATTGGTCCATATTTGCAGTAGCTCCCATATAACGTCCCTTCCCGGAAAACAGATTTGAATTTATAAAAATATTATTTCAATATTAACAAGTTTAATTTAAATTCGTCACGATTATTTTTCAAACTGTCCTGCATATATGATACTTCCTTGGCGAATTCAAGTCCATATTTTATTATAGATATCATTTAAGGTCCTTCTTGGACTAAACCTTTAAACATATTAGACTTTTAAACTTCAAACGATTCTATTGAAAGTCGGCACAATAATTGGTAGAGGATATTCAATATTCGGCACAGCCGAATATAGCATTCTTACTTGTATTATTTAAAATAAAATTCATAACATTTTCAATATCATGTAATTTAATTATTTACTTAAAAATTCTTACATGTCAATTTGAAGCCGCAAAAACTAAAATAAATTCCGGAAATTGTAAAGATTTTATCATTGTTAATCTCAGATTACCACAGAGAGGAAATAAAATTCCTTAGATTTTCATATTTTAAACATTTTAAAATAAATGTTTTGTTATAAAAGTAAATAAGAAAAAATAAATACACTGAAAAAATCATGAAAAATATTTATGATAAAATTGAATGTTTAATTAAGACTAAATTAACTAAAATAAATTCATATTTTAAGCAAAAATAATTCTAAAATTGTTGAAATTTCTTTAAAAATCTATATTTTTCGCATAAACGTTTCTCCAAGTGTATTTTTTCTATTTCACAAAAAATTACTGTAAAATAAATTTAATATTCATTCATTTAAAAGGTAAAATAATGTTATCTAATCTAAATAGACAGATATGAATTTCAAAATTGCTGTAGCTGTTGTGTGTTAATGTAGACTATAATTGGTCCAATTAATTTTTGTGTACATTTCTAAATCCTGATGGTTATTGTTACCAAAACAAAAATGTTTTCAAAATGTTATTTTACATTTTACTTAAACAATTTTCCCTTAAAGCCCTTCAAAGTAATAAATGTGGACTGTAATTTAGCCAAAAGCTTAATAACAATTTTCTTTAAAATCTTAACTATAATTAACTGTACATCTGAGACAAAATTCTTGTCGAAAGCAGATACTTTACAGTGTGCAAACTGAAATAGACTAAAAGCTATTGACTACTTTAAGAAATAGTCTAACCAAAAAAAGAGTCTAGTAGCTAAACTAGAGACATAAATACAGGGTCCAGACTAGAAACCAGTCTAGCGTCATGACTAGAAACTGGTGTGTCTATAATAGGAACTATTTTAGTATCTAGACTAGAAACTAGTTCCATATCTTGGTTTAAAACTGATCTAGAGTCTAGACAAAAAACTGGTCTAAAAATTATTTTTTAATATATTAATCAAATTTGAAAGACTGGACTCTTCTTTATCGACTACAGACCATACACTTGTCCATTATATAGGCGAGATACTAGTATGTAATACAGACTATAATCTAGGCTATTTTAACAAGTATATTTCAAAGACTTATCCGTCACAAATGTTCACCAAAATCTATACTATAATAACTGTACAAAAAAGAGTAGTGGTGTTTGGACTTGTCTTATCTAGAAACTATTGACTAGACTGGAAGATAATCTATTAACTAACTCAGACAATTTTTAATTTTCTAGACTAGAAGCTAGTCTAGCATCTAAAGTAGAAACTAGACTAGAAAACAGTTGAATGTCTAGACATGAAAGCAGTCTAGTGCCTAGACTGGAAACTGGTTTAGTGTCTAGACTTCTAATTAGTCTAATATTTAGACTAGAATCTAAACAAGAAAATAGTTTAGTGTCTTGACTAGAAACTAATCTAGTGTCTAGACTAGAAACTCGTCTAGTGTCTAGACTAGAAACTCGTCTAGTGTCTAGGCTAGAAACTCGTCTAGTGTCTAGACTAGAAACTCGTCTAGTGTCTAGACTAGAAACTCGTCTAGTGTCTAGACTAGAAACTAGTCTAGTGTCTAGACTAGAAACTAGTTTTTTTTTTTTTCATAATTTTATTGATTCTTCCCCAAGCAGTTATGCCATGCCTAATGTATGATTCAGCTAAGGAAAAATAAGCTTGCTTAAGGACATCATAAGGAGTGCAGTTACTTAAGTGGAAGAGACTATATGCTGCTTTTCTTAGTTGCTTTTTGAGATTTTGAATTTGCGATAGTGTCTAGACTAGAAACTAGTCTAGTGTCTAGACTAGAAACTAGTCTAGTGTCTAGACTAGAAACTAGTCTAGTGTCTAGACTAGAAACTAGTCTAGTGTCTAGACTAGAAACTAGTCTAGTGTCTAGACTAGAAACTAGTCTAGTGTCTAGACTAGAAACTAGTCTAGTGTCTAGACTAGAAACTAGTCTAGTGTCTAGACTAGAAACTAGTCTAGTGTCTAGACTAGAAACTAGTCTAGTGTCTAGACTAGAAACTAGTCTAGTGTCTAGACTAGAAACTAGTCTAGTGTCTAGACTAGAAACTAGTCTAGTGTATAGACTAGAAACTAGTCTAGTGTCTAGACTAGAAACTAGTCTAGTGTCTAGACTAGAAACTAGTCTAGTGTATAGACTAGAAACTAGTCTAGTGTCTAGACTAGGAACTAGTCTAGTGTCTATACTAGAAACTAGTCTAGTGTCTAGACTAGAAACTAGTCTAGTGTATAGACTAGAAACTAGTCTAGTGTCTAGACTAGAAACTAGTCTAGTGTCTAGACTAGAAACTAGTCTAGTGTCTAGACTAGGAACTAGTCTAGTGTCTAGACTAGGAACTAGTCTAGTGTCTATACTAGAAACTAGTCTAGTGTTTTAACTAGAAACTTGTCTAGCGTCTATACTAGTCAGTGTCTATTTTAAATCATGAAATTACTCAATGATTAGAACTGGAATCCATTCTACTTTTTAGACTACATACTAGTCTATAATATAGTCTAAATACTAGACTATCATACTGAATATACCCTAATCTGTTATATAAACAAGGAACAAGACTGTTATATAGACAAGAAACTCATCTATTCTATAGACTAAAAATTATATAGATCCGATTTAAGTCTAGACAATAGACTAGATTTTAGTCTATACTAGTCTAGACTAGACTCTAAGTTAGACAATCGACTAGATTTTAGTCTTTCCATAAGACAAGTTTATGGTACAGACAATAAACTGAAATAGAAACTATTCTATTGTTTTGTGCCTTTTTTACAGAAAAGATTCTAATTTGTCGTTTAGACTGCACAATAAACTGGTCTAATTTAATAGTCTTAATTCTAATATATTGTCTAAATTGTAGTCTAGTCTTCTCTCTAATCTGGTATCTACGATCTTTTCTATTATATGGAGTCGAGTTACGTCCATTGTCTAGACTTAGCGCTTAAACCACATAATGCAGACAGTTAGCTAGATTCAATTCCGAATACTAGACCAGATTCTAGTCTCGATAGTAGACTAGATTCTAGTCTATGTAATATACTAGTTTCTAATATATTTAATTATATAGACTAGAATTTATTCTCTTGTTTAAATTGGTGTCTAGTCTATTGTCTAGACTAGAGTCTGTTATTGTGTTAGAAATAGTATTTAGTTTATTGACGGGACCATGAGCTTGTGTAATGTCTAGTCTGGTCTTTTGTCTTGATTAATGTGTAGTTTTTAGCCTATAATTGAGTCTAGTATCCATGCAATAGACTAGATTCACTTAAAATCTAATTTATTTTTTAGAAAAGAATCTTGAATTGCAGGTTTCATTGGAGGCCTATATTATAGTCAAAAACATCCCAGCCTGATATAAATTGTTCCCTGTTTTAGATTTATTTAATTTTTTTCTCATCTTTCCTTTTGTCGATAACGATTTATTTCTGGTGCCTGAATATTTTTTTGTTGTAAAATGTTTTTCGGTTGATTTCATTGCCCTAAAACAAAATGTGTGCATGTGTGTGGCCTCAGGTCAATCAAAATATTTGAAATTCTGTTTGAATGCAAATGAATTGTGTTATTCAGTATTTTGCATACGAAATATTTGTCTGGAAAAAAAGTTGAAATAATAAAAAAAGGTGGATGTGTTCTACGGATGAAAGAGGGACGGAAATATTAACAGATTAAAATATAATTTAATATTAAAAGTGAATTGATAAAAATAAAGTGGGTGGTTAGAATTGTGTTAAAATATAAATTAAACAAAATGAAGTGATGTTTATGGTAAAATTAACAAACATATTGATTGATTATGAGTTAATTACATAATCTGACATTATTGTTTACTTAATAGAAATGTCACAAATAATTTAAAATAAAATAAAAGTTTCTGAAGGATCATTCAAGGAGTATAAAATTTACATTAAAATGTCTCAATGAGTTTGTCAAAACGACCACAATATTTTCAAACAGACACAAACTCTAAGAAAATTTAATGAATTTATTATTTTGTTATAAATTTAATTTGAATAAATTGTTAATTAACACCAACACAATGGAAGGGAAACTTTTCAAATGTACAAAATTCCAGGAAGTCCTTTTTCAAAGATGAAAGTAAAATAAATATTTGAAATATTTTTCTATAAAATTCAAAAAAATATTTTACATTTTGATAACGAAAATATATTGGGTATGTAAATTAATAAGGATGGACGAGGAAGTGAAAGAAGAAAATAGAAAGAGTGTTTCTAAAGTGGCGTTTGCAAAGCTCGACGACTTCATTTCATTTTTTAAGGAATAAAGAAGCAAATTTACAGGATTAGAGTGACTTACAACGATGCTGTTGATTACACAAACTAAAGACAAAACTGCGGTCACTCAGAGGAGTAGTAACGTGAATGATGCACACGACGAGGGTGACACCAAAAAGGAAATAGTTATTAAAATAGTTAAAGTATCCACGTCAAACAGATATTTTACAGGAAACAAGGCCAGAGTCGTCACTGATGTTAGTAGAAAACCTTCAAAGAATTCACAGGACACAATAAGAAGAACTACCATTGGACATGAAAACATCCAGAAAGGACGAGACTTCAAATTTCGATGGGAAAGCAGAAATATGAGCAATAATGTATTGATCTCAAAGATGCGCCAGCAGACATCTGTGAGGATTGGAGGAGTTTGGAGTCTCTGATATAACGGAGAGCGTATTCGTAAGGCTTATAGACTCTAGTTTGGACAATAGACTGGACAACACGACTAGAGTCTAGTCTGGACAACACGACTAGAGTCTAGTCTGGACAAACACGACTAGAATCTAGTCTGGACAACACGACTAGAGTCTAGTCTGGACAACACGACTAGAGTCTAGTCTGGACAACACGACTAGAGTCTAGTCTGGACCAACACGACTAGAGTCTAGTCTGGACAACAACGACTAGAGTCTAGTCTGGACAACACGACTAGAGTCTAGTCTGGACAACACGACTAGAGTCTAGTCTGGACAACACGACTAGAGTCTAGTCTGGACAACACGACTAGAGTCTAGTCTGGACAACACGACTAGAGTCTAGTCTGGACAACACGACTAGAGTCTAGTCTGGACAACACGACTAGAGTCTAGTCTGGACAACACGACTAGAGTCTAGTCTGGACAACACGACTAGAGTCTAGTCTGGACAACACGACTAGAGTCTAGTCTGGACCAACACGACTAGAGTCTAGTCTGGACAACACGACTAGAGTCTAGTCTGGGACAACACGACTAGAGTCTAGTCTGGAACAACACGACTAGAGTCTAGTCTGGACAACACGACTAGAGTCTAGTCTGGACAACACGACTAGAGTCTAGTCTGGACAACACGACTAGAGTCTAGTCTGGACAACACGACTAGAGTCTAGTCTGGACAACACGACTAGAGTCTAGTCTGGACAACACGACTAGAGTCTAGTCTGGACAACACGACTAGAGTCTAGTCTGGACAACACGACTAGAGTCTAGTCTGGACAACACGACTAGAGTCTAGTCTGGACAACACGACTAGAGTCTAGTCTGGACAACACGACTAGAGTCTAGTCTGGACAACACGACTAGAGTCTAGTCTGGACAACACGACTAGAGTCCTAGTCTGGACAACACGACTAGAGTCTAGTCTGGACAACACGACTAGAGTCTAGTCTGGACAACAGACTAGAGTTAAGTCTGGACAACAGACTAGAGTTTAGTCTGGACAACAGACTAGAGTCTAGTCTGGACAACAGACTAGAGTTTAGTCTGGACAACAGACTAGAGTCTAGTCTGGACAACAGACTAGAGTCTAGTCTGGACAACAGACTAGAGTTTAGTCTGGACAACAGACTAGAGTCTAGTCTGGACAACAGACTAGAGTCTAGTCTGGACAACAGACTAGAGTCTAGTCTGGACAACAGACTAGAGTCTAGTCTGGACAACAGACTAGAGTTTAGTCTGGACAACAGACTAGAGTTTAGTCTGGACAACAGACTAGAGTTTAGTCTGGACAACAGACTAGAGTCTAGTCTGGACAACAGACTAGATTCTATTCTGACGAAATTCATATAACATTTTTATATAATTTTTTATGAATATTTAAGGTCACCTTCTACGCTTCTGATTAGAAAGGCATATATATTCTTTTAAGACAGCACCTCAACCTTATCCATGTGAAATGTCGTTAAGGCATCTCTTACGTTTCAAAAATATACATTTTTACCAAACAAATAACCAATTTGGAAAATGTTAACATCTTTTGAATTTACATTTCGTTAGAATTCTCTTCAAAATTTAAACAAAATATACTTCAGTTATTTATGTGTCAAAATTGACATTTCTATATTTGAAATTGCTGTTGTCATTGTCATTGGAACATTTATTGCCAATAAATAAACCTGAATGAATTGCATTAAATTAAAGTTGTTTGTCATGCTTAAGGTTCAGTTTTTGCTTTACAGGATTTAAAAAAAAAAAAAAAAAAAAAAAAAAAAAACAACTTCTCCAATATTGTTTGCTTTAAATCCTTAGAGATCTCTATTGTTTGCTATTTTACATTTTGAAACTTATACTTTTAGACTTAAAATGATACAATTTAATCATTTTAACATGAATTGGCAACAGATCTTGGGAATTTGTTTGTGTAAATGTGTCTCTTCTTTTAAATGTTATTTTTAGCTAAAAAGAACATATTTAGACATCAATAGAATTGAGAGCTTATTTTCTGGGGACATTGAATTTCAATTAATGAAAAATATTTGTTTCTTTTAGAAAATTACAATATTATGAGGAGATTTAAGTCGTTTTGGAAAATTGCAAAAAAAAAAAAAATAATAATAATAATAATAATAAATAAATAAATAATAATAATAAATAAACTTAACCTTAGAAATAGTTTTGTGAACTGAAACTGCTTAGTCTATGTAATGAAAAGTGCAGTCTAAAAATAGACTACTTTCTAGTCTAAAATAGACTAGTTTCTAGTCTAAAAATGTACTATTTTCTAGTCTTAAATAGAGTAGTTTATAGTCTAAAAATAAAAAAGTTTTTAGTCTAAAATAGACTAGTTTCTAGTCTAAAAATAGACTAGTTTCTAGTCTAAAAATAGACTTGTTTCTAGTATAAAAATAGACTAGTTTCTAGTCTAAAATAAGACCAATTTCTAGTTTATATAATATTAAAGTTTTTAGTCGCCATATTATACTAGTTTCTTGCCTGTTAAATAGACTAGTTTTGTAGTTTTTATTATAGATTAGTTAAAAGTCTATGAAATTGACAAGTTTCTAGTTTATTATAGACTAGTTTCTGGACTATATAAAAGACTATTTTCTAGTCTATATTATTGATGAGTTTTCTATATAATAGACTATTTTCTAGTCTATATAATAGACTAAGTCTCTACAAAAGATCAACTTCTAGTCTATATAGTAGACTAGCCTTTATAATAGACCAGTTTATAGTCTTTATAATTGACTAGTTCTAGGTTATAATAAAATAATTTCTACTCTTTATGATAATCTAGTTTTTAGTCTATATAAAGTATTCTATATAATAGACTAATTTCTAGTCCATATAATAGTCTGAATTCTAGTCAATATGATAAATTAGTTTTTCTTTTTCTGCTCTAAATAATAGTTTCTAGTCTATATAATATAATAATTTCTAGTGTATGTTTGATAGTCTAGTTTTCAATTTACTAAGGTCGGTAATCGACTAAGTACATAACCGGGTCTGTTATTTGAACTTTATTGCAGTCCATTATACAGATACGAATTTAGTCTATTAAATTAGCTTTAATTTATATTGTTTTTATTTTATGATTTATGATCACTTAACATACATTTTAGAAAAATATAATTATTTTAGCGCCATTCAATAATTAGTTTCCTTTATGTTATTTAATTATTAATTAATTAATGTTAAATTAACTGAGCTTTTTAAAATTTTATTAAAATTTTAATGAATTAACATTATTTTATAAACGTATACATATAAATATTTGTATGTAAGTGTATGTAAGCCTGTGTGTATTTAAACATTCACATACATATAAATACAAATTTTAAGTCCTTTTTTTAAAAAAGCTAATTTATGCGCACATACATTCACATACATACAAATATCGGCAAACGAATTTCTGTTAACTTTTATGCGGTTTTTGTATTCTATTAAATTTAATTTAATTTTAATGTATTTTGGTGTATGTATGTATGTATGTATGTATGTATGTATGTATGTATGTATGTATGTATGTATGTATGTATGTTTGTATGTGTATGAAAAATGTTTACAAAAACAAAAAATCCGAATAAAAAAATGAAAACTCGGAAAAAATATTGAAACCCCAGAAGCAGCATAACAAAAATTAAAAAAAAACTTTATAAAAAAGTAAAAATGAGCAAAAAGGAGGATAAAGAAAAAAATTAAAAACTTCCCCGTCATCACAATATTTATTAATGAATTTTCTTTTTTTCCTTCAAACAACTTGTTGTTGGGTAATTACGATGAAAATGTCAATGTTTTTTTTTTTTTAGAAAAAAGAAAACTGAATAAGAAATTTAAACAAGTAAATAATGACACAAATACATGTTTAAATTATAATACAAGAAACAAATACTATAAAGGATGTTAACAGTTAATAAAAGACGACTTAGTAATTACCTATTAATGATGTGAAGACTATTCTAAAATCTATTCTAATGTATGGACTAGAGTATAGTCGGGAACAAAATCTGGTCTACTTTGTACACCAGAATTTAGTCTGTTAAATTGACTAGAATCTAGGCGCATTTTATAGACTAGAAGCTAGATTATTTATGGATTAGAATATAGTGTATTTATAGACTAGACTCTAGTCTATTTATAGTTTATTTATTGACTAGTTTCTAGTCTATATAATAGACTAGTTCTAGTCTATACAATAGACTAGTTTCTAGTCTACAATAGACTATTTCTAGTCTATACAATAGACTAGTTTCTAGTCTATACAATAGACTAGTTTCTAGTCTATACAATAGACTAGTTTCTAGTCTATACAATAGACTAGTTTCTAGTCTATACAATAGGACTAGTTTCTAGTCCTATACAATAGACTAGTTTCTAGTCTATACAATAGACTAGTTTCTAGTCTATACAATAGACTTAGTTTCTAGTCTATACAATAGACTAGTTTCTAGTCTATACAATAGACTAGTTTCTAGTCTATACAATAGACTAGTTTCTAGTCTATACAATAGACTAGTTTCTAGTCTATACAATAGACTCTTAAGCTAGTTTCTAGTCTATACAATAGACTAGTTTCTAGTCTATTAACAATAGACTAGTTTCTAGTCTATACAATAGACTAGTTTCTAGTCTATACAATAGACTAGTTCTAGTCTATACAATAGACTAGTTTCTAGTCTATACAATAGACTAGTTTCTAGTCTATACAATAGACTAGTTTCTAGTCTATACAATAGACTAGTTTCTAGTCTATACAATAGACTAGTTTCTAGTCTATACAATAGACTAGTTCTAGTCTATACAATAGACTAGTTTCTAGTCTATACAATAGACTAGTTTCTAGTCTATACAATAGACTAGTTCTAGTCTATACAATAGACTAGTTTCTAGTCTATACAATAGACTAGTTTCTAGTCTATACAATAGACTAGTTTCTAGTCTATACAATAGACTAGTTTCTAGTCTATACAATAGACTAGTTTCTAGTCTATACAATAGACTAGTTTCTAGTCTATACAATAGACTAGTTTCTAGTCTATATATAGACTAGTTTCTAGTCTATACAATAGACTAGTTTCTAGTCTATACAATAGACTCTAGTCTATACAATAGACTAGTTTCTAGTCTATTCAATAGACTAGTTTCTAGTCTATTCAATAGACTAGTTTCTAGTCTATACAATAGACTAGTTTCTAGTCTATACAATAGACTAGTTTCTAGTCTATACAATAGACTAGTTTCTAGTCTATACAATAGACTAGTTTCTAGTCTATACAATAGACTAGTTTCTAGTCTATACAATAGACTAGTTTCTAGTCTATACAATAGACTAGTTTCTAGTCTATACAATAGACTAGTTTCTAGTCTATACAATAGACTAGTTTCTAGTCTATACAATAGACTAGTTTCTAGTCTATACAATAGACTAGTTTCTAGTCTATACAATAGACTAGTTTCTAGTCTATACAATAGACTAGTTTCTAGTCTATACAATAGACTAGTTTCTAGTCTATACAATAGACTAGTTTTCTAGTCTATACAATAGACTAGTTTCTAGTCTATACAATAGACTAGTTTCTAGTCTATACAATAGACTAGTTTCTAGTCTATACAATAGACTAGTTTCTAGTCTATACAATAGACTAGTTTCTAGTCTATACAATAGACTAGTTTCTAGTCTATACAATAGACTAGTTTCTAGTCTATACAATAGACTAGTTTCTAGTCTATATAATAGACTAGTTTCTAGTCTATATAATAGACTAGTTTCTAGTCTATATAATAGACTAGTTTCTAGTCTATATAATAGACTAGTTTCTAGTCTATATAATAGACTAGTTTCTAGTCTATATAATAGACTAGTTTTAGTCTATATAATAGACTAGTTTCTAGTCTATATAATAGACTAGTTTCTAGTCTATATAATAGACTAGTTTCTAGTCTATATAATAGACTAGTTTCTAGTGTATATAATAGACTAGTTTCTAGTCTATATAATAGACTAGTTTCTAGTCTATATAATAGACTAGTTTCTAGTCTATATAATAGACTAGTTTCTAGTCTATATAATAGACTAGTTTCTAGTCTATATAATAGACTAGTTTCTAGTCTAATAATAGACTAGTTTCTAGTCTATATAATAGACTAGTTTCTAGTCTATATAATAGACTAGTTTCTAGTCTATATAATAGACTAGTTTTCTGTCTATATAAGACTAGTTTTAGTTTCTATATAATAGACTAGTTTCTAGTCTATATAATAGACTAGTTTCTAGTCTATATAATAGACTAGTTTCTAGTCTATATAATAGACTAGTTTCTAGTCTATATAATAGACCAGTTTCTTTTCTATATAATAGACTAGTTTCTAGTCTATATAATAGACTAGTTTCTAGTCTCTTGTCTTAAATAGAATCTAGTCTATGACTTAGCTTTGAATCAAGATGAGTGTGAAGACAAGAATGTCCGGAATATACTTATGTCTCTTTTTGTTATAGGGTATTTTAGAAAATGAAGTACTATTAAAGTAAAAAAAAAAACAAGCGAATAGAATTTATTTTAAGTTAATATAAATAGAAACGTTAACTGAACCTGTTTTGATTTGCTAATAGGAAACGGAAGTAAGAAACTTCTACACATATTTTTCATACACAAATTAATTCAAGCATAACGAACAAAAATAACGTTATTACGAATTTCAAGACAAGATGCTGAAGTTAATGTTTTCTTGTTCGACTAATCAGATATTTTTTCATTAAAGTAATAAAAGAAAAAAGATAACTAATTGAAGAGGAAAAAAATTAGGTAAGAACAAGCACATGGGAGATAGATATTAATATTAGATGTATAACGGAGAGAATCCAAAGTGATTCTATATCTAAGGATTTTTGCAATACGTAGCAGATGCAGTTTCTATGGTCTGTTCTGGTATTTTAACCGTTTTTCCTTTATTGCTCTTCTCTAAAGGATTAAAAAATGTTCGTATTATTGTTTTGATTTTTTATGTAAATTACAGATTCAATTCGAATTTTTTTTGTTGTATTTTCAAACTTCACTGTATTTTCATCATAATTACTTTTACAAATTATTTTGTTTATTGTCCTTTTTCCCCCTAAAAGACCTAAACAGTTAATTTAACCTTGTTAGTGGTAAAGATTTGTTGCCTGAAGCAATTCGTAATTAAAAGCAATTAGGCCACTTTTGTTGGTAATAGGAAATTTAGATTTGAGTTGTTTTCGCGAAAAACAATAAAAATAAAATTCCTTTTTTTTTTTAAGCGCCTTTTAAGGAAAAAATTACTTAATTAAAGGTTTCTTTTAAATTTTTCCTCGATTTTATATAGAAATATAATTTTTAAGGAAATTGTAAATAATTATAGTTTTTTTCCATTATATTTAACTAGAATCTTGTCTATTTAATTATACCATATATTAGACTAAAATTTGGATTATTGTCTAGACTTTAATTTGGTCTAATGTATGTACTGGAATCTGTTATATAGTACAGACAAAAATCTGGCTGTTTGTCTAGTCTAACTCTAGTTAAGACTTTAGACTAGACTTCAGTCGAGATGTTAGACTAGATTCTTGTCTAGAAAATAAATAAGATTCTAGTGTAGAAAATAGGTTAGATTTAAGTCTATACAATAGACTTGATTCTGGTCTAGGTATTACACTAGAGTCTATAGTCTAGTCTATAGTCTAGACTAGAGTCTAAACAAATGTCTAGACTAGAATCTAGTCTATTGAGGGCTGTAATCTAGTCTATCATCTAGACTTTAATCTGGTCTATTGTCAGAACTTGAATCTAGTATATTATCTAGATTAAAATCTGGACTATTTTTTAGACTAGAATTTAGTCTAGAGCCTTTTTTCTAGAATACAGTATAATCTACCCACTATACTTGGATCTAATCTAATGTCTTTACCAGATCTTTTCTGCTGGCTGGACTAGTCCATTGTCTAGACTAAAGTCTAGTATCATATAGACCAAAAACTGGTCTATTTTCTAGCCTAGAATTTAGCCTAATATCTAGACTAGAATCTAGTTTATTGTCTATGCAGAATCTATTTTATCGTTTGGACTAGAATCGAATCTATTCCTGGATTAGAATCTAGTATAATAACTAAACTAGAATCTTGTATGTTTTCTAGACTTGAATCTTGTTTATTGTCTAAACTAGAATAAAGTCTAGTCTAAAACCAAGTCTATTGCCTAGACTACAATCTAATCTATTGTCTGGACTAGAAAGCAGTCTAATGTTTAGACAGTAGTATCTGTCTAAACATTAGAATAGAGACAAAAATCTGAAGTAGATTTCAGTTTAATGTCTAGAATTGGAGATAGTCTATTGTCTCAGCTAAATTTTAGACTAGAATCTGGTTTTTGTCTAGAATGTGTAGTCTTTTTTCTTCATTTCTCCAGTCTAGATTACAGTCAGTATTACAATCTGGTCTTATCATTAACACGAAAAATATAACTGATCACATATCTCACTTTAAGTTGTATTTAAAGAGTTTTAGCTCATTTTACAAAATCTGAATTATTCTTAGATTAGGGTTATTTTCTTGGTAGCAACGTTATTTAGGAAACTTCTAGTCATTTAAATTTTATTAAAAATCGATTTTTTTTTTAAATTTATGTTATTTTCTTAAAAAGAGCCTTAATTAAAAGATATATTTCTTATTTAAGGTTTTTTTTCACAGTTTGATTTGAAAAATTTAATTTCTATTTGATTAAACATTTTCATTATTATCTCATTTAGAGTTTTATTTGTGTTTACTTTTTGGTTATTAAAATCGTAATCAATTTAAATCTGTTTTTTTCTTTTAAGTTCTTAAAATCTCTTTTCAAAATAAAATTAAATTACAGACAATAAAAATAGAACTACTCTTTTTTGTTGTTGCTGTTGCTTAAGGCCACAAAATATTGTTTTTCTTGTTTCCATAACCTCAAATGCCATTAAAATTATTACCTTTTTAGAGTTTTATGAAGCAAATTTATTATTAAAATGAATTAATTTTCATAAAAAAACAAGATTTTTGCTCTTTTTTCTTGTTAAGAACTCAAACCATAAAATATGGTTTTATTTCCCAGAAATGTTGCAAATAAAAGTCATAAAATTCTAAAGAATATTTAGATTGTGACAGTTTTTAGTGATTTTTGTTTTTTGTTAAAAATCCTTTCTTTTAATTAAAGTTATTTTTATGAAATTGGCGTCATAAAATAGATAGAAAATTATTTTTTATTAGTTTGACACTTATTAGACAAAGAATGACAAAATATTTGTCATGAAAAGAAAATGACTGAAAATTCAATGAAGCATGAAAAAGGAATGAATTGGTTGTTTGTATAAAAATAATATGATTTCTAGACAGTTTTGCAATTTTTGCCCCAAATTTTAATTGAACTTAATAAAAGACAGTTTTTTGTGAGTTTTTGTTTGGAAAAAAAAATTTGGTGAAAAAATTTAATTTTTTTTTATTTTTTGTTCAGGCTTAAATAGGAAAACGACTGCAATTATTGAAGTGAAAAGCAAGAAGTAATTTTTTATACGAAAATTATTCCACAAGTGGTTGTTTTTATAACCTTGACTTTGACATTTGAAAAATGCCGTTTTCTCTTTTTTAGCATTCAATTGCCAGCAAAAAGAAGAAAAAAACTTTGTTAGAAGTTAAAATAATCATAAACGGATAAAAATCATATTTATCGTCTTTACATTTGAAACAGATTTAGAAAAAATAAAAATGAAGCTAAAAACAGCAGAAATAAACAAAAAGTAACAAAAATTGGCTAAACCGACAAAAATATTTCATTTCAGGATCAAATGTCTATAACTTAAAGTGTCTTTCAGATAAATAATTGTTTCGTATTTTGATCTAATTAATTTGGGAGACGTATAAATGTTGTAAAATTAATGGATAAATATTAATCATTCGACTTGAAGGCGGAGTGAGTTAAGTGATTTAAACGTGACTAAATTCTTTAATTATTAAATTAAATGTTGTGGGTCATTTTCATATTTGACGGAATTATTGGGGAGAGATTGAAATTGAAAAATGACAAAAGGACGTTTATTTTTTATTAAAGCGTTTTTCCTAATTGATGGTTTATTTGAATTATAAAAACACATTTAAGGTTATTTTTAAACGACCTTGATTTGTTTTTTGTGTAAAAAAATAAGTGATCACAAATTAATGCTATTTTCTCAACATAAACTATATTCAAGAAAATTCCAGTCCCTTTCTCGATTAATAAAGATTTTTTTCAAAAGATATATCATTTTTATAAGAAATGTTAGTGATCATAGATAATCGTTGCTTTCTTAACAGAAGCTTTTCCTAAGGAATTATAATTCCTGTTTTAAATTAATGCAGATTTTATTAATTATTAAATAAAATGCTGTGGCACATTATCATTTTTATTAGAACTATTGAGAGTGTAATTCGGAGAATAAATGCTGCAAAAAAAAAAGTTTTGATTATAGTGATTTTCTCAATTTATGGCTTTTTTCAATAATTACAGTCTATTTCAGTTTATTATAAGAAAATCCAGATTTGTTTTTTGCAAAAAATATGTGATCACAAATTAACGTTGTTTTCCTAAAAGAAGCTTTATTGAAGTATTTATAGCAAACTTTTCAAATTTATGAAGATTTCAGATGAAAAGAAATATTTTTATCAAAAATTAAGCGATCACTATTTAATTCAATTAACGTTATTTTCCTAACAGATGCCTATTTTGGGGAATTTTAAGCCCTATTTTATATGTATACAAATTTTATATAAAAAAGTAATTTTTGTCAAAAAATAAGAGATCACAAGTTATCGTTACTTTTTTCAAAAGAAGCTGTATTTAAAGTATAAAATAAAAAACTTCATAGTTTTCGATTTAAGTTTAAATGAAAAACATTATTTTTATAAAAACAAAGTTATATCAAATTATCGCTCTTTCTTAATAGAAGCACTAATTTTATATCAAATCAATTTTAAAGAATATATAAGAGATCTTATTAAATTATCGTTGTATTTTCCTTTAATCACATCACAAATCTTCGTTACTTTCTCAATTAGAGTTTTTTTAGATCACAAAAATCATGTTTACGTTCCTCATAAGGTTTTCATGAAAAATCGATTTCTATATGAAAAATCTAAGTTTTATTAATCAGTCACCGATTTCCATTATTTTCTCAATTTAATTTTAATTTATTTTGTTTTATTTTGTAATTATGTGAAATTTAAGTGCATATTAATTTTTCCGGCATTTAAAATGAAATATTCAATATTATATAACCTTATTTCAAAAATATTTAGAATTTCTTAAAAAATGATTTAATTAATTTTATTAAAGACTTATAGATAAGTGTACACAGATTAATGTCATTTTATGTTTAATAGACTTATTTATTAAAACTCTCAGAAAATATTTATCATCATTTTTGTTGTGGCCAAAAATACATTTAAATGTTTTTCACAATAACAACAATATATATTTATATATTTGTAAATGTCTAGTCTTAAATAAAATGTTTTTTCTTTCCAGTGATTAATAGTTTATTACTGAAATGTACTTCAATATAAAATGTTGTTTATTTGTGATTCCTGAACTATAAATTATAAATATGATTCAAAATAAAACATTAAACTAAATGTATACAATTTATATATGTTTAATAAAATGCTTTTTATTATTTTAGAAACTCCTAAACAATAACAACTGATTTAATAAAACTTAATTTAATTGATGAATTATATATTGTAATAAATAATCTTTTAGCTGAGTATCAATTTATCAAAAATTCTCTAAAAATTTAGAATTTATCGAAAATTCTCTATAAATTGAGAATTTATCGAAAATTCTCTAAAAATTGAGTATTTATCGAAATTTCTCTAAAAATTGAGTATTTATCGAAAATTCTCTAAAAATTGAGAATTTATCGAAAATTCTCTATAAATTGAGAATCTATCGAAAAATCTCTATAAATTGAGAATTTATTGAAAATTCCCTATAAATTGAGAATTTATCGAAAATTCCCTATAAATTGAGAATTTATCGAAAATTCTCTATAAATTGAGAATTTATGGAAAATTCTCTAAAAATTGAGAATTTATCAAAAATTCTCTAAAAATTGAGAATTTATCGAAAATTCTCTGAATATGTGATTTATCGAAAATTTTCTCTGAATATGTGATTTGTCGAAAATTTTTTCTAAATATGTGATTTATCGAAAATTTTCTCTGAATACGTGATTTATCGAATATTTTCTCTGAATACGTGATTTATCGAATATTTTCTCTGAATACGTGATTTATCGAATATTTTCTCTGAATATGTGATTTATCGAAATTTTTCTCTAAATATGTGATTTATCGAAAGTTTTCTCTAAATATGTGATTTATCGAAAATTTTCTCTAAATATGTGATTTATCGAAAATTTTCTCTAAATATGTGATTTATCGAAAATTTTCTCTAAATATGTGATTTATCGAAAATTTTCTCTAAATATGTGATTTATCGAAAATTTTCTCTAAATATGTGGTTTATCGAAAATTTTCTCTAAATATGTGATTTATCGAAAGTTTTCTCTAAATATGTGATTTATCGAAAGTTTTCTCTAAATATGTGATTTATCGAAAGTTTTCTCTAAATATGTGATTTATCGAAAATTTTCTCTAAATATGTGATCTATCGAAAATTTTCTCTAAATATGTGAGTTATCGAAAATTTTCTCTAAAAATGTTATTTATCGAAAATTTTCTCTAAATATGTGATTTATCGAAAATTTTCTCTAAATATGTGATTTATAGCAAATTTTCTCTAAATATGTGATTTATCGAAAATGTCAAGAAACTTAGAATTTATGTCTGTCACATTTGAAACCTCTTATTCCGTTTTTAATATTAATTTCTAAAAAATATATAAGAAATTCATGAAAAAAACGTATATCACGTACAACAGGTTTGTTTGCTGTGAAAAGCAGTAAAATAAGATGAAATTAGCATTTAATTAAAAATGAATTTATTAAGGTTCTTTTACTGTTTTCTTAGCCACAATCTCATGTTTTATGCAATAAATTAATTTTGAATATTTAATAAAGACATTTTTGCATTTAATAACGAAAATTCCTGGATTTATGTTGTTTTATTAACAAAAAATTTTAACCTTAATAGGATCATAAGATTTCCTCCTTTTTTCTTTTCCTTCTTTTTCTATTTATTTAATATCGATATTTGATTTAATAAACAATTTCAATATTGTTTGTATTATTGTCGAAATATTAAGTATTATAACTTTATTATGTGATCAAATAAATATAAAAGAATAAATTTGATTTATTATGAAATATTTCTTTTTTATTTACCTGCCTTTTTCCGTGCTGTAAAAAGTTAAAGAGAAAACAAGATGTGTAAGCCATAGACGACTTTAGAAATATCTCTAGACAAATTTAATGATTTTTTTACTTTTTATTAAAAATCAATTCTTAAATGTCATTGTTTAAACATTAATACGATGTCCTGTAGGGATCAGCAGGTGTTTTAAACAATTTTAAAAAATTTAAATTCAGCCATTCAACTACGTTGTATCCTTTTAAAATGGTAAATGGTAATAAAATTATTACAAAATTGGCAGAGACTTTTCCGAAATGTGTTTAAGGAAGGTGAAATTGAAAATAAATATTTTGTGTTGTAAACCAACTTTGACGTTGACATTTTCTTAAATTGTTTGTTCGTTTGTTTGTTTGGCATTCGGAACAACAATGAAAATTGAATTTTAATTTTTTTCTCTTAAATTATGGTTTTATTTTTACGGTTTCTTATATGTTTTGTTTAAAATTCTTTTAAGTTTTTTGGGGATTTGAATTAACAGAGTTGACATGTATAAATGTTTTCATATCACCAAATTCATACATTAGCAATTTTACGAAAATTCCATACAAATTAAAAAAATATGAGAGTTCTTTAAAAATTGCCAACTTATCGAAGATTTTCCATAAACTGCGAATTTATAGAAAATTTTCCATAAATTGTGAATTTTTCGAAAATTTTTTTCTAATTGCGGATTTGTTGAGAAAATATGAGATTTATCGAAAATTTTCTCTAAATACCGGATTTATCGAAAATTTTCTCTAAATACCGGATTTATCGAAAATTTTCTCTAAATACCGGATTTTTCGAAAATTTTCTCTAAATACCGGATTTATCGAAAATTTTCTCTAAATACCGGATTTATCGAAAATTTTCTCTAAATACCGGATTTATCGAAAATTTTCTCTAAATACCGGATTTATCGAAAATTTTCTCTAAATACCGGATTTATCGAAAATTTTCTCTAAATACCGGATTTATCGAAAATTTTCTCTAAATACCGGATTTCGAAATTTTCTAAATACCGGATTTATCGAAAATTTTCTCTAAATACCGGATTTATCGAAAATTTTCTCTAAATACCGGATTTATCGAAAATTTTCTCTAAATACCGGATTTATCGAAAATTTTCTCTAAATACCGGATTTATCGAAAATTTTCTCTAAATACCGGATTTATCGAAAATTTTCTCTAAATACCGGATTTATCGAAAATTTTCTCTAAATACCGGATTTATCGAAAATTTTCTCTAAATACCGGATTTATCTAAATACCGGATTTATCGAAAATTTTCTCTAAATACCGGATTTATCGAAAATTTTCTCTAAATACCGGATTTATCGAAAATTTTCTCTAAATACCGGATTTATCGAAAATTTTCTCTAAATACCGGATTTATCGAAAATTTTCTCTAAATACCGGATTTATCGAAAATTTTCTCTAAATACCGGATTTATCGAAAATTTTCTCTAAATACCGGATTTATCGAAAATTTTCTCTAAATACCGGATTTATCGAAAATTTTCTCTAAATACCGGATTTATCGAAAATTTTCTCTAAATACCGGATTTATCGAAAATTTTCTCTAAATACCGGATTTATCGAAAATTTTCTCTAAAAATCGGATTTATCGAAAATGTTCTCTAAATATCGGATTTATCGAAAATTTTCTTCAAATATCGGATTTATCGAAAATTTTCTCGAAATTTTGAATTTATCGAAATTTTTTTCGAAAATTTTCTCTAAATATCGTATTTATCGAAAATTTTCTCTAAATATCGTATTTATCGAAAATTTTCTCTATATATCGGATTTATCGAAAATTTTCTCTATATATCGGATTTATCGAAAATTTTCTCTAAATATCGGATTTATCGAAAATTTTCTCTAAATTTCGGATCTATTGAAAATTCTCTGTAAATTATTAATCCCATAAAGCAGTTTTTGGATGAAAAACAATTATCTGGCAACTTTATCTTAAAAAAAATGTTCTTCCTTTCAATATCCGCTTCTGTTAAAATGAAAAATACGAATTAAATAACGAAAATGTCCATAATAATTTGAGAATTCTGTTGAAGTTGTCATTAAGTCGTTTTTCGTTTTAATGGTTTAATTATCATTATTTTTGGTATTAATGTCATTATTCCGCTATAAGGAATATTTTAATTTCAATTTAATTTTGAAACTCTCTTGAATTTAAATAAAATAACTTTTCTTTTTTAATAAAATTTTTATTTACAATTAAAAATAAATTATCCTTATATTTGCATTTATCACTTAAATTATCATTTTAATCTTAAATGTTATTTTAAAAAAAGTCTACCAATTAAATCAGAAGTGATTAGAATTATTGTATCGAAAAAGAAACCAATAATTTTTATTAAAAAGTCATTTTGTGTGATTTTTGAAAATAATTGACAAGAAATTTAAATAAAGTTTATTTAACGTTTTATGAACTTAAATTAAATAAAATTTTAACAAATATTTATGAACCCTTGACATCACAACTCTGGCAATGGCAGAGTGTTTTATATAAATTCTGTGTGTGTGTGTGTGTGTATGTTTGTGTGTGTCAGCAACAGATGAAGTAGACAACGATTATATGCATAAATTATATACAAACATAAACGAAAACACACACATACTTATTCATATAGACATAAATAAGTTGCATGAATTTTAGACATTTGCAGTTACCCAGTAAATATTTTTGTGAAAGACGCACACAAATAAGAGATTTATCGAAAATTTTTCTCTAAATAGGAGATTTTTAGAAAATTTCCGATAAATTCACAATTTATAGAAAATTTTCGATAAATTCACAATTTATAGAAAATTTTCGATAAATTCACAATTTATAGAAAATTTTCGATAAATTCACAATTTATAGAAAATTTTCGATAAATTCACAATTTATAGAAAATTTTCGATAAATTCACAATTTATAGAAAATTTTCGATAAATTCACAATTTATAGAAAATTTTCGATAAATTCACAATTTATAGAAAATTTTCGATAAATTCACAATTTATAGAAAATTTTCGATAAATTCACAATTTATAGAAAATTTTCGATAAATTCACAATTTATAGAAAATTTTCGATAAATTCACAATTTATAGAAAATTTTCGATAAATTCACAATTTATAGAAAATTTTCGATAAATTTTCGATTAATTTATTTTAATTTTTTTTAATTTTAAATTTATGGCGAATTTGATTAGTTCGCAAATGGTGAATAATTCACCTTAAGAGTTAAGAGTTCTCAGTTATAAGTCATGCAAGACTTAAAGTGTCTCATATAGTTATGAGGTTTAAATTCCGTTATTACATACATGTTCACTTATAGACACACATACACATGTATTTGTTTTACTGTGGAAGTGTGTATATTTTGCATTCATTTACACTAGTTATTATTCTTACTTTAGACTTGTTTATTCATCATGAACTTTAAGAGAAGTAAACTTCAAAATACAAATATAAAGTCTTTTCTATAAAATACTAAAAATGCCCTACAGTCCGGTAAAGTTGTCCATAGATTATGGTCCATAACATGACATTAATAAATTAAGAAATCGAAACTTGAGTTTTTAAGAGCGGATTAAAATTATTAAATTTCATCACATATTAATGCCATTTTCTTCAAATTTCACCCCATAAAATATTTAAATCTATTTTCTCTACAAGACTATTGTATTCACATTTTGAGTATGCAAAGGTATGTGTGTGTGAGTTTATGGATATATAACACAACAACACTATCAAATAGATTATAATATTGTTGATTATGAAAAATAAGACTCAAACTGAGAAATAAAGCTAAAACTCCAACGAAAAACTATAATAACAACAATAAAGTGTGAAAATATTCATAAAGTTTTTTAACTTTCGGGATAAAAAGAGATAAAGAGGAAGACAGTTTCAAACAAAAACAAAGGGAACTTGAGACAAGAAGCTGAAAAGAGTAGTTTGAGCTCTTTTTTCTTTTTTAAGGTTTAATGTGTAGAATTGCATATAATTGTGTAGAGTAAGACAAAAAAGCTAGAATTAAAGGAATAAAGAAAAATCCTATTTGTTTATGGCAAAAGTGGGATAAAATTGTGATACAGAAATTGCTTTGTGGTTAATAAAGTGATTTTAAACGCAACAAATCTGTTTTATTTTCGGAAAATTTTACGAAAAATCAAATAATTTCGAGATAATTTTTCGATAAATCCGATATTTAGAGAAAATTTTCGATAAATCCGATATTTAGAGAAAATTTTCGATAAATCCGATATTTAGAGAAAATTTTCGATAAATCCGATATTTAGAGAAAATTTTCGATAAATCCGATATTTAGAGAAAATTTTCGATAAATCCGATATTTAGAGTAAATTTTCGATAAATCCGATATTTAGAGAAAATTTTCGATAAATCCGATATTTAGAGAAAATTTTCGATAAATCCGATATTTAGAGAAAATTTTCGATAAATCCGATATTTAGAGAAAATTTTCGATAAATCCGATATTTAGAGAAAATTTTCGATAAATCCGATATTTAGAGAAAATTTTCGAAAAATCCGATATTTAGAGAAAATTTTCGATAAATCCGATATTTAGAGAAAATTTTCGATAAATCCGATATTTAGGGAAAATTTTCGATAAATCCGATATTTAGAGAAAATTTTCGATAAATCCGATATTTAGAGAAAATTTTCGATAAGTCCGATATTTAGAGAAAATTTTCGATAAATCCGGTATTTAGAGAAAATTTTCGATAAATCCGGTATTTAGAGAAAATTTTCGATAAATCCGATATTTAGAGTAAATTTTCGATAAATCCTTTATTTAGAGAGAATTTTCAATAAAACTGATGTTTCGAGAATATTTTCGATATATCTCTTATTTGGAAAAAATTTCGACAAAATGAGAATTTTTCGATAAATTCGAGATTTATGGTAAATTTTCGATAGAATTTCTAATTATAGAAAATTTTCCTTATTTTTCTTATTAAGAACAAGAAAAAAAGCAATAAATCTCTTTTCCCTCATAAGTAAAATTAATTTCTATTTCAAAATCCACCTCTTTATTGCCCCTTTTTCAATTTAATGAATATTTCAAAAGAAAAATATTTTAAATCGAAAAAAACTCTCAATTTAAAAACCAATAACTCACGCCCCAGAGAATATTAAGGCAATAACATGAAAATGTTAAAAAGAAAAATTTTGTCCTATTTTCCCGCCAATTTTTATGTTTTACAAAGAAACTCAACTACATAAAAGGAAAACTAATTTAAATAACACTTAATATGAGTACAACACGCTTTAAATGTGACATTTTGTTGAAATAGAAAAAAATCCCTTTTTAAACTTTTAACGATTTCTTTGTTGTGTCGTTTCACATTTTATTGATATTTGAAGAGAAAAACGAATAAAATCACTCTGATTCAGTGCGTGTTGACTTTTATAAAGAAGAAAAGTTAAAATTTTATTTTTTTATTTTATTTTTATTATTTTTTTTTGTAATTTTGGCAATGAATTTTATTGTTTTCATACTTCGTTGGTTTTACACATGATTATAGTATTTTCACGTTGTCACCAAAAATGGTTGTGAAGAAAACATGTTGGTTGAGGGTTTTAGGATTTTAAAAGAATAAAAACTGGTGAAAATTCGAAAGGACTTTTGTCACTTCTTCGTTTAAAAGTATAATTTCAGTTTTATTTAGTGCTAAGTGACCTTTTCCCCCACCCAATGTGGAAATATTTACTCCTTTTCATGTTAACAATAATATTTGCATTTGCTTTACGTTGCCCTTTTTTCACCAGAATCTTCTTTATTTTTGTCTGTTGTCAACAAATGTTAAAGCTGTTTATAGACATTACACACATACATATATACATGTATATGTATATAAAGGACTTTAAAGTGTTACAATAAAAAGGTTTTTTTACTTTAACTACCAATAGATTTATTCTTTGGTTTGTGTGACACTGCGGGACAGAAGAGATAAATTTGATAGTTCAGAATTAGAATTAAAATGTAACTGAAATGGAACTTAACTAGAACTGTACTATAACTGAATTAGAATTGAACTTGAACTGAAGTAGAACTGTACTAAAACTGTATTAGAACTGTACTAGAATTGTACTAAAACTGTACTAGAACTGTACTAGAAATGAACCAGAATTGAACTTGAATTGAAATAGAACTACTAAAGACCTATTAAAAAAGTTTCAAAATCACTTTGAATGTATTTTAAAATCTCATCAGATGTTATTTCCCACTGTGCATTATTTTCAACTTAAATGTTTTACAATAAAAACTACAATAAAAAACAAGTAAGAATGCTATAATCGGCTATGCCGAATTTTCAATACCCTTCACCACAAATTCGTGTGAAGTTAATACGTTAGGTTCCATAGATATACATACACTCACAAATAGAAACACTTAATGAGTCATAAAATTAGTTATAATTTTGGCTATAACTTTTTTTCTACTGAACTGCCTTTTTACCACTAGGCCAGATTTCATTGAGCTCTGTAAATTTTTGTGTAAGCAGACAGAGAGATTGACGAAAATCGACTGACATTTTGATTTAATGCAAGAATATATACATTATGGGGTCTAAAATATTTCAATCTTAGCGTTACACACAGAATGAAAAGTTAATATTCTCTCTCCAACACTTGTATTGTGGAACGTATAAAAACAAAAAATATGCTTGTTATAAGCTCAAAACTGTTTTCCGGAAGGGGTCTTAAATGGGAGCTACAGCAAACTTTGGACCAAGATTGTTCATATTTTTAATAAACTTTGATTATAGTTAGAAAAATCATTGTGCTAAATTTTAATGGAATTGAATTTTTATTTAAATGTTTTATAAACTCAAACCCGTTTTCCGAGAAATCCCGTTATTAGGGAGCTATAGGAAAATTTGGACCGATATAGGGCAAATTAATATAATATCTTCAGAACAGTTAGCAAAATAATTGTCACGAATTTCAGTAGAATTGGTCTTCATTTACTCGTTTTATAAGCTGAAAACTGTGAGGGGCCTGACATGGGAGCCACATCAAATTAGGGACCGAGATTGATCTAATTAAAACATATACATTAAAAATAATAAAAAATGCATTGTAATGGAATTAGTCTTTATTTGATTGTTTTATAAGCTCAAACCGGTTTTCCGGGAAGGCGCGTTATATTGGAGCTATATCAAAATATGGACCCATGATAGTACAATTTATAACATATATTTAAAATAGTTTAAAAAATTGATTGTGCCAAATTTCAAAAGAATTGGTTCAAATTTAAGAGTTTTATAAGCTATAAATCTTATTCCGGGAAGGGTCCTTATATGGCAGCTGGGTCAAATAATGATCCCAGAACAATATGACTTCTTTGGATTTATTATTGTATCAAAATAAGTATATGTGACAAATTTCAGTAAATTATCTTAAAAATTGCGGCCCATATGACACAAAGAGTTTGAGGTGTATCAAAATTTTGTATATTATAGCCTATAACTTTTTTCCTTTTAATCAGATTTTTATTATTTTTTTGTTATGGTTATGAAGCATGTGCAACTGTATGCTAAAATTAATTTTTTGTTTAAGTCCAATTTCATTTTTTGAAGTAATTAGAAGAGTTCATTTTCGAAATTTTTAGGTTGCTTCAGATATCGGTCTATAACTTCCCTGCTTATCAACCGATAAAGCTGGTTTTACATAGCAAACTGCTTAGGACAATAATAAACAATATGGCCAAGTTTCATTAGATTCGGACAATTATTCTAGGCGTGAGAATGTTTCCAACAGACAGACAGACAGACAGACAGACAGACGGACAGACGCACATAGCTAAATCGACTCAGATTTTGATTTGATGCAATAATATATATTCATTGTTGGGTCTGAGGTGATTCCTTCTTGGCGTTACACACGGAATGACAAACTTAATATACCCTCACCACTTGTGGTGGTGGAGGGTATAAAAACATAGTTACACACGGCAAGTGACTTAGTATTGATATCTGTTTGTTTGTGTGTGTGTGTTAGAATGAAAAAACTTTTATTTTCAGTCTTCTTCGAATCCATTTAAAGTTATTGTGATCTTGAAAACAACCTGAATGCAAGTGTCTGTAAAAAACAAAACAACAAAAAATATTTATTGTATGAGAAAATAAATTTACTTAAAGATTAAAAAATAAAGTCTTCTCTCTCTCTCTCTCTCTCTCTCTCTCTCTCTCTCTGACTGTAGATTGATGATGTGAGTAATAAATAAACATGAAATATAAAGATGACATTGATGAGGTTTCGGTGAAGAGTTTGAGATGAATGAAAAATTTGAAATAAATATTTGAAATAATAAATTTAATGTAAATTTGCATTTTGATGAGGAAAATCTATTTTGTTGTATTTTTTCATTTCTTTTCACAAAAAGTACCAAAGAGAGTGAAATAAATTCAGTTTTGTGTATTAAGTATACGATAAGTGGCAAAATTAATAAATATTAAAAGGAAATGTGTGTTTATTTGGAATCCCTTATTAGTAGATTGATTATGTGTTTTATTGAAATCAATTTCTAAATGATGCAGTCTTGTTTAGTTCTGGTTCAGTTCTAGTTAAGTTTTAGTTCAGTTCTAGTTCAATTCTAGTTTAGTTTTATTTCAGTTCTAGTTCAGTTCTAATTCAGTTCTAGTTCGGTTCTAGTTAAATTCAACTTCAGTTGTAATTCAGTTCTATTTCAATTGTAGTTCAGTTCGAGTACAGTTCATGTCAGGTTCTTGTTTTGGTTCTAGTTCAGTTCTATTTCACTTCTAGTTCAGTTCTAATCCAGTTCCAGTTAACTTCAGTTCTAATTGCTACAAAATTAATAAGTTCTTAGAAACAAGAGAATAAGAGGAAAAATTGAAGCTGTAATAGGGAAAATATAACAAAAATCAATCAGTCAAATGTTGCATAAAATTTCCACTTGATTTAATTGTTCAACGAATGACAAAAATGATTATTTAGCTAAAAGCTTAAAACGTAATAAAAGCTGTAGAGAAAAATGCTATAAAAAGCTAAAATAGCAAAAATGAAAAAATATATCACAATTAAATTGAAAGCGGAACAGGAAAAAGAATATAAAAGGGGGATTTGTTTTATAGTGAAGTATAAGAGAAAATAATATGATTGATCGATTGCATGACAATAATGAAAAAGAGTTTAATGGAATTTTAAATGTGTTAATAATGTCACAATATGACAAAGGCAACTTTTGAAGCAAACGAAACGTTAATTGTTTTTAATTAATGCAGCACATTTCAATTAGAGTTTTATTTTGTTTTTGAATTAAATAATGAAAATTAGAAAACGTCTTTATTTCAAGTTATTTTGTTTTAAAATCTCTTTAATTTATCTTTTTTATTTTGTTCACTAATGAAACAAATAAATTTATTTAATTTTTTTTTTTTTTGAAAAAAGTTCTTTTTTCATTTCCTTTTCTTAATTTCTTCATTTGTTATTAAAACAAATGTGAGAATAAATTAAAAAAGTTTGTTTTTGTTTTTGTCGTTGTATTATATATTTTTTCTGTCTTGAATTAAATTGACTTTTGCCATAAACAAGTTTATTTTATCTACATGAATTCACTAATAAAAAATTATCTTTTGAAACACATTTGAGACGTATTTTGATACTCTGCACCGGGATAAGAGATAAATGCGATTGTATAAAGTTTGTCATTTTGTATGTAGTACGTAGAAATAATAACATATAGTTGCACTGTGGGACTCTCTATTCGTACCATAGTGCAGCTGTGGAACTAATTATTAAAACCGAAAATTCCTTACATACGATTTTTATTAAAATTTTTAACTCAAGTATTATTTCTTCTGATCAAGTTGCCTTTGCACAGTGGTTCCAAAACTGTTTTATATTATTTTTTTAACTTTGGAACATTTGAGTATTTTTTAACGCAATTTCATATGGACATTATTGAGGTCTTTTCCAATTGATTTGTATAAGACATGTTTCTAGTATGTCCTGGGGTCGGGAAGTGGATCTCCAAAATTTGCCGCCACCTTTAAAAAAAATTGCCAAAATTTTATTGATGATTTGATTGAAAGCCCTTTAGTTCTCTCCAAAAAAAAAAAAAAAAAATACGCTTACATAATTGGGATAACTGTTATAGTTTAAGAGATATGTAGATCAAAGTAAAATTTTGATCAATTTTTTGGAATATTTTTAGTTTTTTAACTTGGGCCCAAACAAAAGTCTTAAATATTGTCTGAATTCTTTACAAAATTTTCAATGATTTTTACGCAAGAACCATATTCCGATATCGATTCAATAGGGAGATACATTATTTTGAAAAAATGGAATTTTTTCCTGATTTTTTTTTTTCAAAAAGGTGGCAATTTTTTCACTTAAGAAATGAACTATTTTCTTCTGAATTTTACAATCTCTTTCTAAATTCTGAAAAGATTTCTTACATAAAAACATTTAAAGCACATCAGAGGACATTAGGGATAACAATTTCCCCGCTGGCCCAATCTCAATTTCAAATATTTTTGTTTAGTTTTTTTGAGGAGGAAAAAATGTTAAAGTTAAAATGGTAAAATCAAAAAAGTACCTGGATTATATAGCGACATTTATTAGCTACCCAACTAAGAAATCTGCAATGGAACAAACCTCCTAAAACGGTAGGGTGAGCAATTCCATAAAAAAGGGATTTTTTAAAAAACTTTTTTCCAAATTGGAATTTTGGGTATTTTGGAATGAAAAAGTGTGAATATTTTTATAATCCCAAATTAAGAATATCCTTGTCTCTATTATATTCAAATTTCATAATAACAGCTTAATTCTTGTTGAACTTATTTAATATCAAAAATTAAAGTTTTCTTGCATAAGTAAACCGAAATTAAAAAATTTATGAATTTTTGACAAATTTATTGAAAATATTTATTTTAAATAGTTTTTTATGTAAATTAATTATTTTTCAAGTAATTACCTTTCCAACGATACCAAACACTTCCTTAAAAC
This sequence comes from Cochliomyia hominivorax, assembly GCA_004302925.2. NCBI lineage: Eukaryota > Metazoa > Arthropoda > Insecta > Diptera > Calliphoridae > Cochliomyia > Cochliomyia hominivorax. The sequence goes on from PYHX02000494.1 coordinate 68,023,571, forward strand.
TTTTTCAACACCCTTCAAAAGTTAGCTGAAACTTGGGCACCAACCCAGAAATTTGTACATTTCCCATGTAAATATGTGCTACAGCATTCAATGGACAGCAATTTCAGCTCCTCTCGGGCCTTAGAATTGTCTAAAAAGTTCTTGATATGCCAAAAAGATGTTGGTAGAAGTTGGCATCTTGTCACTGTGGTAAACAATCCCTTCAGCGATACAAGAACAGTAATGTGGTATTTGTAGCAAGAGGGACGAATCTTTCAAACTGCCCGAAGCTAAGGCCAGTGTGTTCTTGTGAGATATTGTGTTCTTGTTTAAGGAGAATTGAAGAGCACAAAAGAGGTGTCCAGAAGTGTGTTCAATTCAAGTAAATTTCATCACAAGTGATAAGAACTATATTTTTTTGTAATAAAAATTTCAATCAAATAAAAATTTGAAAGTTTAAATTAATTGTTTCCGTTTTTATTAACACATATGTATGTTAAGAATTTTTCGATCCACTCCTTAAAAGAGATATTTTTATGGAATTTAAGAAGAAAAGGAGCGAACCTCCAAAGGAGATCATCGCCGGTATGATGTTTTTCTTTTAAAGATGTTTTTCTTTTAAACTATTTCACATATATATTGTCCTTATAATTCTATTTTAACAATTTGTTTACATGTGTGTCATACCTCCTCTAGTTTAGGAGATATTTATATAAAATTAAAATTTTGATACGTCGTTGAATATGAATTTTTAGGTAATAAAACTTGTTGGGCTCAATTTGGTAGAAATAAAATTTCTAAAAAATCTAGATATACGGCTCCTTTACCAATAAGGATCCGATAAAAAGTTTTATTATTTTTAAATAGAAGTTTTGAGATTTTTTTTGTATTATTTTTCAAAAAAGTGAAAGCAATTTTTCTATTGGACTTTTCCTTTTTTAGAATTATTTTATTATTTTTTTTTTTAATTTGTAAAACTAAAATTTAGTTAAAGTATCTCGATCACATGCCGATATGCCTCATTATTTCTAATAGGTCAAACCTTTTATAGCGACAAAATCACCAGAATGAAGTGAATTTTTTAAGTCGACTTTCCTCGGGAAAGGGAATTTTGGGTATTTTGAAAGCAAATATACAGTTTTACATTAAAATCAATTTTGTCCATATTAAATTTTATAAAATGTCTTTTTGTATCGATTTTTAAAGTTGAAGTTTTATAATTTCTTTTCGTAAAAAGCTAAAATAATAATAAAAATTTTCGATTTTATGAAAAATTTATTTAAAAAAAATAGTTTTAAATTTTATTATGTAAATATAATTATTCTTCAAGTAATTACCTTAGATAAATCATATGATAAGATATTTTTGCCATAGTAAAGGGGGGGGGGGAAGGGTATTTAAAATTTCCTCTAGACGGATTAACATTTTCACGTTTTTTTCTAAAAAAAAAGAATTTTTTGCATTTAACACATTTAAATAATAAATAAACATACATACATACATATATACATACATACAGACATACATATTGGAAATTTATTTTATTAAAATTAAATTAAATATTATTCACAGGTCTCATTGTGTTTGCGCAAATAAATTGCGATGTTGGTGACTGAAAATAAATTGATATAATAAATTTGTAGTTTTAATGAAAAATATTATTTTTAGTGAAATTAAAACTTTTTTTAGTGAAACTTTCAATTTTTAAGGAAAATGTTTTTTTAGTAAAAAAAAGAATTATTAGTGAAAAATAGAATTTTAAGTGAAAATTTTATTTTTTTTAGCGAAAAAATAATTTTTTAATGAAAAATTTGATTTTTTAGTAAAAAATTTAATTTTTTAGTAAAAAAATTTTTTTGTGAAAAATTTGCTACTTGAGAAAAAATTTGAGTTTTTAATGAAAATTTATTATTATTATTTATTATTATTATGAAATGATGTTTTAGTAAAAAATTTATTTTTTTTTTTGAAAAAATTTATTTTTTGGTGAAAATTAAAATTTTTATCAAATAAATGAAATTTTTAGTGAATTTTTTTTTTAATTTGAATGAATATTGAATATTTAAATTTTATTTATAGTGAAAATTTAAATTTTTAGAGAAAATTTAAATTTTTACCTCAAAATTAAATGTTTTAGCGAAAATTTCAATTTTTTTTTGGAAAAATCTTATGAAAATTTTTGATTTTTTAACGAAATTTTTAACTTTTAGTGAAAACTCCTATATTTAGTTAAAATTTAAATTTTAAGTGAAAAATTAGCTTTTGGTGAAAATTTTGAGTTTTTAGTAGAAATATTATTTTTGGTGAAAATTTAAATTCTTATCTAAAAATGAAAATTTGATTTTTCTCAAAAAAAAAAAAAAAAAAAAATAAATAAATAAATAAATAAAAAATAATAATAATAGTAATAATAAAAAATAAAAAATAATAAAAAAATAAAAAATAAAATAAATTTTTAGTGAAACTTCATTCTTAGTGAAAATTGACATTTTATTTTATTTTTTTTTTTTTTTGAAAAATATATTTCTTATGAAAATTTTGATTTTAATGAAATTTTTAACTTTTGGTGAAAACTCCATTTTTTTGGTTAAAATTTAAATTTGAAGTGAAAAATTAGCTTTTAGTAAAAAATTTTATTTCTTAGTTAAAATATTAATTTGGTGAAAATTTGATTTTTTTCAAAAAAATTAAATTTTTAGTGAACAGTTCATTCTTAGTGAAAATTGACATTTTTAGTGAAAAATTAATTATAGTGAAATTAAAATTTTTAGTAAAAATTTCAATATTTACTGCAAAATTTAATATTTGACGAAATTTTAATTTTTTTCGAGAAATTTTTAATAAAAATTTTATTATTATTTATTTTATTTTTCTTACAAAATTTTAATTTTTTGGTGAAAATTCCAATTCTTATTAAAAATTTCAGTTTTTGTAAAAATTAAACTTTAAGTAAAAGTTTCAATTTTTCAAAATTAACATTATATCGAAAATTTTTAATGTTACTATTTAAAGTCCTTTCCCCTCTACTTAAATATAAACTTATTCAAAAGAGTATTTAATATTTTTATCCTCAACTAATAAGAAAATGCCAGTTATTAATAACAAATTACCTTAATAACATAAATTTAAACCCTTTTTAGTATTAAGCCATTAGCAACGAAGTAAAAGTCCTTAAACACTGAACATTAGACAAAAAGCATTTAATTACATTTTCCCCATTTAACAGACGTTATCGAAGAATCTATTGTAAAATTATATGAAACGAATCATAAATTCCATTAATAAAATTATTGGAAAAAGGATTTATAGAAAAAAAACTAAAGTTAAGTAAAGATCCCATATAACGCAGAAACGCTAAGTGGTAAAGTGGTACAAATCGAATAAAATTATTGCAAATGTGATTTTGAGCGATTGGAAATAAATGACAAAAAATTATCTCACGGTTCACCTTTTGCTTTAAAGAAAAGAAAATTGTCTAGTTTATGCTATAGACTAGTTTATAGTCTTTGCCATAGACTAGTTTATAGACTCTGCTATAGACTAGTTTATAGTCTCTGCTATAGACTAGTTTATAGTCTCTGCTATAGACTAGTTTATAGTCTCTGCTATAGACTAGTTTATAGTCTCTGCTATAGACTAGTTTATAGTCTCTGCTATAGACTAGTTTTATAGTCTCTGCTATAGACTAGTTTATAGTCTCTGCTATAGACTAGTTTATAGTCTCTGCTATAGACTAGTTTATAGTCTCTGCTATAGACTAGTTTATAGTCTCTGCTATAGACTAGTTTATAGTCTCTGCTATAGACTAGTTTATAGTCTCTGCTATAGACGAGTTTATAGTCTCTGCTATAGACGAGTTTATAGTCTCTGCTATAGACTAGTTTATAGTCTCTGCTATAGACGAGTTTATAGTCTCTGCTATAGACGAGTTTATAGTTCCTGCTATAGACTAGTTTATAGTCTCTGCTATAGACGAGTTTATAGTCTCTGCTATAGACGAGTTTATAGTCTCTGCTATAGACGAGTTTATAGTCTCTGCTATAGACGAGTTTATAGTCTCTGCTATAGACGAGTTTATAGTCTCTGCTATAGACTAGTTTATAGTCTCTGCTATTGACTAGTTTATAGTCTCTGCTATTGACTAGTTTATAGTCTCTGCTATAGACTAGTTTATAGTCTCTGCTATAGACTAGTTTTATAGTCTCTGCTATAGACTAGTTATAGTCTCTGCTATAGACTAGTTTGTAGTCTCTGCTATAGACTTGTTTAGAGTCTCTGCTATAGACTTGTTTAGAGTCTCTGCTATAGACTTGTTTAGAGTCTCTGCTATAGACTTGTTTAGAGTCTCTGCTATAGACTTGTTTAGAGTCTCTGCTTAAGTCTCCACTTAGAATAATCTATAATCTAGATAAGATTAGTCTATATACTAGTTTGTGGTCTCTAGTATAGTCTTGTTTAAAGTTTTCGCTGCAGTTCAGTTTACGGTCTAAATTAGTAAAATCTTGAAATTTGTATTACTTCTTAGTTATTACATTTTGCCTTTAAATGGCTTCAAAATTATGTACAAAGTACCGTTGCTTTGGGGTTTGTCCAAAAGATATATGGAATAGTCTGTTGTGGTAAATTCTGTAAAATAACAAATTTGTTTAAAAATTTTTAGTTTTTTTTTTATACTTTTTACTTTACTAACAAAACAAATACATCTACATTCATCCATACACGAATGCATACAAATGCAAATAACTACAAATTCCAATGAAACCTTTGCACAAAAATAGTGCAAATGAATGTATGAATGAATTTATAACTGAATCTGTATGTATGTATGTATGTATGTATGTATGTATGTATGTATGTATGTATGTATGTATGTATGTATGTATGTGAGTGTGTGTTTAGTACGTGGATCGCATATCGTGTACAATTACATTCGGGTATATAAAATGCTTGAGTTGATTTATGAATTTAAATTCATTTCGTTATGGCACCGCTATTGCCACTGGGACTATTATGCTAACACACACACAAAGTAATATTAACTATTCGACCAAGACTCCTACAAAACTACTGGTCCTGAGCACTTAAAGGTTAGAGAACAGTTAAACTGATCAGGAACTTGTAAAGAATTTTTATAAATTTTCGATTTCAATTTGAAAACAGTCCTTTTCGTAATGTTTGAATGAAAAGTTTTTTTAAATTCTATTGCATTAAATATGAACCCAGTTTTCAGGGAATTTCGATTTCTAGTTACAATATAAAAAAAAAAACTAGAAATGAATGCTAAAGATGGAAAAAAGAAGAAAACTACAAATTAATGATAAATTTATTTCATATGAATTCTCTTGCGTTAATTTCATTAAAGATGTTGGAAAAAGTTTCTGAAAACAACATTTTTTTCAATTTATGCGAAAAATTAACAATTTTGTTTTCAAAATGGCTGCTAATGATGCTGGAAAATAATATCTAATGAGTTGTAATAAAGTGTAAATAATATTATTGCAATATTAAATTTACCATGAATAAATTTTAAACACAATAAAGGAAAATTATTTTCATATGCAACGTATGAGTATTGTGAAAATTGAATATAATCATACACCAGAGATAAAAGCCACCGCTATAGACTAGTTCTATAGCCACCGCTATAGACTAGTTCTATAGCCACCGCTATAGACTAGTTCTATAGCCACCGCTATAGATTGGTTCTATAGCCACCGCTATAGATTAGTTCTATAGCCACCGCTATAGATTAGTTCTATAGCCACCGCTATAGACTAGTTCTATAGCCACCGCTATAGACTAGTTCTATAGCCACCGCTATAGATTAGTTCTATAGCCACCGCTATAGATTAGTTCTATAGCCACCGCTATAGATTAGTTCTATAGCCACCGCTATAGACTAGTTCTATAGCCACCGCTATAGACTAGTTCTATAGCCACCGCTATAGACTAGTTCTATAGCCACCGCTATAGACTAGTTCTATAGCCACCGCTATAGATTAGTTCTATAGCCACCGCTATAGACTAGTTCTATAGCCACCGCTATAGACTAGTTCTATAGCCACCGCTATAGATTAGTTCTATAGCCACCGCTATAGACTAGTTCTATAGCCACCGCTATAGATTAGTTCTATAGCACCGCTATAGACTAGTTCTATAGCCACCGCTATAGACTAGTTCTATAGCCACCGCTATAGACTAGTTCTATAGCCACCGCTATAGACTAGTTCTATAGCCACCGCTATAGACTAGTTCTATAGCCACCGCTATAGACTAGTTCTATAGCCACCGCTATAGACTAGTTCTATAGCCACCGCTATAGACTAGTTCTATAGCCACCGCTATAGACTAGTTCTATAGCCACCGCTATAGACTAGTTCTATAGCCACCGCTATAGACTAGTTCTATAGCCACCGCTATAGACTAGTTCTATAGCCACCGCTATAGACTAGTTCTATAGCCACCGCTATAGACTAGTTCTATAGCCACCGCTATAGACTAGTTCTATAGCCACCGCTATAGACTAGTTCTATAGCCACCGCTATAGACTAGTTCTATAGCCACCGCTATAGACTAGTTCTATAGCCACCGCTATAGACTAGTTCTATAGCCACCGCTATAGACTAGTTCTATAGCCACCGCTATAGACTAGTTCTATAGCCACCGCTATAGACTAGTTCTATAGCCACCGCTATAGACTAGTTCTATAGCCACCGCTATAGACTAGTTCTATAGCCACCGCTATAGACTAGTTCTATAGCCACCGCTATAGACTAGTTCTATAGCCACCGCTATAGACTAGTTCTATAGCCACCGCTATAGACTAGTTCTATAGCCACCGCTATAGACTAGTTCTATAGCCACCGCTATAGACTAGTTCTATAGCCACCGCTATAGACTAGTTCTATAGCCACCGCTATAGACTAGTTCTATAGCCACCGCTATAGACTAGTTCTATAGCCACCGCTATAGACTAGTTCTATAGCCACCGCTATAGACTAGTTCTATAGCCACCGCTATAGACTAGTTCTATAGCCACCGCTATAGACTAGTTCTATAGCCACCGCTATAGACTAGTTCTATAGCCACCGCTATAGACTAGTTCTATAGCCACCGCTATAGACTAGTTCTATAGCCACCGCTATAGACTAGTTCTATAGCCACCGCTATAGACTAGTTCTATAGCCACCGCTATAGACTAGTTCTATAGCCACCGCTATAGACTAGTCTATAGCCACCGCTATAGACTAGTTTTTAGTCATCGCTCTTTGTACATTTTCATGGAGTTAAGAAAAAACGACAAACTTGTTATTAGATCGTAGGATTTTCCAAATTCCAGGTCCTTTTAGGCTACCAACATTGTAAGAAAAGGAAAAAATATAGTATATGTGATTAGTGTGTATGTGATTTCCCAAATTAAGCTCTCTTCTCTAGTTTTAAACATTAATAAAATCATGTAAAATTATTGCCCCGATAACTTAATACAACTTTGTTTTTAAACAAATTTTAGATAAAATTTGCAATTTATATCCTGAGTATTTGTATCTATAACAAAGTATCTATTAACTATAACAAAGTATCTATTATCTTCTTACATTTTACCAATTTTACAATCATTATTTTGTTATTAATTTTTAAGTATTTTTTCCTCTGAAACAACTCAAAACACCTTTTTAGAGTCATTGTTTTCCGTTGAACTGACGTCTTTATAAACAATATTTTCCATTAAAATCCATGACCAATATTGAAAACTGACTATAGAGTTGATAATGAAAAAATAACAAAAATGTGGGAGGGAAGTGCAATTAATGCCAATCAAATGTTAAAAGAATATATGCGTGTGTGTATATGAGTGTTAGGAACGGTGTGGTTGTGTTAGAAAAAACATAATACAAAATAAAAAAAAAAAAAAAACATTAAAAATAACTCCCTTCGACCATTTTACCCCTAAACAAATTGGTTATATTGATTACGCCAATAATTGGGAAGGTTTCCGTTTTTGGAATGCAATTTTTATTTATAAATTGATGGAAGATTTTGTTACAACTTTAACGATTTTATTTATCATAAGAATCTGTCTTTATCATCTTTTGCTTTAATTTTAATTTTAATAAAAAAACTCTTGTAAAAGATTTTAAACAATGTTGTTTTTGTTTTAACACACAATATACAACAATAATACAATATGTTTGCGTTAAACAAAACATAATATCTACAAGGTTTCCAACAAAGTACAACAAAATATATTTATCATATATTTATTGTTGTTTCTTTTTATTGTAATAAACAACAGACAAACTTTGTATTCATTTATAAAATACGAGAATAAAGAGTTGATAAAATACAGACTATTTCGTACACCTTGTACATGATATTCGTGGGCGTTAGTTAGAGTCAAAAAATACCCTGCAGTTCTGAATTCCAAGTGCATTGGAAATGAACTAGAACTTAACTAAAAAAAGAACTGAACCAGAACTGAACTAGAACTGAACTAGAACTGATCTAGAACTGATCTAGAACTGATCTAGAACTGAACTAGAACTGATCTAGAACTGATCTAGGAACTGATCTAGAACTGATCTAGAACTGATCTAGAACTGATTTAGAACTGAACTAGAACTAAACTAAAAAAAGAACCTGAACTTGAGCTAGACTAGAATTATACTGGAACTGATCTAGAACTGATCTAGAACTGATCTAGAACTGATCTAGAACTGCTAACTGATCTAGAACTGATCTAGAACTGATCTAGAACTGATCTAGAACTGATCTAGAACTGATCTAGAACTGATCTAGAACTGATCTAGAACTGATCTAGAACTGATCTAGAACTGATCTAGAACTGATCTAGAACTGATCTAGAACTGATCTAGAACTGATCTAGAACTGATCTAGAACTGATCTAGAACTGATCTAGAACTGATCTAGAACTGATCTAGAACTGATCTAGAACTGATCTAGAACTGATCTAGAACTGATCTAGAACTGATCTAGAACTGATCTAGAACTGATCTAGAACTGATCTAGAACTGATCTAGAACTGATCTAGAACTGATCTAGAACTGATCTAGAACTGATCTAGAACTGATCTAGAACTGATCTAGAACTGATCTAGAACTGATCTAGAACTGATCTAGAACTGATCTAGAACTGATCTAGAACTGATCTAGAACTGATCTAGAACTGATCTAGAACTGATCTAGAACTGATCTTAGAACTGATCTAGAACTGATCTAGAACTGATCTAGAACTGATCTAGAACTGATCTAGAACTGATCTAGACTGATCTAGAACTGATCTAGAACTGATCTAGAACTGATCTAGAACTGATCTAGAACTGATCTAGAACTGATCTAGAACTGATCTACGAACTGATCTCGAACTGATCTCGAACTGATCTCCGAACTGATCTCGAACTGATCTCGAACTGATCTCGAACTGATCTCGAACTGATCTCGAAACTGATCTCGAACTGATCTCGAACTGATCTCGAACTGATCTCGAACTGATCTCGAACTGATCTCGAACTGATCTCGAACTGATCTCGAACTGATCTCGAACTGATCTCGAACTGATCTCGAACTGATCTCGAACTGATCTCGAACTGATCTCGAACTGATCTCGAACTGATCTCGAACTGATCTCGAACTGATCTCGAACTGATCTCGAACTGATCTCGAACTGATCTCGACTGATCTCGAACTGATCTCGAACTGATCTCGAACTGATCTCGAACTGATCTCGAACTGATCTCGAACTGATCTCGAACTGATCTCGAACTGATCTCGACTGATCTCGAACTGATCTCGAACTGATCTAGAACTGATCTCGAACTGAACTAGAACTGATCTAGAACTGATCTAGAACTGAACTATAACTAAACTAAAAAAAGAATTGAATTAGAACTGAACTAGAGCTGACCCAAAACTTAACCAGAACTGAATTAGAACTGAACTAAAACTTAACCAGAACTGAAATAGAAACTAAATTAAAAAAAGGAACTGAACTACAGCTAAACTAGAACTAAACTAGAACTGATCTAGAACTGAACTAGAACTGAGCTAAAACTGAACTAGAATCTAAACTAAATTCTAATCTAGAATCTAAGGCAGATTCTGAACTAAAATTGGAATTAAATTTTAACTAGAATTTAAATTAGAGTCTAAACTAGAACTGAACTTAAATCTGATCTACAACTCAACAAGAAAGTTAACAGGAATCTCAACTATAATCTGAAGTAGAATCTGAATCTGAGATTGTGAGCTAAAATTTAAACTTGAATCTGAATTAGAATCTCAACTTGAACCTGAACTAGAAATTAAATTAGAATCTAAACTGGAGTCTGAACTTCAAACATTATTATAACTTGAACTTGAGTCTGAATTAGGATTTGAATTGCAATCTTCGTTAGAATCAGAATAAGAATCTGAATTAGATTATGGACTAGAATTGAAACAAGAATTAAAGTGAAATCTAAAGTAGAAATTGGAATAAAAACTGAAAAAGTGACTTAACTGGAAACTGAACCAGAAGCTATAGTAGATCTGGAACGAAGCACCAAAACTCTGTAGATATTAATAATTCCGTTGTTTCATTTAATGTATGTAATACATATGTATATGTATGTGTGTATAAGCCTGTTTTGTATGTGTATGCATGAGCATTTTGGTAATGTTAACATAAACACTCTCATGACTAAAAGAGATTTAATATTTCAGATATCCTGTTATTTTTATCATACACATATACGTTTGTTTGTATCTTACACAATGTATTCGTGTATAATACCTACACATACACATATCTTATAAGTTTATAATAATACATATGTATGATAATATTTAATATCATACAATAAAATTTGGTTGGAGATAAATTTATATTAAATAATTTAAGGAAATTTTGACTCAATAAAATATAAAATAATTTAAGGATCTTGAGAATCTCTTAAGTCGGATTTATATAATTTTCTAGATTTATTATTTTGTTATCTCTTTAAGATTTAAGACAATATAAATTGAAAATTTCAAATTTTCTTTCCATTATTTTATTTATTTTGAGTCAGTTTAAAGATGTCCGTCCGGCAGGCTGTCAATGTAAACTTTGTAAACAAAATGCAGTTTTAAAGATTTTTTAATGAAATTTGGTCACTATTTTGGCACAAATGCGATTGGTGATTATGTGTCCATTGTTTCAGGTACCTCCCATATAAATGCTCCTCCCCGAATCAGGATTTACTATCACAAAATTCTAATATAAAGCGAAATTAATAAAATATGGCTCAAATTAGTCTTATGATATTCTAAAACAATGTGCTTAATTATACGAGGATCGATCTTTTATTTCTGATAGGTCTCACACAAACCCATACGTTGTTATTGTAATAAGAATTGGTCAAGACAAATATAAGCAAAAATTTATCTGAGAAATTATACGAAGGTCGATCCATTATTTGTTCTAGCTCCCATATAAAGCCTACAGAAAAAATCCTTTTAGAAATCACTAATCCCACATCGATGTTAGTACCCATATAATATAGTGGACTCTTAAGCATAAATTAAACAAGTAAGAATGTATAGTCAGCCAAGCCGGACTATCTAATACCCTACACCACTTTATCGGTTAAAAATGGTGGTTACGAAAAATTAAAGAAGGACCCTCGTATAATTCGATTTTCTGACTCATTCTTAAGTGTGTAATAGATTATTGTGAAACATTTATGTATAATTTATGCGATTTTAAATGAATTTTTCTGTGGTGGTTATATGGGGGCTAACAGAAATTATGAACCGACTCTCGTATAATTAAGCACATTGATTTTTGCTTATATTTATCTTTATTTAACAGATTATTTTTACAATACCAATGTGAGAGTTATAAGCGATATTTGGAAAGGGACTTGTAGGGGACCTATGAGAAATAATAAACCGACCCTCCCAAATAATAAAACGGACCCTCACATCGTTTTTTAATATTATAAGACTTAAATCGCTTTGTATATATGACTTGTATGATCTTAAAACTCCATTCCGGGAAGAACATTTGAATGGGAACTACCTGAAATATTACGAGGCCGAAGATGGCCATTTTCAATAGGCTTTGCCTGTAGGCTAAAATAATGGTATATCCCAAATTCCATCACGTTACTTCAAAATTTGGGACCTGTAGACTGTTCACAATGTTAACATGGACAGCCAGCCGTATAGAAAGACAGATGGACGGAAATCGTTAAATCGACTCAGATAGTGATTTTTAGCAAAACGATATAATTAAATTTTTCTGCATGTTGCAGACATCAGCACAAACGCATAATACCCCAACCATTCATTAGTTTTGGTAGCTGTCACTTAAAAGCAACAATGTGGTGCAGGGTATTAAATAATCGGGCTTGACCGACTATATCTTATTATTTGATCTTTGTAAAAAAGAAAGTTTACAAAAAATAAAGAAAAAATAAATAATTTTTCTCTTTATGATTTCTTAATGAGTTCAGAAGCAAAAACGAACGTTATGAATCCGAAAAAAAGGATAAAATGACAGTTATGACCTTTTTTTCTAAAAGGAGAAATAATAAACAACAAAGGTCATTTGCATTGACACCTTCTAAATAAAGTCATTATGTTGGCTGTCATTTAAATCAAGAAATTAAAAATAATTCTTTATGTCAGAAATCAGTGGCAAAAGAACAAGAGACCTGTTTTCTTTTTAATAAAGTTTATTTCGGTATTAAACCTTTTTATGGTACAAGATTTGGAAGGGTAATAAAAAAGGGATATTAAAGTGGAAAATGGATAAAATAGCGGAATATTTGACAAAAAGTATATAATAATGTAATTAACTTGATCTCGAATGAGAATAATGGAAAGAAGCTGAATGAAAATATAAACTAAAATCCGGCATAGATTGTGATTTAGTTCTTAAACTAGAATCTGAACAATCTAAATTCGAATCTAAATTCAAATCTGAATTGGGATCTGAACAAAAAATCTAAATATAAATTTAAATTAGAATCTTAATTAAACTCTAAACTACAATCTGAACTGAAAATTGAATTTAAACTGAAAACTGCACTAAAATCTGAACTAGAAACCCAAGTAGAATCGTAACTGGAATTTGTGCAAGATTCTGAATAGAAACTTGTACTGGAATCTGAACAATAACTAGAATATGAACAAGATTCTTAAATGGAATCAGCAGCAAGAATTTGAATTAGAACCTAAACAATAACCTGAATTTGATCTGAAGTAGAAATGAACTTAAATCGGAATAGGAATCTCAATTAAAGCTGAACTAGGATCTGAACTGAAGCTGGAGCTTTAATCTTAATTTGATCTCAATTAGAAATGAACTTGAATTTGAACTGGAAAACTGAACTGGAATCTGAGCTTGATCAAATTAGTACAGAATTAAAAACTAAAATGGAAGCTAAACTGAAATTTGTACAAAAATCTGTACTAGAGTCTTAACTAGAATCTGAACCAGAATCGGAACTAAAATCTAAACAAGAATCTGAACTAAAATGTAAAGTGCTCTGAACTGAACCTGCACTATTATCTAAAAAGAATAAACAAGGATCTGAGCAAGTATCTAAAATAGAACCTAGAAAATAATCTGAAGTAAGGAGTGAGATCGAAACATTGAACTTATTTCAGAAACCCTTCCAATAACGTTTTTGTAGTCCTTTCTGTCACTTTGCTCAATTAAAATTCGTTTAAAATTTTACCACATTTTTGGGCGCCTTTTTTGTGCTCTTCAATTCTCTTTTTACAGGAGCCCATATCTCTTCACTGGCCTTAGCTCCGAGCAGTTTGGAGGATTCGCCTCTTTTGGCACAAACACCACATTATGTTTTAATACTACTCAAGGGGCTTGTTTACTACAATGACAGGGTGCCAAGTTGGACCAAAAATAAGTGGACACATTATTAAGTTTCATGAATGGAAGCAGACTTTTTTTGTAAACATTCCTTGATGTAAATTGACTTCTTTTCCCACAAATGCAAATTGTTTGTCATGACCATGCCTTCTTTGTTTTTTGAAATTTTGACTGATTTTGAGTTCTAAGCTTCTCTTCAACACTCTCTCGAGCGTTAGTAAGATAACACAATCGTCATCCTTTATTCAGCATCCGTCCACTGTTTGGCTTCTTATTGTTAAGCAGCGTTCCTTTTAGAAATTATTTGAGATTTGTAGGTTTTTGAACCAGCATTAACTTAAAATTTTTGGTACCAAATAATCCGAGCACTGAGCTAACCAGGATGTTTCATACCGGTTGTGTTGGGAGCTCTTTTCTGGCTTTAGAAATATCATTCCTTCTATATGAACCAGGAATAATTCTCTTGTTACTGTTTCATAACTTTGAAAACAGTTTGACGGAAGACCTTGTAACCAACGCTTTTATAAATTTTTTGTGGTACCAAATTGGGTTTTATTGTAAATATTGATAAAAGAACACTTGGGTTAAAAGTTTTAATGAAAATCTCATTCCTTAGAATTTGTAATGGAATTTAAAAAAAATGAACTGAAACTTAATTAGAACTGAACAAAAATCTGAACTAGAACCTGCAAAAGTATCTGAAATAGAATTTGTACTTTAATCTAAACTATTTTCTAAACAAGAATTTAAGAAGAATTTCAGCTGGTACCTGAACTTTTATCTGAACAAAATTTCTGAATAAAATTCTAAACTGAAATATGAACTATAATCTTAACTCGAATCAGAACAATAATTTAAGGGTTTGAATAATAATCTTATCTGAAACCTGGATAAGAATCTGATTATTTTAACTATAATCTTAACTGGAATCTGATTTGGAATTTAAATTAGAACTAAACTAGAAACTAAACTGAGACCTGAACTGGAACTTCAACTGAAAACGGGACTCGAAACTCAATTAGATAGAAAAAGAAAAAAAGAAGAGGAGTTTGAACTGGAATCTGTTGTACTGTAATCTTAACTGGAATCTGATTTGGAATTTAAATTGGAGCTAAACAAGAATATGAACTGAGACCTGAACAGGAACTCAAAATTCCACTAGAAAAAAAAATAAAAGAATTTGAAAAGTGTAAACTACAATCTGAATGAAACGGTATTTCATTCTTGAACCACAATCTGAACTGAAATCTGAACAACTAGCTAAACTAGAATCTGAGCTATAATCCTGTTCAGATAAATTAGATTTAAACTTTTTAAATTTCACTTCTTATAAAAAAATTTTCAACTAGAAACTCTGTAAAAGTAACTTTTGCATACAAATTGATTTCTATTTTAGAAACGATTGATGTTTTCACTTGAAATGTCATTCAACTAAATGATTCCAAATTAAGGACTTCAATACAAATGGAAATGGAAATGAAAATGAAACAAATGTTGCAAATTGAACCAAAGAATTCCCATAAAAGACTTAAATGTTTCAAATGCAAAGAAAAATAAAAATATTGTTGACAAGAATTGTATTGATTTAATTGGCAAAAACACCTACAAAACAATAACTAAACAGAGAGATAAGTGACAGTTACAAATATCTATCAGGAATAGAAGAGACTCCAGGCACTTTAGAATCATACAAAACACTAAAATATTTTCTAATAATGAAAATGTTGAAAACTTCACTTCCTGTTCATTTTCTTTGAATTGAAAAACTTAATTTAAATCTTCCACTGAGTTGAGTGTAATCCCCCTTTTATTACAATTCTTAAGTGTAAATTTGCTTTTGTGGAGTGTAAAAAATGTGCTGTTGAAGTGTCTTAAGATTTCATCGATTTGTTAAGCTCCCAACTTGTTACCATAACTTCACGGTTTTGGGTATAAAAATAATAAATAGAATTTTTAGCTTTTTTTTTTTTGTATTTTAAACTACTTTTCCACTCGTTATTTGAAGAGGTGGGAGGGAGGAGGAAATGATTATTTTCCCCATAAAACAAAGACAAACGGAAACAAAACTTTCAATATTTTTGTTTCCCTTTTTCAGCTGGAAAAAGAATAAAAATAAGTGAAAAATAAATATGAAACAGTTGTGCTCAAGTTTATGTGTTATTCGAATGATTATGAACATATTTCGTTCTTTATTCTTCATCTCAAGTTTTTTTATTAAACTTTTTCTCATATTTTTCATACCGTAATGTGGAGTGTATTACACTTTTCATAAGTTATTACTTGAGAAAAGAAGAAAAATGTATGACTAAAATGTTAAAGTATTGAAAGTAAAATAGCGCTATTGGGCATGAACGTTCTATAACATGTCCTATTTTCTCATAGGGAAGTTATTAAGGACTTCGGAAAATCAAAACTAGATTATGAACTTTAATCTGAGTTGAAATCTAGAAAAGGAACCTCAATTAAAATCTGCATTAGGGTTTGTACTGGCATATGTAATAGAAACTTAAGTGGAATCTAAACAGGAATCTGAGTCTGGTGTGGGATATGAGCTGGAATCTTAAATAGTGTAAGAACTTTAATATGAGCTAAAATTAAAATCTGAATTGGAATTTCTATTAAACTTTGCACAAAAGATTAAACTTCAATTTGGGCTAGAAACTAGAATTTGAACTGGAGTCTGAAATTCTAACTGAACTTCGGTCAGATTCTAGTTCAAAACCTGAACTGGTATTCTGAACTAGAATGTGAACTTGAATCTAAACCAGAATCTTAACTTTCAAATGATCTGGAAAGTGAACTAGAACCTAGAATTTCAACTGGAAGCTGAATAAGAATGTGAAGAGGAATTTAATACTGAATTAAAATTTGAACTAGAACCGAAGAAGAATCTAAAATAGAATGTGATCTTCAATATGATGTGGAATTTAAGCTGGAATTCTGAATCTCGATTAGACTCTGAACGGGAATCGGAACTAGAACTGATTTAGAACTGAACTATAACTAAACTCGAATTGGACTGAAATTGAAGTGGAACTGAACTAGAATCGAACTGGAATTGAACTGGATCTGAACTTGAATTGAGCAAGAAATTAACTACAGCTTGAACCTGAACTAGAACCTAATCTAGGACTGAACTTTAATTGAACTAGAAGCAGAAATAGAACCTGAACCATAATCTGAACTAGAACATGAACTAGAAACTGAATAAAAACTGAACTATAACTTAACTAGAATTGAACTGGAATTGAAGTAAAACTGAACTAGAAATGAACTTGAACTGAGCAAGAAATTAACTAGAACTTAATTAGAATCTGAACCAGAACTAGAACCTGAGCTGGAATCTGAACAAGAACCTGAACTAAAACTTGAAATAAAAACTGAACTAAAACCTGAACTCGGATCTCAGCTAGAACTGAAGTACTAGAACTAGATACTGAACTAAAACTTGAAATAGAACCGGAACTGGAATCTGAACTTAAATCTGAACTGGAATCTCGATTAAAATCTGAACTGGAATCTGAACTAAAATCTGGAAAACCTGAATTTTAATCTGAGTACTAGAGTGTGAGTACGAATATGGACTGAAATCTTAAATAGAATTTAATTTAGAATCCGAACTGTTAACTTATAATCTATAATCTGAATTATAATCACAAAATCTTTAATCTGTACTGGAGCCCCAACTACAATCTTACCTCAAATCTGAATTCTTATCTGAAGTAAAATCTGGTCTACAATCTGAAGTTAAATCTGAACTTTTAATTTGACCTGGAATTTGATACAGAACCTGAACTATACTCTGTTTGCTTTTCGATAAACTATATTTTTCTTATAAGTGACATAAGTTAACTTGAATATCATGTATCTAGTGTAGAGTACATCCACTTTTTTTCCTTAATACACCTACACTTTAATACATATTTTTTCCTTAAATTTAAAAAATATAAATGAAAAAGTTAAAAAAAAACTAAAAGAAAATAAATAAGAAAATAAAACTGAAAAGAAGAGAACAGAGGAGAACTCGTGTTAAAATGTCATTGAACTTAAAAGTAACGGAAATTAAAAAATACTAAAAAAAATGCTTTAAACAATAAAAAAAACTATAAATCGTAAAAAATATTATGTTTGTGGGGAACAAACAACATTTTGTCAATTTTATATTTAAATAAATTTTGAATTTTGAGGTAAGAAATTAAGTCGGTCAAGCCCGATTATTTAATATTCTACACAATAATATTAGTTAAAAATGGTAGATTTGAAAATTAATGAACAACCCTCGTATAATGAGATTTATTCTTAAGTGTGAAGTACATTATTGTGGCACAAACATTTATGTGAAAATTATGATTTTTCTGGTTGGTTACATGGGAGAATATGGACCGATCCTCGTATATTTTAGGATATGGTTTTTTGCTTATATGTATTTTAATTTGACCAATTTTTTATACAACACCGACGTATATATGAGATTTGTTTCCTTTAAAATGATATTTAAAAATATGGTTGTATGGGCCTATGACCGACCCTCGTATAACTTGGTACATCATTTAAGAATATCTTAGGACTTACTTTTGCCAAATTTCATTTTAATCACTTTATATAAAGGATTTTTATGAATTTAAAACCTCTTCCGGGAGAATATTTGTATGGGAGGTACCTGAATTTATGAACAGAATATGGTCAATTTTAATAGTCTTCGTCCTAATAATATGCCGGACGGTCATGGTATCAGAAAGCCGAACGGTATACTTAAAGGTGGACGTAACTGCAGCTTCTCTTATATGTTACTAACAGCACCACAAGTGCCTAATGCCCCAACCACCTACAGTGGTGTAGGGTATAGTCAAAGGAAAGGAATTCGAAAATAATATAAATATTTTAACCAAATTTATGTAAAAATTTATTTCTTAAAACCAAAAAACAAGATATTTAAGGTTTTCTTAGTGGTTAAGGATGTTGCCACCACATGTTGACAGCGTCAACTATTCTGCCACAAATTTTGTAAACTGCAAAACCAAAGACACAGACACACACACACATACACTTAATATTTATATAGACATTTTGCGCATTTAATTGTATATAAACATGTTTTGACAAGTTTTTTTTTGTGTTCAACATTTGAATATTTAGAAGCAAAGAAGCACAATGGAATGAATGTTGAAGGAGCGGAATTTTAGACCCAATTTAATATTATTTGCTGTTTTTACAGAATGACGATGTTGTTCAGGTTTCTCTCTTCTTCTTCAAGAAACTTCATCACTATTTTGTTGATTGAAATCGGATAATTCCGGAATGGAGATCCAATTGTGATGGAAACAACACGGATCATTCCGTACTGGAGATCCAGTTGCCGAGAGAGAGTTACAGGATGTCAATGATTAATTTAGAAGGAAGCATATATATCCTATAATTTTTCTTTCTACTTCATCCCACTGTGCGTAAATGTAATTTTGCTATGGATTGAGGTTATGTTATGTTAGAAACAATAAAATTAAATGTTTTGTATTTTATGTTTTAGGGAAAAATCTTCTTTAATGTCTGGAAGGTATAAAATTAATAAAAAGAAAACTATTTCTTTGGAGGGGAAATGGCCAATATGAGGAAAATAGTGTCGTTTTCCATTTATATTGGATTTTTTTATTATTTCTAAGAAAATAGAGCCCGATTTTTTGGAATTTTGGGAAGATAAAAATTTAACAATTTCAATACGCTTCAACAATACGGATTGAGACCTAAAATATCTTAACCCCTACTGGACCCCTTCTACCATATTTGTAATAAACTTAAAAAATCGCTTAAAATTATAAATAAAAAAATTAGTGGATCACAACGGATATTTTAATGAAACGATCAAGGACGAAGCCGATTGAAATAGGTCGTAGTAGCTACAATAATACAAGTAGCTCCATAGCACCTACAGAAACGCGCCTCTTCAAATCACATTAAAATTTATTAAAGTGTTTCAGGATTGAACAGTAAAAAAACACTGTAAAAAATTTAGAGAAAATCGGTACATAATTTAATCCATAAATCATCTCAAATGGCAAAAATAAATAAATGTGCTTTATACAATTACTTATCATAAAACCAAATTCCACAGAGTCGGTCTATAATTTTTCATGCTTCATTTTCTTATATATTTTCTAAAAATTTTAAGGACCGTTATTGAGCCCGAAAATTAATGGATTTAATAGTTCACCTTTAATATCTACGAAACTATAAGAGATAATCAACACATGCAAGAGTGTTTTTGTGGACTTTTTAGGGACTATTTTTGTTTATTTTTTGTCTCCAATTCTAGATAATTTTTGGCGAATTTTCAAATGGAAAAAGCAAATATACTCCATCCTTTAGATGGGGATTTGTAATGCATCAAATCAACTAAAAAACACCCCAAAAACCCCCTATTAAATTTGATCATATTATTTCTAACGATATTAAATTTATTTAATTATTTTCAAAATGAACTTGAAGAACGTCATTCATAACTACTCCCATTAGCTGCACGCAGAGAAACGTCGTTTCGCAATGTGTTCAACACAAACATTTATTTTTTATCACCAACATGTTTTTGGTAAAATTTATTTTATTTTAATAACAATTTCGTTGCTGTAATAAAATTATTTTTAAATAAATAAAAACAAAAAAAATTGTAGTCGCAATATGTTTGACTGATTACAATTTTATTGTTATTATAAAAAAAACTATTGTTGTTTGCATAAAATATTATTTTCAGTTTACTGACAACTAAATATGAATAAATATATTTTTTCCATGTCTTAACATGGAAAATAATATTTATTTAAATTAATATTCTCATTATTTATAAATAGAAAATAAAAATTATTAAAATAAATAAAATTATATGACAAAATAATATATTTTCCAAAGATATACAGGAATAAAATGAGAATTATATTAAAACATTTCATATGAAAATATTTTTATTAAACTAAAAATATTTTTATTAGAATAAGAATATTTTTAATGGTGATAACAATATTTTTAGTGGCCATAACAATATTTTTTTTTCTGACGATAACAATATTTTTAGTGGCCATAACAATATTTTTAGTGGTGATAACAATGTTTTTAGTGGCCATAACAATATTTTTAGTGGTCATAACAATATTTTTAGTGGCCATAACAATATTTTTTTGTGACGATAACAATATTTTAAGTGGACATAACAATATTTTAGTGATCATAACAATATTTTTTGTGACAATAACAATATTTTAAGTGGCCATAACAATATTTTTTGTGACGATAAGAATATTTTGAGTGGCGATAACGATAACTATTATTATCAATGTAAAATGACAATTCAAATAAACCAACGTTTTATTGCAATAACAATATTTTTGATTGGTATAACAATATTTTTAGTGGTGATAACAATAACTATTGTTATTAATTTATTTTAAAATTAAAATGTAAATCAACAAATTTTTAGTTACAGTAAAAATATCTAATAACAATAGCATGCTGCTTCTTGTCTATGGTTAGCGCAAACATATTTTTTCTCTGCGTGTTGCGACCCAAAATTTTCTACTTTTAAAATCTCAGCAAGTATCAAAGTAATTTTCATTAAAATTAAAATTACATAAATTTCTAAAAAGGCTTCAAAACCTTGTACTTCCTAGAAAATATTATTCATATATTTCTGTATTCAAAGCATTAAATATTGTTAACTCATAAATATTTTATTTCAGTCACATTTTAATTTTGCTATAAAATTTTAAACTTTATTTATCTTTTATATATTTTTAATT